>JAMPIV010012905.1:0-393273 GCA_024509875.1 Oreohelix idahoensis
TTTGAATTTGTGGTGAAGTGGGATGTTATAAATACTTATAGGGAACTTAGTGTACTGACTGAGATCAGCTGTGAAGGTATCTATATCTATTAAGAGTAGTGTATTATAGATAACCTTACTTGCTACCACATATCTATATATCTCAGTCAGAATTATTCTGGAATAGTGTGATGCTACGTTATGTGTCTAGGGTATGTGTATGGTGAAGTGTAAGTCACAACAACAGACAGATAAACAATTTAATTTAATCCACTACTCTTGACAACACTGTGACACTCACATACATATAACACTCTACAAAGATATCTTAAAAGAGTCACTGATAAACTTTCAAATAACAATATGTATTCATTACTGGCATGAATGAATATGTGTCCTGATTCAACTACAAGGGAACCAGGAATCACAATCAATTTAAATTACAAGTTATGTACAGAATGTATTTAATATGAATATTGTAGTGACATATATTATTACAAATGTTCTATGTGTGTCAGTTGTGTAGTAGTAAAATGAGGTAATACTGGTTTTGTTTTGTTCAAGCTCTGTTGGTATTTGTCATCATGACTTCAATAGTTTGTCTTTAGGGACTAGTATTGGAGATGTTCACAGTTCCTGATTTTAAGACAAGTAAATTCCCCTCTTAATGTTAATTTTATAAAGTCATTTCAAGATGAGGGGACATAATGTTGAGCTCAGCTGGCCAATTCGCTTATCTGGCGTGATGGCGGCAGGAAAGGACTCCTCTGCTCGAATTCTCCTCTGGGCTCAGGAGACACCTCACTGATAGCTAAAAAGACCAAGGAGTATGCTGTCCGACTCTGGATTCAGCAAAGCTCTGACCAGGTGCTGCTCAGTACCATCAAGACCACTGTCCCTGAAATCAAGAAGGATGTACCTTCTACTTCATAACTAATTTATATTCTCTTTTACACTGATCACAATACAGCACAAACATTGCGTTCAGAGCGTTAGGCCAACAGTCAGCTTCATCTGAAATACTTTATTCCAGTATTACCCTTCCTAATGGTTACTACGCCTCTGCACTTCCAGCATTATTTCTTTCTAGTCAATCATCCAGGTGTCAGTGTACTGTTTGGCCATTCCATGCCGTTTTACTTCTCTCCGACACCCTCTGTTCAGGCTGGAGCATTATAGGCTTTACCTCACGTTTGCCACTGAACTACACATATATATACAGGCATAAATCAACAATTCACATTCAATTTTCATTAAAAGATATTGAATGGTTCAAGCTTACCACAATTCATACGAATAACACAGATACGTTGATTAGCAATGAATTCTGGCACAAACTGGCACAAATTTCCATCTGCCTATGTTCCAGGCTTTTATTTAGCAAAATATATGCTGGCTTCAACGCACTGATGCTTTATCAAGCTATTTTACACAAGTGGTTTCGAACTAACGCTCCCAAGTGTGTATATCAGCGAGTCTGGCCAATGAGCCACGTTTCGACAAGTGTTTGAAAAAATGTTATCTTTTCCCGTCTCCCCTAACAACCAAGATAGTATTTATAGCCCGACCAATCGTGGTTAGGCTTTCATTTGTTGCGCTCCAATCAATTTGGAGTTTACATGGTAGGCTATTTATGTAACGTAAATTTTTTTCAAACACGTTAAAAAAAAATCTTATGAGCAGAAATGATTTTACGCTGTCAGGCACCCCCAATATTTTATTTTGGGTATAATTTATTAATTCCTGGACTATTTGCGTAACGTTTTACATATTATTTGTCAGCAAGCCCTAAGGAACCCAAAAATACTAATTTAAAGGAGCTACGTGGCTGCGTTCAAAATATGCAATTTCTTCTACCTCCTGTTTCGAAGATGTGCTGTCTGGGTACTGTTATGTTTTCAACCGTAAACCCATCTAATGTTATCTTTTCTAATAAGAGTTTTTTATGATTTATAAACCTAACTCTGGGAAAGGGTAGTGTATTTTATCACTGTCCGTCTGAAAAAGTTAGTGCTTGTAGACTTACACGCGTGATAGTAGTAATTGTGTATCGCGCGACGCGTGTTTAATGTTCGGCTTCTGCCTCTCCCTTCTCGCTATCCTTTTGTCCATCTGTTCGTTCGTTTTGGTAACGTAATATAAAAAACATGAATGAATTAATTTAGGTCATTACGCAGTCTCCTCAATGTTTTTCCAAGAAATACAGCACACGTTTCATTGAAGAAAGCGGGTAATAATACAGTAAGCTTTTACTATCAACGTGAAAGCGTTACAATTTGCAGACGAAGCAGAAAACAAGGGGGATTTCGAGTACATTCTTTGTGACAGCACTGTCATTTTACCATTGCTCTTCTCTTTATTAATTTTATTTGTTAGGCTTCATATTTACCTAATAATTTATATATGTGGATTAGAATATTTCATGACACCTCCCCTCTTAAAACAGACATTATATGTCAGTCCTTTATTCTATATACACATAGAGAAATTTATTATTATTTCTGGGGTTTACGGTGATTCTCATCACACGGATGGCGGCTTAAAAAATCCGCTCCCAGATTGGTTTTTCCAGATATATATTCAATGCTAAAATTATATGGAGCCAGAAGCAAAGACCATCGGAGTAACCTAGAGTTCTCATGCTTAGCCTGTGCTAAAAACGATAAAGGTTTGTGGTCTGTTTGCAACTTAAATGCCTTCCCATATAGATAAATATTGAATTTCTTTATTGCCCATATTACTGCAAGACATTCTTTTTCGCTAGTTGAGTAGTTGATTTCAGCTTTATTCAACTTTCTGCTAGCATATGCCACTGGGCTTAATTCCCCATCCAATGCATCTGATTTCTGTAGTAGAGTTGCACCTAACCCAATATTACTTGCATCCGTCCTTACTATGAATTCTTGACTTAAGTCAGGTAATTTCAAAATGGGTTTACTTGTGAGCTTTTCCTTCAATTCTTGGTAAGTCATTTCACATTGTGGTGTCCATGTAATGCGATCTGGATGTCCTTTACGTGTCAATTCAGTTAACGGTGCACATATGGAATTAAAGTTTTTGATATACTTCTGGTAGAAACCACATAATGAGACAAAGGATCTCACGTCCTTCTTGGTTTGTGGTCTCGGGGCTTTCTGTAGTTTCTCTAAATTCTTTGGGTCAGGGGTCATGTTTCCCTGATAAACTGTGTGTCCCAAAAATTCCAATTCTTTACATCCAACGCAACATTTGGTTGGTCGGGCTGTTAAATTTGCCTCCCTAAGTCGATCAAACAGCATGTTCAGAGAGTCAATGTGTTCCTCAAATGTTTCTGTTGCTATAAGGATATCATCCATAAAATTTGTTATACAGGGATTATTCAGAGGATCCAATAATTTTCTCATCATTCTAGAGAAGACACTAGGCGCATTCTTCAATCCAAATGGCAATCTATTAAACTCATAGTGTCCTTCTGAGGTACTAAAAGCTAGGTATGGTCTAACCTCAGGCTTTACTGGAATCTGATAGTATCCTTTACTCAGATCCACTTTTGAGAAATATTTAGCTTTATTTAGTCTGGCAAACAGCTGATTTGTATCCGGCAATGGATCCACCTGTCCTTCTGTAATAGCATTCAGTCTCCTGTAATCTATACAGAGTCTATGTTCTCCAGAGGGCTTCCTTAAGAGTACAACCCCGGAACTATACGAAGACTCACTGTGCGAAATAATTCCTTCCTTCAACAGATAGTCTATCTCTTCCTTCAAAGCTTTTTCCTTAGCAAACGGAATCGAATATGGTTTCATACAGACAGGTGTGGAGTCTATGAGTTTCATATCATATTCCAATAGGTTTGTATGCCCTGGTCGGTCTGTTAACACCTCTGCATGATTATTTAGAACCTGTTGCACTCTCTCTTTCTGAGTTTTCGTTAAATGTGTACTGATTTTCCCCTGTGCTGCTGTCTCACAGGGGTGTAATGGATATTCAAATGATGAAAGTGGTTCCTTTTTCATCTCCATGGCGATGGACAAGGTCAACAAGTGTGTCTCTTCCTGATGTTCTCTTTCCAAATATTTCTTCCGGAGATTCACATGATAGATTTTTTCTTTCCCCTTCTTATCTATCTTATAATTTGTTCTAGACACCTTCTCTAGAACTGTATATGGACCCTGCCATCCAATTTGTAACTTATTCTGACTCCCGGGCAAAAGAAGCAGTACTTTCTCTCCCACAGCCAAATTTCTGTCTTTCGCCTTCCTGTTATAATAGGCAGCATGTTTCTTCCTGGCTTGTTTCAAATTTTCATTGGCAAGTTTCCAGCCAGTTTTTAACCGAGTGGTCAGCTCATTCACATATTGGTATGAAGATGTAATGTTTTCCTCTGCCTTTTCATCAGTCCACGTTCTTAACAAAGCTACATATGGACCTTTAATTGTGTGGACCTATTTGTCCATGCACCGGTATGGTCTCTTCCACTCGAAGCTTTATAGTGATGATTTTTCCTCCCAGAATTATCATTCACAAAACGACCGCTACCAATTTTTCTTTTGGGGCTTTCTCCCCACTTAAAATTCTTGATGAGAGATTTCCTCTCTACATCCTCTTCCTCCAGTTTGTTTAAGTCCGATTGAGGGATTTTCGGCTTATCCTGGGGTAAGACATCTTTTTGCACTCTCCGCATAGTGGCCATTGTAAAACAGTTAAGTGAAGCTTGTCCGTGAAAAGGGGCTTCCCATTCCATTTGGTCCACTTTATCAAATCTATTTTTCTTTTTATTATCAGGCCTAATTTTGCCCCGTGGCGTGTCCAGGTCCTGATCCATGTTCCCACTTGTGGGTGTTCCCTCATGTGCTATGCTACACCTTTCTACAAAATTCTCAATGTCCCATCTTGCTTTGGGCCAATAATAATTGTGAGCCACCTTTTGAATGATGGTACCTATCTTCTCATGGTCCCCATCTGGTTTCACATGTAGGCTCCTTATTAAGTCTGTCCTATATCTTTTTGGAAGAACCAGCTGTCCGTGACCATTGGATCTAGCTCCAGTCTTCCTATACATCAACTTGTTTTTCATGTAAAAATCTCCCTTGCCTGGAGTTGTATGACAAGTTGACAATTTTCTGAAACAAGGCTTGAGTGTTTTATCCCCAGCCTGTGCCTTCCTCATCTCTTCTGGAGTGGTATCTAACATAATATCCTCCTCCTGTCTTGAGGTCGACCTGACCTGAAGGGTTGCCATATACACAGGTTTCCTTCTGCAACGGTCAGTGTCATGATTGTCCATCTGACAATTTTTACACCACCTTTTTCCTTGGTTGAAAGATTTTCTTTCATCATATTTCCTTTCATCGAATTGTGGGAATTTATTTTTATTTTCATACCGTGGCCTATCAAATTGGTGCTTACCTTTATTTTGATCCCTAGGATCAAATTTATTAAAGTTCTGTGGTGCCCTAAAGTTATCCACCTGTTTCTTTTTATTACCTGTTACCTCTGCTTGAGCTGCTTGATACCTTTCAGCAACATTTAGCAACTCACCCAGCCTCTCTGCACCTTGTTCCATGAGAAACTTTCTCAGGTCTGGAGCCATGGACTCTCTTAGTTGCTCTATAAGGACCATTTCCTTAAGATCTTGGGTTTTCCCCAGAGAAGTCCATTTCTCCAAGTATGTCTCTATTCGTGCAGAGAACTGGTGATAGGTTTCACCTGACAGTAGTTTAGCATTCCTAAATTTTTTCCTATAAAATTCTGCATTCTTTTCATACCTTAACAAAAGAGCCTGCTTTAGCATGTCATAATTTTCCTGATCACCTCTGCTCATTTTTGCAAAAACTTCATAAGCTGCCCCACGAAGTCCCTGAGATAACTTTAAGCTCCACCTTTCTCTCTCTAACCCATACGTGGTAGCTAATAGTTCATACCTATTTATATAGCTCTCAATATCATCGTCTTTCTCAACAAAATGATCTAAATGAAAATTCATAGCTGAGGTTGAGGCTCCTTGAGTAACCGTAGCATCAGAGGCAAAGGGACTGGCACCATTTTCAGGAGCATGGCCTTGAAACTCAAACTCCCTTAGTCGTAACTCATGTTCCCTTTGTAATCTTTTATCTTCTGCTTCCCTTTCTGCAGCTAATTTCCTCTCTTCCCTTTCTGCAGCTAATTTCTTCTCTTCCCTTTCTGCAGCTAATTTCTTCTCTTCCCTTTCTGCAGCTAATTTCTTCTCTTCTGCTTCCAATTTCTAGCCTCTTTGTCAGCCTCAATCTGCAACCTCTTAGTCTCAGCCTCAGCTTGCAACCTCTTAGTCTCAGCCTCAGCTTCAAATTGTAACTTCTTAATTTCCCTTTCAGCCTCTAACTTTCTTTCGGCTTCAAATCTTCTTTCTTCGCGTTCGATAAATTTGTCACATTCCGTAGTAACATAGGCAACCATAACTTGCCCATCTAATCCTAACTCTTTTGCAGTCTGAACCGCAGCAGATCGAAATTTGGCCAGGTCCGCCATTGTCTATCAGGTAAATTTATACAATGTCTAACCAACAATTCAATCTCTAATGGACAACACAGGCACCGTGAGCTCAACCTTATTTAATTCCACCCAAGGATACCTTTTAATTCTTATATTCCCTGAAGTGAATTACCCCCAATATTTTTAATAGTTAAAGATTCAAAATCCCAAGAGCGAGACCCCAATATATGTGGTGAAGTGGGATGTTATAAATATTTATAGGGAACTTAGTGTACTGACTGAGATCAGCTGTGAAGGTATCTATATCTATTAAGAGTAGTGTATTATAGATAACCTTACTTGCTACCACATATCTATATATCTCAGTCAGAATTATTCTGGAATAGTGTGATGCTACGTTATGTGTCTAGGGTATGTGTATGATGAAGTGTAAGTCACAACAACAGACAGATAAACAATTTAATTTAATCCACTACTCTTGACAACACTGTGACACTCACATACATATAACACTCTACAAAGATATCTTAAAAGAGTCACTGATAACTTTCAAATAACAATATGTATTCATTACTGGCATGAATGAATATGTGTCCTGATTCAACTACAAGGGAACCAGGAATCACAATCAATTTAAATTACAAGTTATGTACAGAATGTATTTAATATGAATATTGTAGTGACATATATTATTACAAATGTTCTATGTGTGTCAGTTGTGTAGTAGTAAAATGAGGTAATACTGGTTTTGTTTTGTTCAAGCTCTGTTGGTATTTGTCATCATGACTTCAATAGTTTGTCTTTAGGGACTAGTATTGGAGATGTTCACAGTTCCTGATTTTAAGACAAGTAAATTCCCCTCTTAATGTTATTTTTACAAAGTCATTTCAAGATGAGGGGACATAATGTTGAGCTCAGCTGGCCAACTCGCTTATCTTGCGTGATGGCGGCAGGAAAGGACTCCTCTGCTCGAATTCTCCTCTGGGCTCAGGAGACACCTCACTGATAGCTAAATGGACCAAGGAGTATGCTGTCCGACTCTGGATTCAGCAAAGCTCTGACCAGGTGCTGCTCAGTACCATCAAGACCACTGTCCCTGAAATCAAGAAGGATGTACCTTCTACTTCATAACTAATTTATATTCTCTTTTACACTGATCACAATACAGCACAAACATTGCGTTCAGAGCGTTAGGCCAACTGTCAGCTTCATTTGAAATACTTTATTCCAGTATTACCCTTCTTAATGGTTACTACGCCTCTGCACTTCCAGCATTATTTCTTTCTAGTCAATCATCCAGGTGTCAGTGTACTGTTTGGCCATTCCATGCCGTTTTACTTCTCTCCGACACCCTCTGTTCAGGCTGGAGCATTATAGGCTTTACCTCACGTTTGCCACTGAACTACACATATATATACAGGCATAAATCAACAATTCACATTCAATTTTCATTAAAAGATATTGAATGGTTCAAGCTTACCACAATTCATACGAATAAACACAGATACGTTGATTAGCAATGAATTCTGGCACAAACTGGCACAAATTTCCATCTGCTTATCTTCCAGGCTTTTATTTAGCAAAATATATGCTGGCTTCAACGCACTGATGCTTTATCAAGCTTATTTGAACAAGTGGTCTCGAACTAACGCTCCCAAGTGTGTATATCAGCGAGTCTGGCCAATGAGCCACGTTTCGACAAGTGTTTGAAAAAATGTTATCTTTTCCCGTCTCCCCTAACAACCAAGATAGTATTTATAGCCCGACCAATCGTGGTTAGGCTTTCATTTGTTGCGCTCCAATCAATTTGGAGTTTACATGGTAGGCTATTTCTGTAACGTAAATTTTTTTCAAACACGTTAAAAAAAAATCTTATGAGCAGAAATGATTTTATGCTGTCAGGCACCCCCAATATTTTATTTTGGGTATAATTTATTAATTCCTGGACTATTTGCGTAACGTTTTACATATTATTTGTCAGCAAGCCCTAAGGAACCCAAAAATACTAATTTAAAGGAGCTACGTGGCTGCGTTCAAAATATGTATTTTCTACCTCCTGTTTCGAAGATGTGCTGTCTGGGTACTGTTATGTTTTCAAACGTAAACCCATCTATTGTTATCTTTTCTAATAAGAGTTTTTTATGATTTATAAACCTAACTCTGGGAAAGGGTAGTGTATTTTATCACTGTCCGTCTGAAAAAAAATTAGTGCATGTAGACTTACACACGTGATGGCAGCATTTGCGTATCGCGCGAAGCGTGTTTAATGTTCGGCTTTCTGCCTCTCCCTTCTCGCTATCCTTTTGTCCATCTGTTCGTTCGTTTTGGTAACGTAATGTATAAAAAACATAATGGATTAATTTAGGTCATTACGCAGTCTGCCTCTCAATGTTTTTCCAAGAAATACAGCACACGTTTCATTGAAGAAAGCGGGTAATAATACAGTAAGCTTTTACTATCAACGTGAAAGCGTTACAATTTGCAGACGAAGCAGAAAACAAGGGGGATTTCGAGTACATTCTTTGTGACAGCACTGTCATTTTACCATTGCTCTTCTCTTTATTAATTTTATTTGTTAGGCTTCATATTTACCTAATAATTTATATATGTGGATTAGAATATTTCATGACAATATTAGGGATGGGTTGGCTTACATTTCTCTATTCTTTCTTTGGTGTAAGGATTAGAATTTCTGAAGGTTTTTTTCATGCCCACCTGTGTCACAAAGCCATCCCACACTTTATCGTTAGCCTCCCTTGCTATGACCTTGAATCTATTGATGGCTACTTGCTTGTTCTCCTTCATCTCTTCAACCTCCTCCTCATTCATGCATGATCTCCGTAGCTGCCGCGATGATTCTGGATAAAGTAGTCATGGTGTAATTGCAATAAATGTTGGAAATATCCTGTCATTCTGGTAGCGCCACCTACCAGGGAAGAGGCAAGCAATGTCCTTACGGAGTTCTTCAGCCTGGTGCCACCCCAATTGCCCTACAGTCAATGTTTGTGACAGCTTACCCAGCAGCCATTCAGTCTCTTGGCGCATTGGTCCACCTTAGACTAGGGGTCATTCACTGATGACTCAGCTATCATTTGACCCATGATTTGGGAGTGTGAAGTGTGGATTTGTATTAGGAAATGGGTGATATATATTAACGCTAATAGACAGAGCTATACAAGTAAAAACAGATCTACACATGTGCGGCTTTGTAGACTGCACTAAGGTATGAGATGTGTGAAATGAGAAAATCAATAGATTCAAACAACATTGCACATAATAATTCATCAGATGAAGATGCACCCCACAGGTGAAGACTACAACAGCCCTAGCAAAGGTTTTCTTCAATACAACGAAAAGTATTTTATGCAACAAATCTTTATCGATGGAGGTAAATAAGAAAGTTCTTCAGTGTTACAGAGTGCTAATCCTGACATATAGAAGTGAGTTATGGGCAATAATTAGATACACAGGAAAACCCCTGGAAACCAGAGACATGATCTTACAGAAAAGTGATAGAAATTCCATCATTATCATAATTTCACATTTCAACACTTATGAAGCATGTAGCCAACACTGCATCTCATTGTTTTGCATAAGTCTTGCATTAAGACCTTCATATAATCAATCTTCGCTATTTGCAGGGGTTAGGTTCCTAGAAAACACTGTGAATACAAAAATCCGCAAATACAGAAACATTGATCCTATGGGGGGAAAAGTGGTTTAGGTTCCTGCGGGACCCTGTTCTCTATACACTTTTGCTACCAATCACCATAAATTCATCATTTCGTGTACCTGATGGCATATCTTGGCAGCAATGTGGACAAAGTTGAAGGGATAGACAGTGATATCAGAGTGAGAATACATAAGGAAAAAGTTGCTTTCATTGTGATGGGAGGCATGTGGAGATAGGGAGAGGTCTGGTCCAGCATGAAGATTGGAGTCTTCGGCTCTGGTGTCAGGTCAGTCTTGTTGTGTGGCTCTGAAACGTGGAGAACAACAAAAACAACAACCAAAAAGCTACTGACCTTCATAAATGTGAGCTTGCATAGAATAGAAAGATTGAAATGGTACGACAATGTCATAAATTTGGAAATGATGACAAGAAAAGACAAGTGCTAGTGGAACAAGAGATGAGAAGAAAATGTTGGCGATGGATAAGACACACACTGAGGAAACCTGTTAATAGCATTACAAGGCAGTCCTTGTTCTGGAAACTCCAGGGCAAGAGAGGCAGAGGTAAACTACGAAGCACACAGAGAAGAGAGCTGGAAACAGAGGTGAAAATGATGAGGAGAATGTGGAAAGTACTTGAGATGACATAACAGGAGTACTTGGCATGTGTTGAAGGCCAATGCTCCTTGGTGAGTGAAGTGTTATGATTGAACTGGTTCTACACTTTTTTTCATGGAAAGCCTTTCAATAGCTCACAGAACTCTAGTTCTCCATGGAACACAGTTTGAGAAATGCTAATGGAAAGAATTGCAGTAACATGCCAACTGTTTTTTATTTCCATTTTCAAATTTCATAAATCTCTTGTAATCTATCATTAATGAGGTCAGACCTCTTTGTTTGAAAGTTCTGTGTTGAACTGAAGTCTTAATCATCTTATTTGGCTGGAGACACCAAAGATATGGGTGTGTTCTTTGAGCTCCAGAAAAACTTTAAATTTTGATTAAAAAGTCATAATCCATGAATTAGAAAAAAATCACATTTTCCTTTATGTTCTCAATCTTTTAACGGCTGTAAATGAGCTTTAATACCATTTGTAAATATTTCTAAATTATTACATGTGTCTCTAACATTAGCCATTGCTAATAGAATGGGAATGGTTCTAGAATATGGTTTTCTCTAAATTCACTATCTCCCTTGTAACTTTCAATCTTCTTTTTCCAAGATCGCCCCCAATTTTAAACCATACTTCATCTTCTGGTATACAATTATTATACCGTGTTAATAAATACTCCCTCTTGTAGTCATTGAGGAACCCACAAAAAAGCTACATAAAATGTTAATACAGTAGAACTCCATTTATCCGAACCCCAATTATCCGAACATCCAATTATCCGAACACTTTGTCCAGAAAAAAAAAAACCAGGTGCCACCAGTCACGTTAGACTACAATTCTGAATCTTTTGATGCGGCAAGCTTCAAATGTGTGCGAACAATTTGTAGAGGATGGGATGGGCTAATGGTCGGTCGCTTACATACAGGAAGTCAGTTAGATCATTATATCATAAAGTCAGTTAATATCTAGTTTACCAATCCAGTGTACGAGTGCGTTCTAGGCAGAACACTGGCTAAACAGACAGTTCAACTTAAAATAATTGTCTCTGCTGCCACAGCAGAATAATTTTGGTGTACAAGTATTTCTCTGTGCGATAAGGCATCTTCCAGTAGGCCTAATGCATATAAAAGGAACCGCAATGTTTTGTCAATTGAAACGAAAACAGAAATTATCAAGAGACTAGGAAAAAGTGAAACTGTGTCTTCACTTGCCAGAATTTTCAATGTTGGGAAAGCTAAAGTCTCTGACATCAAAAGTAACAAGGATAAAATTATGAGTTTTGCATCGAAATTGGATAGTGAAAATGGGTCGAAGAAACGTAAAACCATGAGAAATGCGAAAGATTTGAAATTGGAAGAGGCTTTGTATATATGGTTTGTGCAAAGAAGAAGCAAAGGGGAACCTATCTCTGGCTCTCTATTGTGTGAAAAGGCACTTCAGTTCAACAATAAACTTGACGGTCCTCCTGACTTTAAGGCTAGCCAGGAATGGTTAAGAAACTTTAAATCTCGTCATGGCATACGAGGATTGGAGATTCAAGGGGAATCTTTATCTAGCGATGCAACTGCCGCTGAAAATTTTAAAGAAACACTCTTGGCTTTTTTGGAAGAAGAAAGTTATTCACTCGATGATGTGTATAATGCCGATGAGACTGGCTTATACTGGAAATCAATGCCTCAAAAATCACTTGCATCTCAGCGCAAAGCAGCTGCCCCTGAGTTTAAAAAGTGCAAATAGAGAGTAACAATTTTGGTAGCCGCGAATGCCAGTGGAAGTCATCATTTACCGGTGCTAACGATCGGCAAAGTAAAAAAACCACGTTGTTTAAAGAATGTGACATGTTGTTGCGTGGTGGTTTGCTCTGAACAATGTTCCATGTGTTATGAATAAAACAATTATAAAATTCTGGCCATTGTTTTCTTCCTTGATATGTTAGTTTTAGTGCATCGTGCCTTTGATGGAAGATTAAGCGAATGCTGGGATGGAAGATTCCAAACAATACTTGAACTTTGGAATACGATTGATTTGATAAGTCATTTCATTGAGTCCGTACATTTAATTCACATGTACACATTTCAAATAGGGACAGAACATGAGTCATGCATAAATTAATCAATGGCGTAGACTGCTGTTTTACGTGTCAATGTCCGTTTAAGGATACAGAGCAGTAATTGTCGTCAGAACATCACAGCTATATGCACGCGCAGCTAGACATGGCTACCTGCCGACAGTGAGACTGCGAGTCTGAATATATTCATACGAATTTGACGATTATTCTTCTCCTTCTGAGAATTCTAGTTAAAATACTAACCTCCATAAATTTCCCTCTCATAAAGAGTTCTAGGACTGACCCTGGTCCATCAAAAAATACACATATAAATGGCTATATCATGCCATTGCATTGGAAGGTTAGAACAACGCAGCTATTCAGCTTGGCGGTCAAGTAACAAAGGGTCACGTTTCTTAGTTACCGACTGTGTCCTAAACAACGCTATACACGTCATAATCGATCGTGTATGGAGCGTTCAAAATTGAAACCTCTATCGCAATATATTAAATGTCTTAACCTTTACAATTGCACGTCTGGTAACCTTTAGCAGACGGCGTTAATATCATATACCGTAACAATTCCCTGTACACCGGGGAAAAAAAAATCGATAGATTTTTTTTCAAGATCTATCCGACTTAACAATTTTTTCAAAAAAATTTAACACAATTGTGACATATGGCCGACGATGTTCTGAGTAGAACCGTGTTGCGGTCGTGTCAACTAACTATTTGTCATAGTCATCTAACATAAATCACATTATATATCAATATTATACATATTATTATATCAACTAAATAAATGTCCAATGTTAATAGTGAATGATAAAATTAAATTAAAGTAAGGTCTGTCGTATTAGTATGTCATATAGGAATTAATTTGACTAATTAAAATTAAATTAATTAATTAAACTAAGAGTTAAATTATTAAGGTTCTAATGTAACGCGATGTTATGAGAGAAGAAAAGACAAACTAAGTGAGAAGAAATAGAAAGAAATTCGAATATAAGTTTTAACTTAATTGTGTGTGTTAAGTGTTAGTGAATAATAACTATCTAATTTAACTAACTAAATAATGTATAGGTACATTAAAAAAAATATTAATCTAATACTTGTGTGAGATTTATTTTCTCTTTTCATAATTTCTTCTTTTTATATTTCGTTCTCTTTTTTTGTTCATTCATTTCATTTTTTTCTCACATTTCATTTTATTGATAATAATTCAATTAAGAAGTTAAGTTAACTAATTAATTAGTATAGGATATGATGATCCATCCGTAGTCTTGATCCTGATGAATTCTTTTAGGCAAAAATGTTCAAACGTTTACGTTGGAAAGAAATGTCATTTATCACTGCATCCAAGAATTAAGTGCACATAGGATAATAAGTTCGACTTGTCGTCAGATATTGTTCCATGATTGTTCAACGAATATTCATATATCGTGTATGGACGTTAGACGAAGTTCCAATGTCAATATGTCTTTTAGTTCAATTCTGTGATGCATATAGTGTTTATAAAGTTTAAATTGAAGGCAAGGTTAGTTCTCTTATAGTTGATACTTCGTTCAATCCAATGTAGTTCTGATTGATATAGTTTAAGAGTGTCAATATTGATTATTCGTCGTCAATAGGATTACGTGACAATGCATCTGCCACACAATTTTCAGTGCCAGGTATGTGTTCAATGGAGAACTCGAATGGCTGTAGGATGATTGAATATCTGGCAAGTTTCTGGCTTGTATGATTTGATCGACGCAAGGATGCTACAGCACGTTGGTCCGTCTGTATGGTGAAGGGAGCACCAAGCAAGAACTTTTCAAGTTTGGTTATTGCCCAGATCACAGATAAAAGTTCCTTGTCGACTGTTGAATACTTTGTTTCTGCCGGCTTCAGCTTTCTTGAAATATATAAGGTAGGATGTAGAATGCCATCATGGTTCTGGAGCAGGCATGCACCAATGCCGTAGTTACTAGCATCTGTTCGTAAGAAAAATCTTTTGGAAGCATCGGGAAGTCTTAAAATTGGTTCATGCGAGAACAAATTTATAATTTTGTTGAAAGTTTCATTGCATGTACCAGTCCATGTCACCTTCACCGGCATATCTTTTTTTAACAATGAAGACAATACAGCCGTGATGGATGACAAGTTTGGTATGAATCTACTGTAATATTGAACAAGTCCTAACAAACTCCTGACCTGTTTCTTCGTCTGAGGAACTGCTATGTTTAGAATTTTGGAGACTGTACTAGGTAACGTTCGGATATATCCCGATCCAATGATATGTCCCAAAAAGGTTATCTCATTACACGCGATTTGCACCTTTGTAGGTTTAGCAGTTAGATGATAATTCCTTAGAGTGTCAAAAACATATCTAAGTCCCGAAACATGTTCCTCAAACGACGAACTAAACAAGCATATGTCGTCAATATATGTAATAACGTCTGGTCTACCTGATAAAATTTGTCGCATCAGGCGAATGAAGGTAGCTGGCGCATTAACAAGCCCAAAAGGCATCACATTCCACTGGTATAGACCTTGTGGAGTGGAAAATGCGGTGTAGTACTTAGCCTTTTCGGTCAGTGGTATCTGCCAATAACCTTTAGTTAAGTCTATCTTACTAAATATAGTTGCGTTGGATAGACGTGGCAGTAAGTCGTCGATAAGTGGATGTGGTTCGCTGTCAACTATAGTCTTAGCATTTAATTTTCTATAATCAACACATAGTCTGATGTTATTGTCCTTCTTCCGGACAATCACTAATGGAGAAGAGAATGGCGAATTACTAGTCTCAATGATTCCCAGAGACAACATCTGTTCAAGTTCCTTAGTAGTTTTAGCAAGGAAATGTAAAGGAACAGAATAGGGATGTACACGAATAGGTGTATCATCATTGAGAGTAATGTCATGACTGATAGCCGATGTGCGACCCGGGACGTCGGTCAACACATCTGGATAAGATTGTAATAGATTAGCAATCTGTAGACGCTGTTGCGGTGTAACCGTTGAAGAGATGGTTACATCCCGCCAAGATTCAGTAGGTTGAACTACTGGTACCGGTAACGGTAACTGTACCTCAGGAAAAGAAGATTCTTCTTCCTGGATGACAGATAAGTTAGAATAATGACAAGTGGATACTGTGTTGTCATCTAGTTCATGAAAAATTGACTGTAAGTGTTCAGGACGTGTATGAAATTGCTTGAGCATGTTAATATGAAATATCTTTTTGTGTCCCTTGATATCTAAGACGTAATCAACGTCGGAAATTTTATCAATGACTTTGTAAGGACCATTCCAAGATATCAATAATTTATTGTTATTGTGAGGAAGTAACACATAAGCCTCGTCGCCTGGGAATAATTGGCGTAATCGTCGAGACCTATTTTGTAGAGATCGAGCCTTAGCTTTTGCAGCCTCAGAAGAAGCTGTTGCCAACTGGCAAGACTCAATAATGTTCTTCCGAAGATTAATCACGTACTCGTAAGATGACTGAGTGTCCTGAGTCATCTCCTCGTCAATTAATAAGTCTTTTATTAGTCCCATAGGACCTCTTGGGGGAGCACCAAAAACTAATTCAAAGGGAGAGAAGCCAGTTTGTTCATGCGGTACCTCCCGATAAGCAAATAGAACAGCTGGGAGTGCTCTGTCCCAGTCATGAGGGTGCTTAGCAGTAACCTTATGTAGTAGTTGTTTAAGTGTACGGTTAAGTCTTTCAACCGCACCATTACTCATCGGATGATAAATACTACTTAAATTCCTATCAATGTCCCAAGTTTTCATGACTTCCTTCATGGTGTCAGATATAAACTGTGACCCATGGTCTGATAAAAGTTTTCTAGGAAACCCTATTCTAGAAAAGATGAGATGTAGTGCATCAGCTACATCTGTGGTAGTGGTGGTCTTTAATGGGATAGCTTCTGGCCATCGTGTGCACAAATCAATGCACGTAAGGACGAATCTATGTCCTCTGGCCGATGGTAGCAATGGACCAATAATGTCTATTGCCATCTTGTCAAAAGGTCTCACTGAGATATCGCAAGCCTGAATAGGCGCCGTGTGAAAAGCTCCACGTGCTTTCACTTCTTGGCATGTAGTACAGGAACGTACATACTGCGAAATATCTCTTGACACCCCTGGCCAAAAGAATGAAGACAGTACTCGAGATCGTGTTCGAGTATATCCCATATGTCCAGCACAATGTGAGTCATGTGCATGTTGAAGAATGTACCGTCTAAAAGTATACGGGACCATAACTTGTTGTTTCATTTGTGATTTGTCATTAAAACATCTAATCAATATGTCATTTTTAATAACAAAACAATGTTTGTTATTATTACCTGAGGATAGATTGTCAACTTTATCAACCAACTTAAAAAATTTTTTTAAAGATTTATCCTCTTTTTGTTTGGTTGCAAATGTTTCCCTGTCAATAGGTGAATTGACTACAAATTCCTCTTGGTTGTCTGCATCCATTTTATTATCATCAACTTTCTCCATGAGTTGAGTCTGCGCTCTAGTCGTCACGGCGTTTCCAGTGCATAGGTTATGTTTCTCCCATTCTATAATCTCATCTGGAGTACAATCTTTACTGCCGTGTATACGACCGACCATCAAATCAGCTATAGGCTTTTTTAGCATACATACTTTTACGTTCCCTGTGAAGAAAGGAGTGTTAACATGAATAATAGCTGTGGGGTAAAACTCTATTGTTCCACCAAAAGTCATGCAACGGACATATTCCCCTGTTGCACAGCTAGGATGTACCAGCGACTGTCGTACACCAATCGTTGTGGATCCCGAATCCCTCAACACTGAGACGACGGATCCATTAACTAATCCCCTGTTAAAAATTAGTAGGCCTGTTCCATCGTTGACTGCAAGACCTACCTGTGGTATAATATGTCCGCAGTTGAGCACTGTTTCTTTCGCCTTCTGAAAAATAAGATTGCATTGCTGGCAACTATTTGCCACATTATAATTAATAGCAAAACATGCAGCAGAAGACTGTGTTGTATTATTGTCAAGTGGGACCTGAGCTATAGGGGTAGTATTATTTGTAACTGCCGCCCCTGTATTATGGTTGTAATGAGATGATCCCCGAGAATGAGATCGATTCCGAGTATAATTGTTAGAATTATCTCGTCGTCCTCTATAGCAACTATTATCTCGATGTCTCGAGCCATGATTATTACCATTCCAGTTGTTATTATTATTGGGAGTATGTGATCGATTATAATGAGTGTTATGTTGACTATTGTGGTAGTTTGTTTGAGGTGAATAATTTCTATCTCGTGATCTACCTCTGTTGAACTCATTTTTATTGTTGAAATCATTATTATGTCCCTTCTGAAAGTTAACATTGTGATTTCTTTGGAACCTGCTTCTGTCTACACTGTGAGGTCTTTGTTTGTTATTGTGATTGTAGGCCATATTAGACGCCACAGGTAGAGGTTCTCTTAATGAGGAGTTAGAAATGGTTGCATTCGGATGTGCCGAACAGTAGTTTAAAGAAATTTTTTCTAACTCATCCATAGTACCTGGTTTACGCTCCTGCAAATATGCAAAAAATGGCTGGCTAACCGAAGATAATACCTTATCCCGCAGTAGTAAATCAACTAATTTGTCGTATGATTTGTTGACTTCTGCCAGTTCAACCCATCTATTAAATGTATTGCGTATGTTCGCAATGAATCCTGCAAAATCCTTTGGAGATTCAGGTAAAATTCCCTTAAATTTCAACCTACAGTGTTCCTCGTCCAGGTGAAACCTTCGTAAAAGCAAGGACTTAATAGCACCGTAGTTATTAGCTATTGATGGGTCAGCATTTTGAGAAGCTGTCAGTGGTTCTCCAACCAAGAATTCATTTAATTTGAGTACCCATGACTCTTCAGGCAAATGGTTAGATTTGCAAGTCTGTTCAAAACGTGCCAGGAACGATGAAAGGTCGTCGACGTTCAAGTTGAAAATGGGTAATTTAAAGTTGTAGAAATGTTTAGGTTGGCTGGATGATGATCCATTTTGTGCGTTATTATTCTGGTTTGCATCAGCACTTTGTGCTTGTAATCTTGCTGTCTCCAATTTAATACGCGCCAATTCCATTTCTTGTTGTAAAATAATTTCCTCTCGTTTCAATTTATTCTCTTCTTCCTGTTTGGCGATTGTTCTTTGCTCTTCTCTTTCACGTTGAGCAATCTCTCTCAGTCTATTTTCCTTGTCAATTTGCTTCATCTCAAGTTCTGCTTCCTCTTTCTTTAATGCTGCCTTTTGTTCCTCTTCCTCTTTCTTTAATGCAGCCCTTTTCTCTTCTTCTTTTCTTTCATGTTTTTCCAGTTCTGATTCAGCAAACTGACGAAGTTCTTGAGATTTATAACCATATTCACGACCAATCTTAACGAAATGGTCTATAGTAAGCATTTTGACTTTTATCTGTAAGTAATTATTGATAATTACTGATTAAATTAGTCAATAGTAGCTTCAGAGTAATTATTATACTTACTCAACTTAGAAATATTCAATATAAGTAATCACAATAGTACTGAACTTAATGTCTAAGTTCAACTAATAGACAATATTTTGTAACAATATTGTATCTAAATAATACTATATCATAAATAGTTATGATATCTGTTAAATATAATGTAATTATATCACACAATTAATCTCAATATCCAATAATGTTGGGTATAATTCCTAGTAATTATATTGTTCAATGTACTAAGTCACTCTCTTAGTACCAGAAAAGTATATTAAATAATATACAATGGGTCTATTACCTCAAAGGTAGCTATAAGATTATTTTATTTTGTCAATATATATATTATATTATTATGCCCTAGGCATCTATGATAAATTGTAGTGCTACTTTCTTGGACTATCACTGCATAATTATGCAATGTCCCATATTAACCTTAATTATCAGAAAAAATTAATTAAATTAAATTACAAGTGTATTATTGCATATAATAGCATATTATTAATGTAATATTAATATATATCATGAGGACAAACAAAACAATGATGCAACTAAAGGGTACAAACAATGTCAAGACGCAAACAAGACATTTTTCACAATTAAAATGAATTTATGAACTAAATAAAATAAGCGGAAATGTCACAGACCAAATGAAGGGCAAGGTCTGACCGGAGGTCAACTGAATATTCAAGGTACACACAAAAAAAAATGACTGCGAAAAATGATGACGTCACAGGACTCATAACGGACGAAAATTTAACAATCATAAAATAAATGATAGTCAGAGGAGACTGGACGAATAGTAACGAACATGGTACAGAACTGAATAAAATTATTAACTGAGTACGAATAAAATACACCAATTATCTACGGGACAGTACAGCTAACGCAAATCGTCAAACGACAGCAGATTTGGACAACAAGTCCAATGTCAAACCTCAATGGGGTTTCCAAAGGTGCGATCGTTTAACTGCCCTAAGAAACGACCGAAATCAATTCAGGCATCGTGAGAGCCACAGAATCTAATTTCGGTTCATCCTCCCTACCTCCCACGAATTAACAACACATTAAGACAACAAAAATTACATTAAACATAGATAAAAACATGCCGATGTAGGCAGAGGACAATGGACTTAGTTAGCACTGTTTGCAATACCAACAGTTAAACACCTAGATTTATCTTTACCGTTGCTTCGATCAGTGCTAGCGGTCGTCAACAGCTAGGCTAAAGCCCCTGACTGTCTGCTCCTATAGTCCATATCATGTGTTGGCTTCAAATGGCTCATGTTTCCTTTGGTTAGACTTAGAAACGGCTGGTTTCTTCGACAGATCACCTACACGATTTTCAGTGACGTCACGTTGTTAGGTATTATAATGAGTACTGCGTCACGTCAGCCTCGTACTGGTCATGTGATCGAAACTTGATCGTAAACATTTCATTCGAAAGTCATGAAGAAATTTTTTTGTCGTCCCCAGACACCGGACACCACTGTTGCGTGGTGATTTGCTCTGAACAATGTTCCATGTGTTATGAATAAAACAATTATAAAATTCTGGCCATTGTTTTCTTCCTTGATATGTTAGTTTTAGTGCATCGTGCCTTTGATGGAAGATTAAGCGAATGCTGGGGTGGAAGATTCCAAACAATACTTGAACTTTGGAATACGATTGATTTGATAAGTCATTTCATTGAGTCCGTACATTTAATTCACATGTACACATTTCAAATAGGGACAGAACATGAGTCATGCATAAATTAATCAATGGCGTAGACTGCTGTTTTACGTGTCAATGTCCGTTTAAGGATACAGAGCAGTAATTGTCGTCAGAACATCACAGCTATATGCACGCGCAGCTAGACATGGCTACCTGCCGACAGTGAGACTGCGAGTCTGAATATATTCATACGAATTTGACGATTATTCTTCTCCTTCTGAGAATTCTAGTTAAAATACTAACCTCCATAAATTTCCCTCTCATAAAGGGTTCTAGGACTGACCCTGGTCCATCAAAAAATACACATATAAATGGCTATATCATGCCATTGCATTGGACGGTTAGAACAACGCAGCTATTCAGCTTGGCGGTCAAGTAACAAAGGGTCACGTTTATTAGTTACCGACTGTGTCCTAAACAACGCTATACACGTCATGATCGATCGTGCATGGAGCGTTCAAAATTGAAACCTCTATCGCAATATATTAAATGTCTTAACCTTTACAATTGCACGTCTGGTAACCTTTAGCAGACGGCGTTAATATCATATACCGTAACACATGTCTCCCATTGTGCTACAAAGCACAGAAGAGTGCTTGGATGAATAGTGAAATATTTCTTGATTGGTATACAAATCAGTTCATCCCAAATGTGAAGAGGTTGAGAGAACAAGAAAAGAAAACTGGAAAAGTAATTCTTCTACTGGACAATGCACCATCTCATCCAGAGACGGATACATTGAATGCAGTTGATGCAAATTTTAAAGTAATTTTTCTGCCTCCTAATGTAACAGCACTGATTCAACCAATGGATCAGGGTGTTATAGCAAAACTTAAAAAGATGTACAAGAAGGAAGTCCTGCGTCGTTTATTGTTGGCTGAAGATGAAGAAAGTGTGGTGGCGTTTTCCAAGAAGCATAATCTCAAAGACTGCTGCTATATGTTAGCTGATGCTTGGACCACCCTGTCACAAGATAATCTCAACAAGGCTTGGAATAGATTGCTTGGGAAAAAAGAAGGAAATGAAACTACTGCAGTGGACACAAATAATGATTGTATAAATGAAGTTGTGGAACTGTTTCAAGCAATGCCCGGATTTTCGGACTGTGACAAAGATGATGCACACACGTGGCTAGAAGATGATAATGATTCTGGTTTTCAGTTTTTGAATGACGAAGAAATTTTGTCTTTTGTGCAAGAAGAAAACCAAATACATGTAGTGACCGATGATGAAGACTCCTCAGAAGTACATGATGTACTTGTAGATTATGAAGAAAACCCAAAACGTCGACCAAGTCCTGAAGAGGCCTTTATAGCACTAGAAACAGCGATGGCTTGGTACGAGCAAGAAGATGACAGCTGTCCTACACAGCTTCTGCTGTTGAAGAGAATGCGGGACTTAGCAGCCAAAAGGAGACTATCCAGTTTGGTGCAAAAGAGGATTCCTCATTATTTTAAATAGTGGGCTACATCTGTGCAAGTACATGTATACGTAAGTTGCGCATGGTTTTGAATCGTTTGTAATGTTATTTTGAAAACATTTCTCTTTCTTAAAAAAACATAATTAATACAAGTAGTACATGCACTGCTGTGTAATAAAAGATTTTGGTGATACGGTGATCTAATACAGTGTGGGTATTATTATTACAGTACAAGTAAATGTTTTAATGTGTATTTCCCTTGTGATGGTTAATTATTTTTAGAAATACGAGCGTATGTGTACATGTACTCGATACATTATGTAATCCAATTATCCGAACATTTGATTATCCGAACGATGCTCGGTCCCAAGGGGTTCGGATAAATGGAGTTCTACTGTAATTACCAATGATATCTCTAGCCTTTGTCTGTCCTCTCCCACAAACTCTTTCATTCCCACGTGCATCCATTCATATGTATTCCCTCTTGTCCATTTTCTTTCTGCCCTTCATGCTTCTGTTTTTAATATCCCTGACCTATGAAATTAACTAACCTACATTAAGACGAAGCCGCGGTAGCATAGTGGTTAGTGCACTGGCTTCCTAGCGCAGTGGTCTATGGTTTGATCCCCAGATGAGGTGGGAATTTTTTAGGCCACAAACGGTTCCTGGGTCGACCCAGCCCCAAATGGGTACCAGGGCAACTCTGGGAAGGTTAAGGCGGCCGGCATGATGCTGACCACATCACCCCTAGTGTGCCAACGGTCAAGATAATATGGGCCTAACACCATATTCCCAATATGCCTCAATGGGCGTGTAACGGGTTCCTTTACCTTTATCTTACATTAAGACAACGGGCTACTAAGATGAAGTTAAGTAAAGAGAATCTTTAATTTCTTCACAACGTTAATAAAAAATATTTAACTGTCTGGACTTCATAAATTTTAAGATATTTAACTAGTAAATGTGTCATCTTTGAAAATATATTCCTCTAATGATGATGATGATGTTTTGCAACAGCTACTACAAAGATAAATAATATAATAAAACAACGAAAATAAACATAAAGATAATATTTTGCCCGCAGTTAATTTCTAGCAAATTAATTTAGACCAGTACTTATCAAGACTACATTGAAACTGGCTTAAATCTCATGATTTGTCAAGCCAACGTCAGCCGATATCTCCCATGACAGTAAATGATGCTGTGTTCGCCGGTTATTGTTATTGTAGAACATAATAAACATCATTGCACTCTGGGCAAACCCACAGGTGCTCAGTCTCCCCCAGCAGATATCGAAGGGTATGAATGCTAATTGTTCCTGTTGCACACTGGTTGTTTACATGCCAAATGCGTCCTCTCATATGTCCATCTCTGCTGTCTTACGATTGATGCCAAATTCCAGCAGTCTTAGCCTTGATGATTCATCATTTCCAGTGTCATTCTCTAACAGGCAATCATGAATTGCTCTCCATATTTTGCTCTTATCCATGTCCAATGCCCATCAGCGGCCGGGGGCTGCTTATTCGGAGTGGCGGGGGGGAGGGGCACCATCATGGCTGGCGGACGCTGGGGTTGGGTTGGCCACGTCCTCGGGGTGGGGACTCTGGTGCCATCGTGGGAACAGCTGTGCTGTGGGCCTTCGAGGGGGGGGGGGGGGCGAAAAAGAGGTCAAACAAAGACAACTTGGTGGAGAACTGTGGAAGCTGAGATGCAGGGAATGAACCACAAATGGGACACTGTTCGAAGGATAGCCTCCGACCAAGCAAGGTAGAATCAATTTGTTGCTGCCCTACAAAACGCCACCAGGCGTGATGGCCGCTGATTGCTTTGACAGTTGGTGGTTATGGATCAAAGAAGAGAAAGAAGAGTCCAATGCACCTTCAATGGGTGCTCTTGAAGCTAGTCAGTCAGCTCTTTCATTGCAGCATAAGCCTGCATGACCCAGACATAGATCCATATCAGTTCTTGAAGTTTCAATGCTTCTATGGAGGTTGTCCATCTGTTTTGGACCTTTCAAAGCATGGATTGTGAGTCTGATACAATAACTGCCTTTGTTAATAAAGTCTCAGACAGCAACCTTAAGGCAGCAGTAACTGCCTCTACTTCCATTCAATGCTCGAGGTTGTCATCATGTAAGCTCCAATATGTTCAGCGATGGTTCTGCCCTTCACTCTAACAGAGAAGCCTACCATGATTTATTACCATGAATTACAGACCCATCAGTGTACACAATGGCATCATCATCTCCGGCATTATTAGTTATCAGCTGATCAATTTCCAACTCTGATCTCCCACTGGCCAAAGTTCTACACTCTCCACCAAGGCTGATGATGACATGCTGGTAGTTCATCCAGCTCTCATGGGACTTACTCCATTCTTCTCCCTTGAATATATTTTCAACTGTGGTAACTGTCTAATAGTCTCCTCTGCTACCGTCATCCATGACATCCCCCTCTTTAGTCTTGCTCCTTTGATGTCGGCTATGTTACTCAGATATAGGCTTTTGTCTGGGCCATCGCACACCTGGATCTAACTGACAGCAATCCAACCATGTGTTGCATCATCACAATGTGGTTATCTGCGTACAGCCCAAGACTATACTCATCCCTTCATTTTGAATGTGTTCCAGTCGTTCACATTGGGATATTGACAGCGTGAGTATTCCCAGGCCATACTCAATTACAGACAAGACCAGCTGATGATACAGGAGAAAAAGTAGTGTTTGCTCCAGGTGCGCTGGAGCCATTGTTTTTAGGGCTGCCTGACCTCTCTTGGACTTCTGTATAATCTGACCAACATGGTGTTTATACGATAGCCGTGATCACCTGTTAATCCAAGGTATTTCAACTTGTCTTGCCTTTCACCAGTTAAAAAGATGTATTGCCTTCAGATCAAGAAGATTTACCACTCACAGTAAATACTGCACCACAAACATCACACTTTTAATTTTTCTCTCCTGTATGTACACATTTATGATTTTATAGACTACCACTCAGTAAATGCTGCATCACAAACATCACACTTGTAAGGCTTCTCTCCTGTATATACTCATTTATGATTTTGTAGACTACCACTCACAGTAAATGTTGCACCACAAATATCACACTTGTAAGGCTTCTATCCATGTATATACTCATTTATGATTGTGTACACTACCACTCACAGTAAATGCTGCACTACTAACATCATACACTAGTGAGGTTTCTCTCTTACATATATATTTTTTGTGTGTGTGGAATATCTCTCTGTGTAAATACTGAACCAAAAAACGTCACAATTATTAAGCTCTCTCCTGCTTGCATTCTTAAGTAATTTTGTAGGCAACCTCTTTGAGTAAATGCTGCTCCACATACATCACACATGTAATGCTTATTATCTGTATGGATTCTCTTATATTTTTGTAAGTTATTTGTCTCAGTAAATGATGCACCACAAACATCACACTTGTAATGCTTATTATCTGTATGGATTCTCTTATATTTTTGTAAGTTATTTGTCTCAGTAAATGATGCACCACAAACATCACACTTGTAATGCTTATTATCTGTATGGATTCTCTTATATTTTTGTAAGTTATTTGTCTCAGTAAATGATGCACCACATACATCACACTTGTAATGCTTATTATCTGTATGGATTCTCTTATATTTTTGTAAGTTATTTGTCTCAGTAAATGATACCACAAACATCACACTTGTAAGGTATCTCTCCTGTAAACATTCTTTTATGTTTTTGCAGACTACCTCTCACATTAAATGCTGCACCACAAACACTACACTTCTGGTGCATGTATCCATTCATTTAATTGTAGGCCACTACTCTGAGTAATTTGCCTAAGGAAAATTATTCAATTTTCCTGGCTCAACACCATCACCAGCCAAGAACTGCTAATGTGAAGCCACCAAGAAGACATGTGCACCATCATAGCTGGTAGACACTGGAATAGGGTGGGCCACATCCTCAGAAGAGATCCTGACACCATCACCAGTACTGCCATGCTATGGACTCCAGATAGAAAGTGTAAGCAAGGACGACCAAAGGCCACCTGACAGAGAACTATGGAGGCTGAAATACTAAGCATGAACCAGGGCTGGGGCACCACATGAAGGATGGCTGTTGAAAGAGCAAAGTAGAGACAGTTTGTTGCTGTCCTACAAGACACCACCAGGCATGCTGGTCACTGATTGCTTTGTCAGTCAGCACTAAGGACCAAAGTAGAGACAGTTTGTTGCTGTCCTACCAGACACCACCCGGCATGCTGGTCACTGACACTTTGTCAGTCAGCACTAAGGACCAAAGTAGAGACAGTGTGTTGCTGTCCTACAAGACACCACCCGGCATGCTGGTCACTGATTGTTTTGTCAGTCAGCACTAAGGACCAAAGTAGAGACAGTTTGTTGCTGTCCTACAAGACACCACCCGGCATGCTGGTCACTGACACTTTGTCAGTCACTACTAAGGACCAAAGTAGAGACAGTTTGTTGCTGTCCTACAAGACACCACCAGGCATGCTGGTCACTGACACTTTGTCAGTCAGCACTAAGGACCAAAGTAGAGACAGTTTGTTGCTGTCCTACAAGACACCACCAGGCATGCTGGTCACTGACACTTTGTCAGTCAGCACTAAGGACCAAAGTAGAGACAGTTTGTTGCTGTCCTACAAGACACCACCCGGCATGCTGGTCACTGATTGCTTTGTCAGTCAGCACTAAGGCCCAAACAAGAAGAAGACACTGAATAAATTCTGCATCACAAACATCACACCAGTAAGGATTCTCTCCTGTGTATACTATTTAATGTTGTTGGAGGTTATCCTTCTCAATAAATGATACACTATATATATCAAACTTGTAGGATCTATTATCTTGTGAGGCTGGTTGATTAAATCACTGCAAGCAGCAGCAGCACTATCTCTCACACTAAGCTATGTATACTTTTATGTCTGTGTAGACTACCACTCTCAGTAATTGCAGCATTACAAACATCACACTTGTACTAGGTACCACAAACCGCCCGCTTTTTTGGTTGAAAACGCACGAAAGTTGAGAAAACTGAGGAAAATTCGTCAAGTTTAAGTCGTCACTGTCCCTTTGCTATTAAGCGGATTGTAATAAAATTTATATCACGATACTCATTATCCTCTTCTCTTTTGAAATGTATTAATTCCCGAATAATAAACGTTATTGAAGTATTTTTTTACTAATAAAAACAAACAGCAACGTTACGCGTAGCGAAACTCGTCGCGCGGCCAACTCTCGGCTTTTTTGCCTCACCCCGCTTCATTCAAACGGGTATCGCTTGACCAGCAGACGTCTGATTTGCATACGGTTTTCACCATTATGATGGGCGGAGGAATAGCTTTAATTTCGTATAATGCAAGCTGTAGAAAACAATGTGGAAGATGCAGATTTTTCGAAGTGAAGTCGAAATTTTACAAGATTTGACATTTTAAGTTGTGTTATAATTCCTTGCATGGTATGAGAAGATTTGGGAGCCATTTTTATTTATTCCTATAAAATATCAAAGACTTCTGATGTTTGCTGGTGAAGCGATTTGACTTTAAGTAATGCTCTCTTGGTCAAGAATTTTAGCGAAAAATGCAGAGCGAGGCTGTTACATCGACTGTGATAACTCCCTATGTCTATCAAAATCGGCATGCCACTTATGTTGGTTCGTGCTCAAACTTCATCACATCTTCTGATTTGAAGATGACTATACGTAAGTATATCACTTATTAACAATGTTTTGAACTTTAAATGTAAACTTTACAATAGTTTTAATATTATTTAGCAATTTAACACGATCACATGGTTGTTGTAATAGCGTGAAATGAATGTGCTATCACCACTTCAGACATTCACGCATCAATCTAATTATTTCACGAGCTTGAAAAGCTAAGAAAGTTACCAATCTGAATAAAAAAATGCATGTTTTGATTAATGTGTAATTGAATGAAGGTTTATTTTGCAACATAATAGGGTGAATTTTGTTTCAAACGCGAAGGATATCGCAAGGCCAAAGCCAATTGAGTCAAGGCTAGGAGACCGGAAAATGCCATAATTAAAAAAGCTGATGTTGTACTGAAATGTCCGGACTCGCAGCCAATAGTTGATAGTCTTAAAATTCCCCGAAAAGAAGATATATATATTTATCTTTATTTAAGGAAGAAAAATATCCCGTTCAACCTCCGATGGGTTATAATTAGGATACATGTTGTTTTCAATGCCAAATAATATGAAAAACTGCCGATATGAGAAAGTGGCATCACACCATTGTAAATTAGGACAATCACAATTGTGCTTATATGTTAAAATAAAAAAAAAATCAAGAAGAAACTCTGAACAAGAACAAGCCAGTAATAGTAATAGTACATGTAATTCTCTATACATGTAAAAACAAAAATAACTTCTGGAATTTTAATTTTCCAGATGACTCCTAGTAGGAGTCATCTGGAAAAATATTGGATTTAACATTATTGTTAAATCCAATAACGTGTTAAATTGCTATACCAATATTGGATTATTTGCAGGCATCCAACTTACCTATAAATATAGAGGAGGTGTTGAGAATAGACAGACCTAGGGAACTGCATAATATAGTCAAACAATATTTAACACGAACACATGTTAATATATAGTGGCTGGGAATGTGAAGGTCTGATGCTGTTCTTACAATGCATGTGACTTTAAACAGATGAAAGTCAATTAAATATCTGGTAAAGTCCGTTATATAACTAGAACCACCAGGCCTATACACCCCTCCACTTTAATATTATTCTTGTTCATAGTTTCTTCTTGATTTTGTTTGTTTGTTTTTTATTTTATTATTCAACGTACGGTATAGGTCTAAGCACAATTGTGAGTATCCCTATTTTCAAATGTGATGCCACTTTCTCATGTCGGCAGTTGTTCATATTATTTGGAATTGAAAACAATATATATCCTAATTATAACCCATCAGAGGTTGAACGGGATTTCTGTTTATCTTCATTAATTTAAAAAAAAAAAAAATCTGGAAAAATAAAATTCCAGAAGTTATATGGATAGGAATGCAACATGGCTCGAGGTAGACTGCTTGTAGTTTTTTTTTTTTTTCATAAAGCTACAGACCAAAAAGTAACACACTACAAACAGATAAAAAGTGAAATGGAGAAGAGGAAGGAGCAGATAAAATAAAAGTAGAGAATGCAAGAGTGACGACGAAGAACCCAAAACATAGACTGAAATGGAAAATACGGAGTAAAGAGTCAGAGAGGGCAGTCAAAGAAAAAATTAAACAGCGAATAACTGACAAGAATAGGAGGAAAAAAGAGAAAGATATTAAAAATGCAGAGAAGAAGATAGAGTTATATAACACAATCATAAGCCAAGGGGGTCTGTGCACCACAAAGGAGGATGTGGATAAAATTTGTAAAGGACGAAATGCCCTAAGACATCTTAAGGCTCAGTTAAGATACTTACTTAGTCGTTCTCCTTCTACCGTGAGGTGTAGAGGTAAGATACAGATAATTAATATTGAATGATAAGGACATTAAACTATCAGGACATATCAAAGAATTGTATTTTGGACTTCTGAAGCATTTAGGTTTTGAGGCATCATTGCCCTCTCACAGGGAAAGAGTGCGCCATGATCATTCTTCTCCAGTTAAAAAATGTCTTTTTAAATGCTAATAACCAGTTGTTTTAAAAAAATATAGTGTTTAGATGTTGCTAATTATTGTTTAGATGTTGTTAATTATTGCCTACACATTTTTTAAAATGTAATATGGACAGTATCTTAAAAAAAAAAATTTCTTCATTTTCACACTTTTTTCTTCCCCTGCGACAAATTGGCCCCTGGACACATTAAAAAAAATTATACTAGAACAAATAGATGTTTAAATCCTCTGAAAAAAATTGAGATATATTTATGTAGTATGCAGATTAATATGTACAAATTTAAAGCTTGTACCTTTTATACTTTTTGAAATATGATGTTGTGAATATTGACTTTCATTCAACAAACTATATTTTTCGGTAATGTGTTTTGCAGATTTGCAATTTTTGGTCTCAAATATATTGATAATTATTCATGATGTAGCTCTATAGTTTTCTTTGTGTGATCAGTATATTCCAGACTATATGTTGTTTGTCAGAGAAAGTTGTAAGATTATATTTAAGAGGCGGCAGTGTTCTGAAGTTGGTGTGATATAACTTTTTCAATGTTGCGAAGTTCCCCACATTTTTTAAAATGCTATAACTTTTTTATTTGTTGTCCTATTTTAAAAAATAAAGTACCAAATTTCCTGATTTACCAAGGGCTTCAAAACTACATTGTTTTCTCTGGTGTTTCTGTGCAAACAAAAATCACTTTGTGGTACCTACTTGTACAGCTTATTTTCTGCATGTATACTTTATGTCTTTCTATGTGACCTATGAGAGTAAATGCAGCACCACAGACATCACACTTGTAAGGGGTTTATTTCCTGTATACATTCTTTTATGTCTTTGTAGACTACAGCTCGTAGTAAATGCTGCTAGATAGACATCACAATTCTAAGGTTTATTTACTGTATGTATTCTTTTATGACTTTGTAGGTGGCTTGTCTGAGTAAATTCTGCGCTACAAACATCCCACGTGTAAGGTTCATTTCATCTATGTATTCTTTTATGTCTTTGTAGGTTACCTGGCGAAGTAAATGCTGCTCCACAAACATCACACTTGTAAGGCTTCTCTCCTGTGTGTATTATTTTATGTTTTTGTAGATTACCACTCACAGTAAATGCTGCACCACAAACATCACACTTGTAAGCCTTCTCTCCTGTATGTATTCCTTTATGATTTTGTAGACTTCGGCTCTTAGTAAATGCTCCCCCACAAACATCACACTTGTAAGGCTTCTCTCCTGTATGTATTATTTTATGATTTTGTAGACTTCTGCTCTCAGTAAATGCTCCACCACAAACATCACACTTGTAAGGCTTCTCTCCTGTATGTATTATTTTATGTTTTTGTAGATTACTGCTCTCAGTAAATGCTCTACCACAAACATCACACTTGTAAGGCTTCTCTCCTGTATGTATTCTTTTATGTATTTGTAGACCACGACTCACAGTAAATGCTGCTCCACAAACATCACACTTGTAAGGCTTCTCTCCTGTATGTATTCTTTTATGTATTTGTAGACCACCACTCCCAGAAAAGTCTGCTCCACAAACATCACACTTGTAAGGCTTCTCTCCTGTATGTATTCTTTTATGTATTTGTAGATTACCACTCACAGTAAATGCTGCTCCACAAACATCACACTTGTAAGGCTTCTCTCCTGTATGTGTTCTTTTATGTTTTTGTAGATTACCACTGCAAGTAAATGCTGCACCACAAACATCACACTTGTAAGGCTGCTCTCCTGTATGTACTCTTTTATGATAGTACTGGACACAGTATTAAGGTCCTAAGGGTCTTGTTGGATTCGGCCTATACTGCTTGATAGAAATACAACAGAAGTGATTGCGTCATTAATAGGCTGAACTGCCCATGGAGGACTTCTGGTGTCGTGTATTGTGGTTCGCACTATTGACCTGCCATTGAAACATCATTTTTAGATGATGCGTAGATGGCAGAGCGGATAGTGTGATTCGCTTGCATGGCTAGGCGGGGTTGTCGCACGGAAGGTCCAGTGTTCAAATCCTGGGTAAGCCACTCATGTCTGTTGTTTTTCTGTTGTCTGGTGTTCTACTTCTTTATTTCCTGCGAGTGCCTGATAACATACCTTTATATTTGTTTCATATTAATTTACTCTTTTATGACTTTGTAGACTACCACTCATTGTAAATGCTGCTCCACAAATATCACACTTGTAAGGCTTCTCTCCTGTATGTATTCTTTTATGTTTTTGTAGACTACCACTCTTAGTAAATGCTGCTCCACAAACACCACACTTGTAAGGCTTCTCTCCGGTATGTATTCTTTTATGTATTTGTAGACCACCACTCCCAGAAAAGTCTGCTCCACAAACATCACACTTGTAAAGCTTCTCTCCTGTATGTATTCTTTTATGTATTTGTAGATTACCACTCACAGTAAATGCTGCTCCACAAACATCACACTTGTAAGGCTGCTCTCCTGTATGTGTTGTTTTATGTTTTTGTAGATTACCACTGCAAGTAAATGCTGCTCCACAAACATCACACTTGTAAGGCTTCTCTCCGGTATGTATTCTTTTATGTATTTGTAGACCACCACTCCCAGAAAAGTCTGCTCCACAAACATCACACTTGTAAAGCTTCTCTCCTGTATGTATTCTTTTATGTTTTTGTAGACTACCACTCACAGTAAATGCTGCTCCACAAACATCACACTTGTAAGGCTTCTCTCCTGTATGTATTCTTTTATGTTTTTGTAGATTACTGCTCAGAGTAAATGCTGCACCACAAACATCACACTTGTAAAGCTTCTCTCCTGTATGTAATCTTTTATGTTGCTGTAGGTTATCTTTCACAGAAAATGATGCTCCATTAATGTCACACTTGTAGGACTTGTCTTCCTCTATTTTCTTGTGAGACTGAGTGCTTAAATCACTGCAAGCAGCAACAGATCTGTCAGTCACACAAAGCTGAACATTTATCTCACTGGCAGAAAATGGTTTACTACAATTTATGTTACAGATTTGATGTTTACAAACTGATGCATTACTGTGTAGGTTGTCAAACATTGTAGCAGTCCTTTCCTGGCTGTTGATGAGGTTCACTGATGCTTCATTACCATTGAGTCTCTTGTTGATGCTATCTTCTCTTGCGACATAATTAAAAGTGGCATCTCCAATCTTATTCACTGCTTCATTCATGTTATTTCCACTGTCCTGTGGTAACACATTCTGAATATCACTACATTTATTATCAAATTCCCAGCCTCCATCTCTGTGTACTGCTTTCATATGCTTATCCAGGATATCAAGTTGGAAGAAATGAGTGTTGCACAGATGACAAGAATAAGCACCTGTAATTTAAAAATAATGAGCAAAGATAAATAATGAAATGCATGTCTTATATGTTTAGTTAAAATTTGTTAGCAAAGTGTAGTAACAAACACATAAGCACAATTTCCTGATAATTATGTGATTGTTATTCAGGATCAACATCATAGCAATCCAGGCAAACCCATCGGTGCTAGGTCTTCCTCAGCAAATGTTAAAGTGTATGAATGCTTACTGTACTGTAGCATCCTGATTGCATACACGTCGGATGTATCCTCTCATACATCACATCTGCTAGTCTTATGTTTGGTGCCACATTCCAGCTATCTTAGCCTAGTTGATCCATCTACTGCAGTGTTGTTTTCTAACAGATGATCATTAACCGTCCTCGGTATCTCCCTCTTGTGCAGGACCAGTGTCTCCACTTTGGGTGCACACAAAGCTAGTCTTTCAGCACTCTTATTGTCGTGTCATATGCCTGAATGACTAGTACAGTAGATTCACACCAGATTCTGAAGACCAAGGCCTCTATAATATTTTCTATTCATGCAACAGACATCCATTTTGAACCTTTAGAGTATGACACATAACTGCCCTGGTTGCTGCAGTAACAGCCTTTATCTCCATTATTTAGAGATTTAAGCAAGTATAATTAAAATTTGTAAATAGATTTAATTCTCCAAGAAAGGCCCACTCGCTGCTTAGTATTAAATGTCATGCTGTCCAGATATTGAAATCAAGTACACTTATGTAGCCAAAATATGAATTTAAAATCATAACATTGCTATTATACATACCTTTCTCATCTCCAAATAAGCATAACTGTTGTTGACTTTCTGGCATGTCCGGGAAATCAGTATACTGAATCTCAATTTTAGTACAGCTGTTGTCATAATCAGCCTGAAACCAATTTTGATCAATTCAGGCATTCATGACACATCATCATTATCACTTTTGGCTCCTTAAACAGCATAGGCCTTCAACAAATGTATGCCAACTCCTCTTGTTGTATACTATCAGCTCAAGGTGTCTTCATGACTGACTCTTATCTCTGACTTTTGTATCTAGTTCTCTACTACGTGTGTTTTTGAGTCTCCCAAAAATTCTTTTACCCTGAACATTTCAGACTGCTTATACTAGAGCTATATAATTGAACGGCCTTGACACTGGAGTTGAAGATTGAGATTTTTGTGTTGGACTTGATTTCTCTTCGTATTTATGGCACTAGTAATACTTACTTACTTAGTCATTCCCCTTCTACTGCGAGGTGTAGAGGTTAGGAAGAGAGAGCACTAGACTATCCTATCGGCTGTCTTCCTAATCTTCCTGGTTCCATTCTTGTCCTCGATCCTTCAAAGATTGTCTAATATTGTCCTCCCAGCAGACTCTGGGTCATCCTGGAGGTTGGCTCTCAGTTTCCCATGCTTGTCATGGTAGCCAATCTTCTCCCATTCTGCAGACATGGCCAAATCATCTTAGTTGGGACTGTTCTACTTGTGTCTGCAGGAGGTGGGATTTTAGGCCTTGATGTACTGTCTGGATTTGGACCATGTCTCTTCTTGTTACTTCAACCCCCTTCCTCAGATACATCGTTTCTGAGGTTTGGATGTGGCATTTGTGGGTTGTAGTCATTGCCCATGACTCGCAACCACATGTCTAGATTGAGACATAGGTGGAGTGGTATACTGCCATCTTTGTTTTCTTACCAACCTGTCTCTTGCTGAGGAATTCTCGATTTATGGCCTGAAAAAGTCTCCCAGCTGCTGCTTTTTGAGTGGCCAACTCTTCTTTGATGCCTCCCTTTGTAACAGCTCCAGGACATGTTCTCCCAGCTTAATCTGATGTCTTCTTTCTTCTCGTGATATCACCATGGATTTTGTTTTTTGAGCTGCTTATGACCATCCCTCTAGCTCTTCCTTCCAGACTTGCAGGTTAGATTGGAAATGTGCCTCTGATTTAGCAATCAGGGCAACATCATCAGCAAATGCCAGCTCTGAAATACAGAACTGCCTCATCTTCCAGTACATCACTGAATACGTTCTTGTTCTCTCCTTACATGCCTTGATGACATCATCCATGAGGAGTTTGAAAAGATAAGGCGACAGAATATCACCTTGTCTTACACCAGTGGTGGTCCTGAACTCTTCTGACTTATGGTTTGTCGTCCTCACATAATTTCTGCAAGACTTGAAGAAGCTCTGTATAGCATGAATCAGAGGTGCTGGAATGTTTTTCCTTATCAGACAGTCCCAAAGTTTGCTCCAGGGGACCCTGTTAAATGCCTTTTCCAGATCTATGAAACAAATATAGGTCTCACTCTTATACTCAAAAGGCCTTTTCACTCAGGTGTCAGAGTGTGAAGATTAGGACATGGGTACTTTGGTTTGCTCATAATCCGCACTGGACCTCATCCAACTGTGGCTTACCTAGGCATCTGAGTCTCTGCTCTAGGACTCTAGATTAGATTTTACCAGGGACACTGAGAAGGGATGTGCCTTTATGGTTTCCACATTGTCGTTTGTTGCCTTTTTTGAAAATCGGTGTTATGATGGCAATCTCCCAATCCTTTGGAATGGTCTTGCTGCAAGACACTGCCTGTAGGACCCTTAAGAGTAATAGGTTGCCTGAGGCTCCCATGTACTTAACTATTTCTGGTGTTATACCATCATGCCTTGCTGCTTTGCCCATCAGTTTTACAACCACATTGTGCTCTGAGAAAATGTTCCATCCTTTGCCACTATCATTTTTGTTTTTTGCCACAATGCAACCCACACCCCCTTTAGCTCTTTCAGATGTGGGTACACCAATGTAGAGCAGCGTGTTGCCATCGAGATACATGAATGCTTGTCCCTCTTTCTTTGTTTCCGTTATGGCCAGGATTTCTAGTTTTGCTCTCATCTCTTCCACCAGCTCTTCTACTTTCCCATTTATACTTCTTCTTTTCCAAGTTCTATAAGTCATAGTCTGTTACAGTTTGTTGCCTTTAGAATCAGTCCAGTTTTCTCTCTTGTAGTTTGCGTAATCATGGTTTCAGGCACACAGATGATTGGCCTGTTGTGCCTTTGTATGGTGGAGATGCTGCCTCCTTATGGCCTCCATGCAGGCCACCCTCCTCCTTTTTCAGCCAGGTTTGGGACCAGCCTATGCGGAGTTCACTTGTAATACACAATATTAAAATGTAGGGCATATACGTTTTTTCTGTAATCATTTTCTCATTATTGTCATCACTTTTGCACACATACAAAGACGTATTCACATGCACATACACAAACAAACACATACACTTATGTATACATGCACAGACAAATGCTCATATACATACTTATAAACATATGCACATACAAATATACAGAGCACACAATTATTCTCTACATGAAATAAAACTCTATAAGGACACAGTAAACTTTCAAACACACACAAAAAAAAACCATTTGAATTGTTTGTGTCAAAAAACAAATAAATAAAAAAAACACTGAAATAACAAACAAGCAGGTCTAATAAGGCCCCTTGTAATTTTAAGGATCTCTGATGGTTCAAAGAAAGAGTAGGAATATTGTTGCCTCAGGATGTTGTACAAGGCACTATTATAAGATTGATCATGAGGCTGGCAACATCATCATGTCAAACAAATAGCTACAGATACCATCACAGTAAGAGCTTGTGAATGTTTAGTGTAAGCTTCCTGCAATAGTGGTTCCATCCTCAACAATGAGTGACCAGAACAATGGTGAAATATAAGGTCAATGACTTGTCTGATAAAGTTTGTCTAAACAATGGTACTTACAACTTCTTTCTTCTTTAATCCTTAGCCGCCGACCGTCAAAGCAGTCAGTGGCCATTACGCCTGGTGGCGTCTTGTAAGGCAACAACAAATTGATTCCACTTTGCTCGGTCGGCAGCCATCCTTCGTACAGTGCCCCAACTCTGGTTCATTCTTTGCATTTCAGCCTCCACAGTCCTCCACCAAGTTGTTTTTGGTCGGCCTCTCTTTCGTTTTCCTTCAGGGGTCCATAGCATAGCTGTTCTTGTGATGGCATCGGGGTCTCTTCTGAGGACATGGCCAACCCAGCTCCAGCATCTGCCAGCTATGATAGTGTGCATGTCCTCTTGCTTGCTCCGAGTAAGCAGATCTTGGTGATGGTATTCGGCCAACAGATTCGGAGAATTTTTCTTAGGCATGTTGTGTGAAAAGATGACAATTTCAACATTTCCTTCTCTGTAACTCTCCAGCATTCTGTAACATAGAGAAGCGCAGAAAGCACACAGCTCTGATATAATCCTAATTTTGTGCTTGTGCTGTACTGAGAGGACTTCCAGATGTTGTTTAGACTAAAAAAAGCTGTTCTTGCTTTGTTCATTCTGTTGTTGATGTCTTTGCTTGCTCCGCCGTCTGGTGTTACTATGCATCCTAGGTATGTGAAGGCATCTGTCTGTTCCAGTTGCTGATTCCTTACTGATATGGGCTCAGGGCTGCTCACATTGAGCGTCATGACCTCTGTCTTCTTTAGGATGATGTTCAAGCCCACCTGCTGGCTATACTTATTAAGTCTATCCGTTTTTTCCTGGATGTGTTGATGTGAATGTGCTAGCAGTGCAATGTCATCTGCATATTCCAGATCTTCCAATGTAGAAAATGTAGTCCATCTTATTCCTCTTGGATTGCCCTCTGTTGTCTGGCGCATCACCCAGTCTATGACTGTTAAAAATGGAGTGGTTGATAAGGGGCATTCCTGTCGTACTCCTGTCTTCACTTCAAAGGTTAGGTTGCTCTGCCCAATGCTACACGTAAAGTTGGCATAAAGGCTTTTTATGATTGACACTATGCAGCTTGGAATTCCATAAGCCCTCAGTATTTTCCATAAACTGTCCCTATATATACTGTCAACAGCCTTTTCAAAATCAACGAAATTAATGTACAGCTGTCTTTGCCATTCTGAGCACTGCTCTATAATGTTCCTGAGGGTAAATATATGATCTACACATCTTCTGCTCTTTCTAAATCCTGCTTGTTCTTTCCTCAGTTTGTGGTCTACTGCTTTTGAGATTCTCTGTATAATTATCCTGCCTAGTATTTTGCTGGGAACTGAGAGAAGAGTTATTCCTCTCCAATTATTGCAGTCTGCAAGATCTCCCTTCTTGGGCAATTTGACAATTATTCCTTTTCTCCACTCTGTTGGTGTTGTCCCTGTTTTCCAGACTTGTGCAAATAGTGGTTCTAATAGTTCTGCTGATAGCTCTGGGTCTGTCTTAAATAGCTCTGCATTTAAGTTATCATGACCAGGAGCTTTTCCAATCTTTAACCCTTTGATTGCTGTGATGATTTTTTCTTTTTGTGGGATGTCTGTATTAACATCTAGATCATTTTCAGCCTCAGGAACATTCAATTGTGTCTCTGGTGGTTCCTTATTCAGAGTTTCTCTGAAATGCTCTGCCCATCTTGTTTCCTGCCCCTCTACTGTCTAATATGCCTAAGGGAAATTTTCTGAATCTTTTGGCCGAATACCATCAGCAACCAAAAACTACTTATTCAGAGTAACCAGAAGGACTTGCATACCATCATAGCTGGCACATGCTGGAGTTGGGTTGGCCACGTCCTCAGAAAGGACCCTGATACGTTTACAAGAACAGCTATGCTATGGACCGTCGAAGGAAAGCGAAAGAGAGGCCAACCAAAAACAACCTGGTGGAGAACTGTGTAAGCAGAGATGCAAATGAAGAACCAGATTTGGGGCACTCTACGAAGGTTGGCCACCAACCGAAAAAGGTGGAATCAATTGGATGCTGCCCTACAAGACACCACCAGGCATGATGGCCACTGAATTTTGACAGTTGGCAGCTATGGATCAAAGAAAAAGAAACAATGGTACATACAACATATAAAACTAATTAACTGGCTGATATAGTTTGTCTAAACAACAGTACTTGCAACATCCTACCTCAATCTTAGCATCATGATTCTGGAAGCTTCCTTTATACTCCTGCTTATATTCATTAGAACCTTGATTTTGATTACAGAACATAATACATTTTAATTATTACATAAGTGTTGACTGATTCTTTAATGCGTTTTGACAATCAGTTATGGCTATTATAAAGCATAAGAATGTTAGAAAAAAATATAGTCTATAGTTTTATAACTCAGTAAAATGTTTACTGACATAACAACGTACTTACAAGAAGAGTCTTTAAAAGTTTAGACTAGGTCTTCTTAATAAGAGGTTGTTGTTGATAAACAAAGGTTGCTGAGCTTGTCACCCTTTTGTAGCCAATGAAAAGTTGAAGAATGTGTATGAGTTCTGAGACTGCTAAATGGCACTGATTAAAGTGTTTGTAACTGGTGATTAATAATACCCTTTAGCTCCCCAAAACACATGCCAATTCTTCCTGTCATGTGTCAACAGCTCAATTTCTTTCCACGTTTTCTTCATCAGTTTCTTCATCAAAATGAAGGGATGTGTATAGTCTTGGGTTGCATGCGAGATACCCCTATTATGATGATGCAGCACATACTTGGATTGCTGTCAATTAGATCCAGATAAACAATGGCCCAAGTAAAAGCATTGATGCGAGTCACCAAAGACAAAAGACATCGCCTGCATAGGAACATAGCTGACATGAAAGTAGCTAAAATAAAGAGGGGGATGTCATAGATGGAGCAGACAGAGGAGACTATTAGACAGGTGACCTTAGTTGAAAATATATTCAAGGGAGAAGAGTGGAGTAAGTCAGATGAGAGCTGGATGAACTACCAGCAAGTCATTATCAGCCTTGGTAGAGAATGCAGAACTTGGGCCAATGGGAGAGCAGAGATGGAAATTGATCAGCTTATAAATGATAATGCTGAACACTGTCTACACTGATGGGTCTGTAATCTGTGGTAATAAATCAGGGTGGGGCTTCTCTGCTAGAGTAAAGGATAGAACCGTCGCTTAACATAGCGAAGCTTACATGTTAACAACCTCCAGCATGAGAATGGAGGTAGAGGCAGTTACTGCTGCCTTAAGATGGCTGCCTGAGACTTTAATAACAAAGGCATTGTATCAGACATTGTATCCATGCTTCAAAAGGTTCAAAATGGCTGGCTTCGACATGAATGGAAAACCTCCATAGAAGCATCAAATCTTCAAGAACTTATATGGATCTACAGTCCTGGTCATGCAGGGGTACACGGCAATGAAAGAGTTGACAGACTAGCTTCAAGAGCACCCATAAAAGGTGCATTGGACATGGACAAGAAAGAAATACTGAGGTCAATTCATGTTCGTCTATTGAGGAATGACACTGCAATCAATGAATCATCAATGCTAAGACTGCTGGAATTTAGCAGCCAATGTAAGACCAGCAGAGATGAACGTATGAGAGGACACATCTGCCATGTATACAACCAGTGTACAACAACAACAATTAGCTTTCGTACACTTCAACATTTGCTGAGCACCTATGGGTTTGCCCAGAGTGCAATGATGTCAATTCTGTTCAACATTAACATTCTTCAGTTTCATTTTTCTCCAGCTCTCTTCTCCACATGTTTTTTTAGTCTACCTCTATCTTTCCTTGGGGATTCCAGAACAAAAACCACCTTGTAATACTATCAACAAGTTTCCTCAATGTGTGTCCTATCAATCGAAAGCATCTTTTACTCATCTCTTGTTTTACTGGCACTTGTCTGGTTCTCATTAGTTCCACATTTGTGACTATGTTATACTGTTTCAAACTTTATATTCTATGCAAGCTTCCATTTATGAAAGTCCTTAATTATTTTGTTGTTGTTCACCATCTTTCAGAGCCATACAATAGGACTGACTTGGCATTTGAGTTGAAGATTTGTATCTGCTTTCTTGTATTTCCTGTCTTCAATCTTGTTTATAGTTTCTGTTATCGATGCTTTGTGCTGATGTTCTCTTTTTCCCAGTACCTCTCCACATATCTCATTCCATATATTTTTTACTTGTTGCCAATGGTCTTCCATATCTGCTTGATCATCCAGTTGTTGAAGTAATTGACATGTGTTTGATACTGTGATTGAAACTTTGTCTCTCATTTCTTGATTTCTTAGATATTTTACATTATACACACTTTTTTTATTTTTGTTAACAGAAGATGGTGATCTGATACTACATCTGCACCTATATGTATATACCTTTACATCAAGTGATTATGATCTATAGTTCTTATTTATGGTCTTGTGATATCTATATCGCTTTATATGTTCTTTTATGCGGAAATATGCTGCCCCCTATAGCTAGTTGATTTGAAGCACATAAGTTTATTAATAGCTCCACGTTCTTGTTTATCATACTAATCCATGTTTCCCAATGATTTCTTCAAAGCTGGTGTTGTCTGTTCCAATTTTTTAGTTTAGGTCCCCCATCAAAATTGTGGTTGTTGGGGAGCCAAGTAATAGCGTTCTTCTTTCTGTGGAATGTCCTGGGCAAGTGAGCAACACAGTCTGGGCTAGCTCAATGGATGGGTACAGTAGTGGCAATTAGGTATAAGTGTTGGAGTTTAATTATTGTATGTGCTTGGTGAGTCTGGAATATTCTGTTCTTAATTGGAAGGCCCAACCTCTGGTGGTGGGACACATGCTAGATATTGTAGGAAACAAATTATTATAAACCCAGTATAATCCACATAACTCAAAAATGTATGTGTGTGAAAATTAACACTAATAATGTAAATGTAATGTATATATTGTACTTCATGCATTAACCTTGAATACTGATGCAATCTTTGAAGGACCGAGGACTGGAAAGGAACCAGGACAGGAAGAAGACAGCTGATAGAATAGTCTGGCGCTCTCTCTTCCAAACCTCTACACCTCACGGTAGAAGGGGAACGACTAAGTAAGTAAGTATTGATACTTTATAAGTTTATTAACTTGATTATCATGTACATTATGTTATTTTAAAATGGTAACTAGTTATTTGTCTTTTGGTATAAATATGCATTGTTTAACTTATTGTTTACCATGATATATCATTGTCTGCTCATTCTTTTTGTACTTCATCTGGTCTTTTCCCTTTTCACTTATGATGTCATAGCTAGCCTATACTTGATATACTTCATATTTCTTTGAATTTGTTGATCTTCGTATGCTTATCTCATTATCTTTCTATACATATTTTTTTTTACTTTACACCTTCTTCTATCCTTCTTTTGTTCTTTTTTGTTATCATGACTTAACATAGTGTATTCCTTATGTGTAGATATTATGATTGCATCGACCTCAATTGTTTTAATTTTTTGTTCGATGTATTTTTTAAAAAAAGTTGATTATGTCACTTTTTTCCCCCGGGGGTCGGTGTAGTCTGTTAAGTCATATTTTAATTAAGGGGAGTTAAGTGTTAAAGACTGGAATGTACGGGTCGGATTTTTGTACACGCTAGTAAACACGCTCTGCGTGATGAGAGGATATTTTAGTCCTGGGTTGTATGCTCAGTAATGTTTAAACTGTTACCTGACTAGTTGTTAGATTGTTTTTAAAAATAGGATAAAAAAAGAGTGCTCGAATGTTCTATGACATAGTTTCGGGGGGAAGGCGGAAAAATTCAGCTCACATCTTAAGCCGCGAGTTTACTCTTGAATGAATTTGTACTGAGCTGTTTTGAGCAGCTGATATTTCGTGACAGTACGTTTTCTGACAGAGCTTGGAAATGGACGCTTACCATTTCGCTAGTCTGTACCAGGATATTTTTGTAAAGGGAAGAATTCTGATATATTGAAGAATGTTTTTCGAGGCCATGGAATATACCGGCCGGGATTATTATTGATGAAGATATTTGTGCAAACCTGTATTCCTAATGGATGTTTACAATGGTTTTTCTATGAAATGAGAGTTACTGCAAGCTGCTTTGTTATGCAGCCTATTTTTCCCCATGGATGTACTGACTAGATATTTAAGATGTTGGAAGTTGGTTCCTGATGGATATTTTATTGATTTTGCCGTGAACTGTAACCTGTGAAGTGGGGAATCCCCGACGTCATTGTTGCTGTGTTAATAAACTGCGTGAATATAAACCCACTAGTCTTACCCGTTAGTGAATTTTCTAACCTTGTGTGGGTGATACCTGAGACTTGTACGTCAGGATCCTACGACATTCGCTTGTTGATACATACTCATATACCTGTCGGCTACTTGTAAGCCCGACCTCACTGACTCTGTCCTTGTCAGTCTTTGATACACCACACCACCCACCAGAAACATTCCACAACCATCAACATCAACAGAACATTATATGTACCACAAAAGTTTAATCCTCAACATAGTGGTAACACATACCCTTTTGAAAAGATGCAAAGTATAGATCAGACTCGGTTTGGTGAGATAGAGCTGCATGGCATACAGATGGTAAAAGATTATAATCGTGGCAAGCAACACCTTCCTTCAGTATATCTGTCGTCTGCCTCTACTGTGTGTGTAAAGTTTGTAAACCCCGCTGCTGTCTCTAATATAGGGAGAGTGTTGCTGACACGGAGGCCAATTCAACGTCACAGTTTAGCCAACTGCTTATCGCTGCGTTTTGTTTGCAGACTCGAGCTAGTTGTAATAGATTGGTCCGGAAAACATTTTCGTTCCTCTCAACCCTGGCATCTACTACTTTCTTCTACATCTCCTTTTAATGGGACTATCCTAAGCTTCCTTTACAAGCCTGGTTTACCTAAATTCGTTTTGTCTACGATTTATAGCAAGTTTTGGAAGACCATTTACAAACTAACTTTTAACATGCTGGCCTACTTTACCTCGAATATCTCTGAAAATAAGGGCACACAGAAACTATTCCTTTTGAATATAACTGCATAGTCTTCTCCTTCATAAAATGCCATTTGTTTCATCTCTCTTCACCACTCTTCGACTCAGTTAAATCCATAGTACCTCAAACACACAAGTTTATTCTGCCAAAATGCCATTGCAAAAAGGTTTACGACACATACATAAGACATGCATGGATTTCATTGGACGATATATTTCCTTATACAATGAATGATAAAGCATTGTTTCATTATGCTACACAGCCCCTCCTTTTCAAGATGTGATCTCGTCCAGCTGATATGTAAACGATTGCCGTAATCATTTTTCGTCCGTCTCTCGTTCCGTTATGGTGGGATTTCGGCCGAGAAAGTCAGTCCCTACATTCTGTTTTCCAGGTGTGTAATTTACCGTAAAGGAATACGGTTGTAAAATAAGACTCTACCGTAGCAACCTCGAATTGAACTTCCTTGACTCAGCTAAAAATGCTAAAGGCTAATGATCACATTGAACTGTGAAATGTTTCTCATACAAACATGTTTGGAACTTCAGGATAGCACACACAGACGCTAGACATTCTTTCTCTATTGTCGTGTAATTAAGCTCTGCTGAATTCAGTTTCCTGCTAGCAAAAGCTACTGCCTTAGATTTTTGTATTAGGCTTGCTCCAATCCCTATGTTACTGATGCCTGTCCTTAAGGTAAATTCCTGACTAATGCCTGGTAATGCAATAATATTTTGTTTGTGAGTTTTCGATTAAACTCAGTTTAAGCTTCCTCACACTCTGCATCATTCCATTGAATCATATCTGGTTGTCCTTTCTTCGTCAAATTAGATGCACACAAAGTATTAAAGTTGGGAATGTATTTCTGATAAAACCCCTATAAAGACACACATGACATTGCATCTTTCTTTGTCTGAAGTCTTGGTGCCTTCTTTAACTTTTCCACAGTAGATATATATATATATATATATATATATATATATATATATATATATATATATATATATATATATATATATATATATATATATATATATACAGCCGATAGGATAGTCTGACGCTCTCTCTTCCAAACTTCTACACCTCACGGTATAAGGGGAACAACTAAGTAAGTAAGTAAGTGTTGCATTGTGGCCAAAAACCAGAAAGATAGTATCAAGGGATGAAACTTTTTCTCGGAGCGCAATATGATTGTAAAATTAAAGAATTAGAAACCATAGTCAACTTGGTCATAGTGTATGGACCAAATAAGGATGCGAGAGCAGAGGTCAAGGAAGAATTCTTCGAGCTCCTTCAAAGGACAGTGGATGACTGCCTAGATGAAATTATCATACTAGGAGATTTCAATGCCAGAGTTGGAAATGACCATGCTAGATGGGGTGGAGTTATCAGAAGATATGGAGAAGATACTGTCAATGACAATGAAAAGCGACTCCTTAGATTCTGCCGTGAGCAGAATCTGATCTTTATAAACACAATGTTCCCCCATAAGCACTAGAGTCTGGAGGGGGCCAGAGATTGGAAGTGATCACTACCTGCTTACAACCAAAAGAACAACTGAAAGAACTGCTCAGCCTGGAACTGCCCAATATCACGCAAGAAACCAAGTAAACAAATGGGAGAAATGAGCATTAAGACCTACAAGCTGAGAGAGCCAGAAATTTAGACCAGATATCAGGGGTTTCACCCGTGTGTTACCGGGGCCTGAAAGATGAGCACAGAACAGTAACACTGTTCTCTGCCATGCATGTTGTAGAAAGCGACTAAGGAGGGTTGGGTATGAGGCTGGTTACCCCATCCTGTAAAAAAATTTAATCCACAAAAAACTTCAACAAACATAGACAAGTCAATTAAGGAAAATAAAACACAGATATCCAAGACAGCAGAAGGTCCTCTCGCAGAGAGGCGTATGATGCAACACAGAGAAAGCCGAAAGGAGTCTGTGTTACTGACTAACCTTCTTTCTTCTAGGAGAACTTCCAGATTTGGCACCTGGAATGTTCGGACATTAAACGAACTAGGGAAAGTGGCACAAGTAGCAGCAGAAATGAGGGAATATAAAATCAAGGTTCTGGGAATGTGTGAAACAAAGTGGAAGGAGGTAGACAAGAAAAAATTCATCACAGGTGAATTGTTGCTGTCCTTAGGACATGAAGACGAAAGTTCACACCACAGTGAAGGGGTAGCTCTTATGATATCTAAAGAAGCACAGAAAGCACTCATTGAATGGAAAGCTGTTGGACCCAGAATAATAACAGCTACGTTTAAAACAGCTAAAAAGAAAATAAATGTAAATGCCATCCAATAATATGCACTAACTAATGACAAAGAAGAGTCTGTTAAGGAAACATTTTCTACTAGATTACAGGATGTTATGGAGAAAATAAAAAGAAGAGACATCACCATTTTGATGGGTGACATGAATGCAAAGATAGAGACAATCAACACCGGCTTTGAAGAAGTCATGGGAAAACATGGGCTAGGAATAATGAATGAAAATGGGGAACTATTCTCAAACTTTTGTGCTTCGAATCAACTGGCTATAGGGGGAAGCATGTTTCCATATAAGAGAATACACAAGGAAACATGGATATCACCAGACCATAAAACAGAAAATCAGATTGATCATATATGCATAAACAAGAAGTTATGTTCATCATTGCAGGATGTAAAGGTATATAGAGAGGCAGATGTGGCATCAGATCACCACCTTCTGATAGTCAATGTAAAAATGAAACTCAAGAGATATGCACCAATGCAAAGTTATAGACAACAATTTAATGTAGAACATCTAAGAAATCAAGAAACAAGAGACAAATTTGTGGTCATAATATCCAACAAATTCCAAGTGCTCCAACAGCTGGAAGATGTAGAGAATACAGAAGACTATTGGCAGCAGATCAAAACTGTATGGAATGAGACATGTGAAGAAATACTGGGGAAAAAGGAACGACAACAAAAGCGTGGATAACAACAGAAACCATCAATAAGATAAAAGACAGAAAAAACAAGAAAGCAGTTTTAAACTCAAGCAAAACCAGAAGTTCCAAAGCCAAGGTTCAAGAAGTGTACACAGAAGCAAACACAGAAGTAAAAAGAAGTATCAAAAGAGACAAGAGGAAGTATATTGAGGAGTTGGCAAGAGAGGCAGAAGATGCTGCAGCCAAAGGAAATATGAGAGAACTGTATAGCAGCACAAAGACGCTAACAGGGAAATACAAGCAAACAAGTTGTCTCATAAAAGACAAGAGTGGAAAACTGCTCAGCAATATACAAGAGCAAATGAAGAGGTGGACAGAAAATTTTGAGGACTTTCTCAATAGACTGGCTCCACAAAACCTCCCGGACATCCAGCCAGCAGAAGAAGAGCTACAAATTAACAGTGAAAGACCAACGAAGGAAGAAATAAAGAAAGCCTTGAAGCTTCTAAGAGATGGAAAAGCGTCTGGACCTGATGGCATTCCAGCAGAGGCCATTAGCACGGCTACAGAGATGTTATATAAATTACTTGGTAAAGTCTGGGAAAAGGAAGAGATACCAGCAGAATGGAATTAAGGATTTCTGGTTAAATTGCTTAAGAAGGGAAATTTCCAAGAGTGCACACATTAAAGACGAATAATGTTACTATCAGTGCCAGGAAAAGTATTAAACATGATTATCCTTGAGAGATTAAAAGAGTCCATAGTCAAGAAACTGAGAGATGAACAAGCAGATTTTCAACAAAGCAGATCATGTACAGGCCAGATAGCCACTTTGAGAATAATGGTTGAACAAAGTATGAAATTGAATTCACCACTATACATCGGATTTGTGGACTACGAAAAGGCATTTGACAGTGTAGACAGAAAATCACTTTGGAAATTGATGAGGCATTATGGAGTTGCCATGAAGATCATTAATTTAATAAAGAAAACATATGAAGACATGGCATGCAGAGTTCTCCACGAAAGACAGCTTACAGACCCGTTTGGGATAAGAACAGGAGTGTGACAGGGATGCCTTTTGTCTCAATTTTTTTCTTACTAGCAATAGACTGGGTAATGAGATCATCGACAACACAAAAAAAATGGAATCCAGTGGACTCTGACTAAACAGTTGGATGATCTGAATTTTGCTGATGACTTGGCTCTTCTGTCCCATAACCGTTATCAGATGCAGGACAAATTGAAAACACTCGATGAGAGGTAACAGCAGTTGGGTCTGAAAATACACAGAGAAAAGACAAAAATAATGAGAATAAATGCAGGAAAGGATAACAGGGTTGAACTTGAAGAAACACCAATACAAGTTGTAGAATCGTACACATATCTTGGCAGTAATATAGACAAAGTTGGAGGGACAGATAGTGATATCAAACTAAGAATACACAAAGCAAGAGGAGCATTCATTGCATTGTGAAATATATGGAGATCAAGAGAAATAGGATCCAACATGAAAATAAGAATCTTCAACTCAAATGTGAAATCAGTCCTATTGTATGGCTCTGAGACATGGAGAACAACAAAGACAACAATTAAAACGCTACAGACTTTCATAAATGTGTGCTTGCGTAGAATAGAGGGATTACATTGGTATGACAAGGTTATCAACGTGGAACTGATGACAAGAACTAGACAAGTGCCAGTGTAACAAGAGATGAGAAGAAGAGGATGGCGATGGATAGAAACACACTGAGAAAACTTGTTGATAGCATTACAAGGCAGTCCTTGTTCTGGAACCCCCAGGGCAAGAGAGGCAGAGGTAGACCAAGAAGCACATGGAGAAGAGATCTGGAAAAAGAAGTGAAAATGATGAGGAGAACGTAGAAAGGACTTGAGATGATGGCACGTGACAGGAGGCTTTGGCATGTGTTTGTTGAAGGCCTATGCTCCTTTGGGAGGGGAGGGTTATGAATGAATTAGGGGTTTATTGCTACAGCGGTGAGAAACACGGAAGAGCAACCTGATGATTTGGAAACCATCTGGCTTAAATTCAAGGACGTCATGAAGACACTTGCTGCAGAAGCATGTGGTGAAGTCCGACTTGGGAACAAGAGAAAGAGGACACCTTGGTGGACAGAGGAATACAAAGAGAAAATAAGAGAGATGAACATGGCATGGAAACAATACTTAGGCGCTAAGAACACAGCAGGACAATTAGAGAAATAAAGAGAATATGTGATACTCAGAAAAGAAGCAAATAACAAGGTGCTAGCAGCAAAACAGAAGTCCTGGGAAGACTTTGGAAAAAAAAGATGCACAAGAAAACCAGAAATTGTTCTATAAAACCCTAAATAATATGAAGAAGGAAAAACAATGCCCTCTCAAATTTATAAAGGACAAACAAGGCAAAATGCTTACTGCCCCAAAGGAAGTAATGGAAAGATGGAAATAATATTTCTCAGATGTGCTTGATGGTGAGCAAGCTCAAGCATCAGAAATGATAACCACTAGCACAGAAGAGGAAACCAATGGTGATGAAGATGACATAAAGATGGAAAAACTGAAGTCAGCACTGGAGAAAATAAAGATAAGTAAAGCAGCAGGGCATGATGGTATAACACCAGAAATGGTTCAGTACATGGGAGCTTCAGGCAACCTATTACTCTTAATGGTCCTACAGGCAGCATGGTGCAACAAGACCATACCAATAGGATTGGGAGAATGCCATCATAACACCAATTTTAAAAAAGGGTGAGAATTGACAATGTGGAAACCAGAGAGACATATCTCTTCCCGGTGTCCCTGGTAAAATCTACTCTAGAATCCTAGAGCAGAGACTTCGACGCCTAACTGAGCCACAATTGGATGAGGTCTAGTGCCGATTCCAAGCAAACCGAAGTACTCAAGACCTAATCTTATCACTCAGTCAGCTGAGTGAAAAGGCCCTTGAGTATACGAGTGAGATCCATCTTTGTTTCATAGATCTGGACAAGGCGTTTGACAGGGTTCCCTGGAGCAAACTTTGTGACTGTTTGGCAAAGTAGAACATTCCAGCACCTCTGATTCATGCTATACAGAGCTTCTACAAGTCTTACAGAAATTATGTCAGGACATCAAACTATAAGTCAGAAGAGTTTAGGACCACTACTGGTGTAAGATATGGTGATATCCTGTCACCTTATATTTCCATACTCCTCATGGACCATGTTATCAAGGCATGTAAGGTGAGAACAAGGAAGTTTTAGTGGGGTAATGAAAGATGAGACAAGTATGTATTTTAGAGCTGGCATTTGCTGATGATGTTACACTGATTGTTAAATCAGAGGCACATCTGCAATCTAACCTGCGAGTCTGGAAGGAAGAGCTGGAGAAGAGAGGGATGATCATAAGGAGCTCTAAAACAAAATCCATGGTAATATCACGAGAAGAAAGAAGACATCAGATTTAGCTTGGAGAACAGGTCCTGGAGTGGGTCGACCACTTTAAATATCTCGGAGCTATTATAGACTGAAAGGAAGGCATGAAAGAAGAATTGGCACTCGAAAAGCAGCAGCTGGGAGACTTTTTCAGGACATAAATCGAGGATTCCTCAGCAAGAGAGAGGTTGGTAAGAAAACGAAGAAGGTTGTATACCATTCCACCTATGTCTCAGTCTTGACATATGGATGCGAGTCATGGGCAGTGACTACAAACCATAAAAGCCAGATCCAAACCTCAGAAATGAGGTATCTGAGGAAGGTGGTTGAAGTGACAAGAAGAACATGGTCCGCAATCAGATGATACGTCGATGCCTAAAATCGCACCCCCTGCAAACCCAAGTATAACAGTCCCAACTAAGATGGTTTGGCCATGTCTGCAGAATGGAAGAAGATTGGCTACCACGACAAGCATGGAAAACAAAGAGCCACGGATCCAGACCCCCAAACGTTGGGTGGACAACATTAGACAATCGTTAAAGGACCGAGGACTAGAATGGAACCAGTCCAGGAGGAAGACAGCCAATAGGATAGTCTGGTGCTCTCTCTGGTGCTCTCTCTTCCAAACTTCTACTCCTCACGGTCGAAGGGGAACGACTAAGTAAGTAAGAGAAAAGAAAACCAACTTTAGTTAAGATAAAAAAAAACAGTAAATATATGTGGAAAGCAATCAACACTAGTAGACAAACGAAATTCGCCAGATTCGTTAACCTCAATACCTCATTTACGTGTACAGACTTCATCAATTGCTTTCAGGCAGAAATAACCAGTCTTGATCTACAATACCAGATTCTTCTTGTGACCTAGGCCAACTGTCAACATTCTGTTAGAACAAATGCACAAACACAATCCAATCCGACATTCCGTTTATCACAATCCCATCTGACATTCCGTTTATGACAGTTAATGAAGTGTATAACTATCTTCTATGCCTTAAAGAGAATAACTCTTTAGGTCTTGACTGAATCAGTAATCGAATGCTGCGCCAGCTAGTATTAGTGATTCACTAACATTCATATACAATCTGTGTATTGCAAAGAGTTACTTTCCGCCACACTTTAATGTCGCTAAAGTACGAGTATATCCTCTTGTCAAACGTGGTTCCTCTAATAATTATAATCTTGCTAATTATAGGCTAATCTCTATTATCATCGCAATCTAAACTGCTGGAAAAACACATACATAAAATTACTCTACAACACTTAGTTAGCAATGACTTGCTAATTGATAACACTGACTAACAAAAAAAAACTTTTTTTTTCTTTCTCTAACATTTCTATGTTTGTCTAGTAAATTTTAATGCGCTGTTTTTAAATCTGCAAACCGTTTTTCTCTATCAGGTCGGGATCTCTAGAAATACGCAATTGAAGTTTTTTAACAAGGCATACAGTATTATAACATCATTCATACAAGAAGTGTAACAGTTATGTAGGCTTGAATTTCTTTGCAGTCGACTTTCGTCGGTGAATGGCATGTGGTACATCGCGATGAAGCATCCAACAATAATCGGCAAGCATGGTCACACTCCACCGTCCTTGATAGCGTGACTCCATTACGGCGATATCTTGATGGAATTGTTCTCCATGTTCATCGCTGACTTCGCCAAGTTTGTCAGGGAAAAAGTCAAGATGCGAATCAAGCAAATGGATTTTGAGGGACATGTTACAGCCCATAATTCTGTATGCATCTATGCACTGCTTAACAATATGCACATAGTCGACAGATTTATGATTTCCCAGAAAGTTATCGACGATCGATTTGAATGCCATCCATGCGCGAAGTTCACTACCATGTAACAAGTTCTCGAATTGTTTGTCTGCAATAACTTTCCTAATCTGAGGTCCTACAAAGATACCTTCCTTTATCTTTGCATCGCTAACTTGCGGAAACTTTTCTCGAAGATAAGTGAAAGCTTTGCTCGTTTTATCTAACGCTTTTACGAAATTTCTTCATGAGCCCCAACTTTATATGTAACGGTGGTAAAATGATGCCGTCTTTGTTAACTAATGGCTCATGTTTTACATTTTTATGCCCGAGCTGCATACGATCCCTGATAGGCCACACCTTTCTTGCATAATGTTCCTGTCTGTTGCGGCTGTCCCATTCACATAGGAAGCAACAAAATTTAGTATACCCAGTCTGCATGCCCGTGAGAATTGCAATGACCTTTAGGTCTCCACAAATCCGCCATTGGTAGTCATTGTACTTTATTTTTGCCAAAAGTATACCCATATTGTAATAAGTTTCTTTCATATGAACAGAGTAGGCGACTGGAATTGATGAAAATAAATTTCCGTTATGCAATAACACGGCTTTTAGACTAGTCTTGGAAGAGTCGATGAAAAGTCGCCATTCGTTAACTATGTGCTCATGACCGAGGTGCACCATTAGACCGTTTACATCTTTGCAATAGCAAATGCCATCATCCATCTCAAAGTATTGAACAAGTTCTCTGTGTCTATGACGAAATTTAGATATCGGAGTATTGGGCGCTAAAAGATTCCATTCTTTGAGTCGCGAACCGAGTAATTCCGCTTGTCCTTTGGTAAGAGCGAGATCACGTATTAGATCTGAAAGTTCTGAATGGTTAATTAAGTGAACACCATCATTCACCGGTATATAATCCGAGTCATAATTAGTTTCTAAAGCAGGTAAACTATCACTTTCTGATGGTTCATTCACGTCCAACGGATATTGTTATGGTGGAACTGGGATCGGACACGTGATTGGATCATGAGGAACTGTTTTCGATACCGATTCAATATTTGGATAAACCACAGACTTTCTAGTTTTAAAAGTGAAACCATGGATATTTGTCAAGCAGAAGTAACAATCAGTAGCGTGATTTGTCGGTTCACGCCATATTACTGGCACTCCAAAAGGCATCGACTTATGCTTCGGCGATTTTCGTAACCAACCTGCCAATGTATTTGCACAGGTCGAAAAAACTGCATTTGGCTTCCAAGATTTATTTGCATCATCAACTTTAGAATCGAAATAACGTTCATATGCTTTCTTTAGTAATGGTGTAAAGTTTTTTCTGGTGAACACGATCGGTAAAATATCCGCATACGTAACAGAACAGATCAGCCGAATTTCTACAACTTCTAGAAGCCATATTTCGCTTAGAATTATTTCAAAATACAGTAACTATTTGAAAAATAGCGTAACATATGTCATGCATCTGTTAGCAGTATAAAAAGTAGAATTATTTTGCATTTTATTAATTTTTAATAAGTTATATAGTAAAAATGAAACGGAGCAAATAACGGTTTCCCAAAAATATATTTATTCACAAATATCTTAAGAACCTGACGTGATAGAGATAAACGGATTTCAGATTTGAAATCAGCGCAAGAAACTGACCTAAGAACACTTATTCTTATATAAGAAAGAAAAATGTTGTTTGTCAGTGTAATCAGTCATGTCATACTGCTCTAACTAAGATGGTAGACAACTGCACCTAAATATTAACAACGATAACTGTCAAGTGCTAGGTTGGGCTAACACGATGACACATATATATGTGACATTACACTTCGAGCAACAACCACGACTTGTTATTCGAATTTCTCTCTCGACTGCCTGCCACAGCATATGACCTTTTCACCTATCACCAGTATTTAGATACCACTTCGTTCAAACCAGCTCAGTCAAACCGTGAACTTAACAACCGTACTTGACTGCTACTAATACCATTAGTGAACCATATCAAGCTTTAACATTAACTCATTTCAACTCACAACTTACAGCACATCTAGCTCCCACTGGAGCATAGGTACTGACATCCATTCTATAAACAGTTCATGACATCCACCCCTCCCTCTCCAAGTGAAAACCATAGTTTTTCACTGGATGGGTGGCAAATATCAGGAACCCAATAATCCAAGACCAAAATTTACAAGCAGGAACACAATCTGTTGCAATTTGAATGTGACCCCATGACATCTGCACGTAGTTACTAATTACATGCTCAGAAAAAAATACTTTAGAAACTAGTTGCTAGAAAAAATACAACAACAACCGTTCGGCAATAATGACATAACTTTAAATGCACACCAAAAAGGGAATAAATATTACATCCATTTCATCAAATTCTACCTTACTTGAGGATATCTACTCTATAAACCTGTATTAAATACATGCCATATCATATGAAAATAGCTTACACAAAAACAGGTGAAATGCAGTCAGCAAAACAATAACCACGCAAAGGTATCAGGTACTTCGATGGACTTGGTGAAAAAAACCAAAAAAAAAACCACCCATTTACTAAAAGGAAGTTTTCATAATCTTGATAAAGAATCTACAATAACAGTCAGATTTCACTGAATAGAGAAAAACCACGAAGTTGCACTGTTGTAGCAATAACAACCACCTTGTCAAATGAGAATTTAGAGACCTAGATGACTTATGAAATGTCAATGGACAATGGTCCATTTCCAGCACAAAATGGGATCGTAACAAATACCTAGAGAGCTTGGAAACAGCCCAAATAATAACTGAACGCTCTCTCTCTCTCCATCTCTCTCTCTTTCTCTCTCTCTCTCTCTCTCTGTGTAGTGGCATATCTCATTTCAGCACGAAGCAACTTCCTGTTGGCACACATGACAGAATGTAAAAACTCATCATGCTCCTGCATGAGACATGCACCAATGCCCACTGCAGAAGTATCAGCCCTAAGTACAAAGGACTTGGTCAAGTCTAGCAGTAGAAGAATACACTTGGTGGAGAATACATTCCATATCTTACTCAGTGCTCTATCGCATTCTTCAGTCCAGACCACCCTGTTCGGTGTACCCTTTTGAGTGAGTGATATCAGAGCTGCCGACAACGAGGAGAAATGGATATAAATTTATGATAAACATTTATCAGTCCGAGTAGGCTACGAATTTGTTTCTTTGTTTTTGGAGGTTGCAAATTCAAAATTATTTAAACTGTCTGATTAGTTGGTTTTAAAATCCACTGTCGTACTACATATCCCAAAAAAGTCAATTAATGAAACCCAACTTTAATCATACTGGGTCTTGCTGTAAGATGATGCACATGAAGGCGCGACAACAGTGAATCTAAACCCTCTACATGTTCTTTCCACTTGTCATGAAACAAACAGACGTCAACGATGTATGTAATAACATCCTTTCGACCACTCAATAGCATTCTCATCATATATACAAAGGTTGCAGGGGCATTCACCAACGCAAACCACCTGTATTTAAACTGAAAAAACCCTGAGGACTGCAACATTCTGCAAATAGCTTAGCAACTTCTGCTAACGTAATTTGCTGCAATGCCTTCTATAACTGTAGTTTTAAAAATAAAATATTTAGGACCTACAATTTTTAGATAAGAGGACCTCTTCGATTGGCATGTGTTTGGCATCTACCCTCATGATACTATACAAGTGGTGGAGGTCTATAACTATCCATAGGGACTTATTCTTCTACTGTATGTTGTCCACGAGAAAGGAAAATGATACTTTAAATTAGGGGGTGAGATAACACACGACATGACCTATAATTCACTTTTTTCCCAGTTGAAGATATTAAGTGAAAAATACTAATATTCGGTTTCAGCTGAAAGAGCTCGTGACAGGTTAGTCTGATGTCCTCCGTAACCAAGCCAGTTCTAACAGAAATATCAGTGAGCACTTCATGAAACCTCCCATATAATGACTGCACTTGGCGCCTCTGATGCCATGAGAAAGATGCAGGGACCTCTACATCTCTCTGTGATTCTGGGGTACCCACTGGTAGGCATGGAAGCTGGAGATGAACCTCTTCACCTTTCTCTTCATCCTCTTTCACCAAAGAACACACTATTGTAATCTGTGACACAGGTGAGTTTTATATTGCTTGAGACGTAAATGTTTCAGCATCTTTGACCTTCCTTTGAGTCCTCGTCTACGCCGCATCAGCAGACAATGCATGTCTGTTTTTCAACTTCTGAATGTTCCTATTGGTGCCGTCCTGTGCTCCTCTAACATTCCGAATAATGAGATCGGTGACGGACGAATTGAGGGCGCATACTTGAACTCTACCCGACAAGAAATGAGTGTTGATCTGCACAATAACCAACGGATAGTGCTCAACATTACCGCCAAATGTAATGATTTTGGCCATCTTCCCAATATAACAGGTATCCTTAATCAATGTCTTCCTTATGTATTTGGTTGTACAGCCTATATCCCTCACAAACAGAAACAGGTGTTTTCTCCACGACACCATTATGCAAAGCTAGGCTACCATCCTCATCAACTGGCGAAAGGCAAGGCAATGTGTGTCCACATATTTAAATCGGCTTGCCACCAGACTCGAACAGTGGTTTACAGCCTTCACACTCCTCGATATTGAATGTCTCAAGGACAATAGCTGTATTTGCATGTTCAGTATTTTAGTATTTTCTCTTGGGCTCTCCTTTTGACTGTTTATTTTCTTCTTACAACTAAGGCAATGCGAATCCTGTTCCCACATTTGGAAGGGCTTCTTTTAGGACTGCCGTGAGGACTAATCTTTAGACTTGCCTAAGGGATTCTCTGTGAGCTGAAAGAATGATTCTCTGTGTCCCTACCACATTGGAAGCCAGATGACGCATTGAGTCACATTAAAACGGCCTAGCTTGCCAAGCGCGAAAAGAATTGTACTATCTTTTCGGATAATACTTACTATCCTCGTTACATCTACTATTACCACATTTGCATCATAATGTCTCTCCACGCTACTAGATCGAGGATGTATCTGTGGCTTCTTTTCAACTTTCTCCTGAGCTACTCAAGCTAAAAGGTTCTCAGGAATCAACAGCTTGTGAATAGTCTTCCCAGGGTGAGCAGTAACATACTGCCGTAGCTCTCACACAATGTTTATATCTTTTAGCATTTGCTATTGAAGAAAAGCCACCAGATCTGGACTGCAGGATGATAGAACATTGTCCTGTTTTATGTGGTCAGATAGCCCATATAATCTTTAACAATACCTGATAGTTAAATCCATCTATTAAACAGCAACTTGATTTCAGCAATAAACTCACTAAAGTCAAGGTTGGTATTAGGGATGGCTTTCTTAAATCTATCACGGTAACCTTGAGCTGTCAGTCTAAATCCTCAATGCTGTGTCTCCTACACAATATCATGTCATTCAATCAGCTACTTGCAAAGCAAAAACACTTTGCAAAACCCTTTTAGTGAGCAAATTATTGAGCAGAGATGGCGATTCTCTTTCATAACATTCCAAGATATTGCTTCTTGCTGAAATCTTTCTAGGTAAAGTCCATGCTATCCGCTCCCTCACTGACAAACTGGAGATGCAATTTGAACAGTCGGGTAGACTCCTTAGCAGCTTGTCTAGAACTAACAGCCTCGAGTTCTGGTTTCTTCGAAGTAATTTCTTTATCCTCCTGAATTTCAGGTTTCCTTGTCTCTTCTTTCTTTGTGTCAATTTCTGGCTTTCTTCCTTCTACCTCGGTTTCCATCTTCTTTGCTTCTGCTTCGATGTTGATCTTCTTTGCTTCTCTGTTAGCCTCAGTTTCTAACTTATTTAGTTATCTTTGCTCGTTGAGTTCATTGTTTCTCAGCATTCGTAAATTTCGTCTCGTCCCATAATTCTAGTTCAGCCCCTGATTTACCAAGTGTTTGTGACATAGTGATGAAATCCAGAAGGCTAGTTATCCAGGGCGGTTTGCCTAAGCGCTTTTAATTGCCCGCCTTGGATTCAGCTACTGCTCGGGTCACAAGGTCAAATTCTTACCGGCGGTCTGGAATTCAAAGTCCCAGTGCACTAGGCATTTGATATGGGGTAATTAAACTTTAGCTGCAAATTTATTGTTGGAAACTCCATTTTTAAAGTAGCTTTTCTTTATAGCTGGTATGTTACTATAATTTGCTGTTTAAAAAGAAACTTTGTACTATAATTAAAACAGAAGATATGAGAGTCTAAATCAAGTGCAAAAAGTTATGTTTTCAAGCTTTAATATGTCATCATCGTTATGCAATAGCATTAACAGTGTGAAAAAACTGTGCACAATTTATACATTAATATAAAATAGACGTGTTATCGAAAACGTACATCACTGAAAATTTTTAGCAGCATGCTTCAAATAGGAATTGCCAAAAGATGCATTGGCAAGTATTTAATCTTGGTTAAATTTCTATTATTTGTACTACACAGAGAGCGAGAGCATAAACGTCTACAAATTTTTTTTTAACTAGTATTGTAGATGCTGTATATTGTAAATCAAAATGTGGAAATAGTGTGTTTAAACAATATAATGATATATCTTATTATATGAATACGCACACAGTATCAGAGATATAATTATTAACATTCACAAAGTTAAACACACAAACACGCTGTATAATATCTGCCCTAGTCCCAAAATCTCTTTCACATGTCATTCACGCTGTCATTTTTTTCCGAGGGGAATTTGTACATTGACAGATGAAGAAATGTGTAGCACCTGTATTTCCATTATAAATTTCCACTGTGTACTTACGTTTTTATTACCGCATGCTCGTCTTTCAATCTTATTCTGTTCAAACAAAGAAACGCATAGCTATCTGAGGGCGCGTTTTTATGAGTTTGTAAGTAAAATTTGGTGCTAGGGTATATTAAAACCAGCCTCAAGTGTTCTTTACAGTGTCAAATGCACGTGTTGACCTGAATTGCGTTCGTTTTTGTAATCGTTACAACGCAGTGGTCAATAGTGTTTATGACGCAATTTGTGACCACAGCTCATGTTGCGCGCACGTGAAAGCAACAAAATTTGGGGTGAACACTATTCACTGACTACGCAACTGAAACCCTATAAAAGGATAACGCTACACACAAAAAATTCAGTTCATTTTCAAGCAGACATTTATGGCGTTTCTATCGATAAATTTAAGGAACATTGCTATTGGCCGACTGCATGCAGGCGAAAGTCAAAGTCAGGTTGCCAGGCATCTAAACGTGCATCAGAGTACCATCAGTCGACTTTGGCACCGGTTCCAAGCCACTGGCTCAGTTGAAGACCGGTATCGCAGTGGACGACCCAGAGTGACAACAGCAGCGGAGGATCGCTTTATTCGGCTTCGTCACCTCAGAGACAGGTTAACAACAGCTTCCTCAACTGCCAGGTCATTGCCTGCAGGACGTCATTGTCTGATCAAACTGTCCGGAATAGACTGCATAACGCTGGACTTTGGGCATAACGACCTCACTGAGGACCTGTAATTACTCGCCGCCATCGCCAAAATCGACTTCTTTGGGCCAACCAGCATCGTCCCTGGATAGCTGACAATCAATGGAGATGTGTCTGGTTTAGGGACGAATCTTCCTTTTTGTTGCAGCGTCATTATAGACGGCGTAGGGTCTACCGTAGGCGAAATTAACGTTTTGTCCAAAATTGCGTTGATGAAGCTCCGCCGCACGGTGGTGGAGGTGCAATGGTATGGGGAATGATCAGTTACAATGGAAAGAGTCAATTGGCGCACATTGAAGGAGGCTTGAATGCGCAACGAAACGTCAATGAAATTCTTCGACCCCATGTCTTCCACTTTTGGCTGCCCGAAGGTCTGTGTTTCAACAGGACAACGCCAGACCCCATTGTGCACGGTTGACCACGCAGTTCCTGACTGCCAACAACATTCTCACCCTTCCCTGGCCATCCCTGTCTCCAGACATGAGTCCGATTGAGCACCTGTGGGATGAGCTGTATTGATGTGCTTGTCGTCGAGACGCTAGTTCAGCCAATCGTCGTGATCTGTTCCAGGCACTCCAGGAAGAGTGGGCAGCCATCCCACAGGTTCACATCAGACGTCTGATCGCATCCATGCCCAGGAGATGCCAGTCGCTGATCGATGCAAGAGGAGGCCACACACCATACTCACGGGAAAGCCCGTACGCCTAAAAACTCTCGTGACCCAGAAGAGAAGAAAAACAACTGTCAATTGATTGGTTGAACCCTAAGGTATTCTTGTGCGCAATTTGAACAATTAACTCATTAAATTAAAAAAAAAACTTATTGAATGTCAAAATTATGGCTATGTGTGTGCCTTCAGTAGCTAAGCGTTTTTTTTTGTTTTGTTTTTTTTGAACAGTATAGATACTGTTGAATGTACACATTCTCTACCTTGTTATCCATGCATTCCCATTCTATAGCCATGAGTTCTGTTACAAGTTGTGCAGTGTTTTTCTGATATACACGGTTTAGGAATTGATCTATTGGGGAAGAGTTATCTGAACAGAATCATGTATGTGTGTATTGATGTTTTTAATAATGAGGCTGATTCTTGACATATAGACTTGCTGTAAGACTTGTTGTTGTGTAATTTCTCAAAAGCTTAACTGAGCGAGTTAAACTGTTCTCTGGCAATAATATAAAGCTATGTCCGTGAAAACTTTGTTCTGTATAAGCATCAGTTTTCTATAATGTTTGCTTTTATGAGAACTTTCGATGTTAGATATTTGTGACAGTTATTTTTTTGTATGAAATTTTTATGTTGGACTGATGTCTTAATCATCTTATTTGGCTGCATGCACCAAAGACATCAGTATGTTTCTTGAGCTCTGGAGAAAACAGAAATTTTCATTAAAAATTCATAATCCTTGAATTAAAAAAATAATAATTTTATTCTCCTTCCCACTCTAACTCTAATTAAACAACGAATGCTCCCATAATGGGAGATCATTCTGTGTACTTTAAAACTACCTGGCATTTTAATATCATTGGTTCTCTAGTTCGGTGGCTGTGAACGGAGTGAGGACTACTCATGTACAGCTGAATAAACTTAAGAGTGGCAATATCTGGTATGCTTCTGTGACTCTGCCTTGAGAAGAAATTGCTGTAACCATCTTGCCAGCTCGACTGTTTAGGCTACATTTGAAGGCGAACGATACGCACCTCATTTTTTTAATCTTACCTGTAGACCTATTAAGTTTGAGAAAGACGCCATTTATACTCCCAACAGAAACTATGCTCCAGAGCTGTACGAAGGTGAAGAAATGTGAAGAAACAACACAAATAAAACAAGAACTAGATTATGAGGTATGGTAGAGTTTTTAGAAAAATAGACAAAGGCCGCCATATTTACCAAGTGTGATTTTTTTTTTCTTTTCAAATTGCCTTCAGCCTTTCCGTTTATTATGGTTTTCAGCAAAGTGGTAGGCCTATGTATTTTTATATGATCACAATATTTTGATCTCATTCATTATTTCTTTTTTACATTCCTAGCTGTTCTAGGATTTCACACCCACTCACACACACACACACACACACACACACACACACATCTTATGAGAATGACTTCACACCTTTCTATGTCCAGATCTCAAATGCCACAATTCTTTTTTTTTAAACTTCTTGATCATTGACCCAGTTTCTACACCATACAGTAATAAAAGTAATAATACTTGATGACTTGTCATTTTTAATTTGTGAGTGCGTCCCATTCCTCTCTATCCCATGTCAAGAGCCTCAATTCTTTCTTCCAATTGCTTTTTCATTGTCCATGTTTCCACATCCTACAGTAATGAAGAATATATGTAACATTTTATAATTCTCAGTTTTAATTTGTAAGTTATTTGTTTAGATGTCAGTATTTATCTCATGTTGTTCAATGTATCTTTAGCTATTCTTGTCTTGATTTCCATTTTATATCTGTCATCTTCACTTATTATGTGTCCAAGACATGGGAGACTCTTGACTGTTCCATTATACATCATTTAGTCACACACCTCTTTTTATGTTTATACAAGCACTTAACATGGTGGGATATAATTGTGTTGGTCTCTTTCTGCTGTATGCTCACTAATTCTTTTGTGGTCACTTCATTCATTTCCATTTTTCTTGTGAAGTAAATCAATGACAGGCAAAGAGTGGCATGAAAGCATAGAAGCTTCATCTGTGATGAGCAGTGATGCTTCTCTAACTAAATATATCATTATAAGATTGTGATGCATATTTATTCAACCTTGAAATGCTAAATACTAATTAGAGAAAATTCCAAACATTTTGTAAAAAAGAAAAATACAGGCATAAATTTTTCTGGAAAAAAAAAGAACATATTTGCTTTGAAGAGATTGGCATCATTGTAGGGCAGCAACAAATTACTTTCACTTTGCTCAGCAGTGGCCATCCTTCATGCAGTGCCCCAGCTCTGGTATATTCTTTGCATCTCTGCCTGCACAGTTCTCCACCAAGATGTTTTTGGTTGCCTCTCTTTAGCTTACCTTCAGAGGTTCATAGCCTTGTTGTTCTTGTGATGGCATTGATGTCTCTTCTGAGGAGCTTTTCCTTACTTTCCCAAAAATGTGCAATGAAAAGTTGGTAGAAATTTGCTACAAATGGTTGGGACACTTTAGAAAAATAAGAAGTGATATATCATAAGCATTTTAAAATAAGAATAAAAAGGTAAATGCAATGATTGTCCCATAGCAGACACTGATTTATGGGAGTAAAGTGTTAGAAACGACACTATACTAGGTCCAGCTTTATGAGTAGGGGTGACCAGTTATATTAAATGGGTGGATGGGGTAAATATTTACAAAATTTTCTGCAATCATAAGACATGGCTCCCAATTGTTTTTCTGTGGTTTTAGTTGTTGTTTAATTAGGGCTGCTGAGCTCGTCTTTCTTTAGCAGTCAGTGCCAGTTAAAGAATGTGCATGTGTTCTGTTGCTGTTGAGCATTTCTGTACAGAGTGTTTGTGATTGTTTGAGAGATCAGCAGTAGCATTCTTCTTTATGCGGAAGTAAATAAAACATAGTCATGGTTATAGACGAAATAATGATTGTAATGTAAGATTCTCTGGATTTTACAAAACTGATTCTTTTAGCAAAACTTCTCCTTTTGTTATTTAATTTTCTCCTTTTGATTTTCATTGATTGTTGAATTTCTTGTTTTTCATCTGTCTGTATTGTCCATCTGATAAGTCCAAATTTAAGCAAGGGCAGTAATCGTTATGAGTCTTGGATGTACCATAGATTATAGTGGTTATTCCACTTGAACAGCTGTTAATTTATTTAAAAAATATATGAGTGTATCGCATTCGAATCTTCGAGATTCAGAATGCTTGTCACGGTGGCAGAGTTCCACGTGAGATTAATGTTCTAAGCTATTTTTGAGCTGTGAGCGAAAGTTCTCGGGAAGCCCGACGGAAGTGTTTTGGCTAGGGTGTTCTGGGAGAGAATGTTAGTGTGTACCGGGCGAAGGCACTGAGGAGATGTAAAGTGTTTTTCAATGTGTACCAGTGTACAGGCATTTATGCTGAGATATATTATGTGTGATTATCCCAGATGAACTGTATATTAATTAAGGAGATGTTTCTTAGGCCTTTGAGTACACAGGCCAGTGTTTAAAGATTATGTACATTTTTGAAGAGTTTGTGTCCTGGGCGTGACTGGAGAAATCAGCCCAGTGTTTTCGAGGGAAGCCTGTACACTGCTTGATATGTCGACTTATATTATGAGGCCTATTATTTATCAGCAGTCTTCTAGATGGATTAAAGACACTGCTTGATATGTCGACTTATATTGGTGAGGCCTATTATTTATCAGCAGTCTTCTGGATGGATTGGACTGCGTTGAGACGTCATGTATTATGAGGCCTATTATTTATCAGCAGTCTTCTAGATGGATTAAAGACACTGCTTGATATGTCGACTTATATTATGAGGCCTATTATTTATCAGCAGTCTTCTAGAGGGATTAAACTGCGTTGAGACGTCATATATTGGTGAGGCCTATTATTTATCAGCAGTCTTCTAGAGGGATTAAACTGCGTTGAGACGTCATATATTGGTGAGGCCTATTATTTATCAGCAGTCTTCTAGATGGATTAAATTGCGTTGAGACGTCATATATTATGAGGCCTATTATTTATCAGCAGTCTTCTAGATGGATTAAACTGCGCTGAGACGTCATATATTTGAGGCCATATAACTATTAGTACTGTGAGTATCAGCAGTCTGATGGATGAATTACATAGCGCTGAGACGTCATATATTATGAGGCCTATTATTTATCAGCAGTCTTCTAGATGAATTAAAGACACTGCTTGATATGTCGTCATATATTATGAGGCCTATTATTTATCAGCAGTCTTCTAGATGGATTAAAGAGCGCTGAGACGTCGTATATTATGAGGCCTATTATTTACTAGTACTGCGATTGCAGCAGTCGTCTGGATGGATTATTATTGTTATTATATAATGTGGATCCTTCTTTTGGTATGCTATTATGACCTGTGTAACATGCTGTATTTCGTCTACGTTATCGTGACCGTGTTGTGGTGTAAATAAACTGTTCATTAACTGTCACAAGGCGTTCAACCATCCATGACTCGTACGTGAGCTATCGTGGCGGGAGTGACTGTTTCTACACACCCTTCACATATCATACACGGTAACAGCACAGCAGTACACACATGGATAATTAGCCTATATAGCGTATGCAATGAACAAAACAGTTATGTAAACCGACAGGAATGGAATAACAGTATTTATCAATTGGAACAATCATACTTTATCAGTTGGAAGGAATACTAGGAATAAAAGAGTCGTTATCAGTAAGAATCGTTATCAGTGGTGTCCAATGCGTTATATGCATGGAATAACAATCTATTTCTTTAACAGTGGTGGTTTCCAGTTCAAGTTGGATCGAACTTACGACATTTATAATAAGTAGCCTGTGTGGCGTGATATAATATATAGCAACCTTGGTATTCGACTACTCTATGGTTAGCAATTGTACACTTCATCTGCAACAGTGGATGCAACATCGTTTTGCAACATATACTGATTGTTACAGTGGCGGCAATCAATAAGCCTAGCGGCAACAGTCGTGGCCAAAACTTTTGGACATGATGCCCACGTCATCTGCGGTATGTGACTTTCTTCTATGCTATGTGGCGCATTTAAGAATCCATCATCATTAGCAAACTTTACATTGATGACATCACCAACTACGGATGCAATAGTGGTTGTTTTCAAACTTACATGGTGTGATACCTACTATAAAGACTTACCCAAAAACAGACGTTAACATAACTAGGTGGGAACATATCTGATGGAGTGCAGCTTATTAATACCCATCTACATAGAGGATTATAACATATCTAACATTTCCATTGCCAAGATATGCTTCATGGTTCAGTTCTGCTTTTTGAATTGAAGTTTTCAAGTCAACTGTGCCAGTATTTTGGTGGCGCAATTACAGAAGTTTACCATCATAGTAAACAAGAGATGTCAAGTACTTCCTTTCAAGTGGTTTATCAACGAGATTGACAGACTGTGTACCCCTACAGTTACAGAGGGAATTCAAGCTGATGTGCAGTCATTCTACACGGGTGCCTCAAGTAGATGATTGGCAGTAATACAGTTCCTGTTTACCTGTGTGGTTTACGAGCACACATACCGTAGCGAAGACAAAGGACCTGAAGTGAGAATTGTCAAGCTGCGGTGACCTTAAGCGGTGAACTGTTTTCTTCAGCAGACTTTGTGATGTTCAGCATTTTGGACGGGCGTACTTCCCTTTATTCAAGATAAGTGGTTTATATTGTGAAAACTGTGCCATTTTATCTTGTGTCAACAAGTCTTCCTATATATATTGTGCACTATTTGTTGTAATGAATATTTCATGTTAAATATTTTATGTTTCATGTCTACTTATGAAGCATCCTTTAAGATTTGGTTAGTAAGTGTCAATTCTGTGACAATTACGGTTTAAGATTACAAACCTTACCGAAGTTTAGATTACTAGTTGTCTCTTAGGACAAGTAAATGTATAGTTGTGAAGTAACGTTATCGTTTGTTCTGTAGTACCTTGTCTTTGTAACCGTGATTCCTATTGTCTATATAATATGTTAGTTGTTGGTAACTTATTGTAAGACTTTAGTGCTTAACTGTTTAAGGCTATTTCACATAATATTGACATCACTCAAATTGATATAAAGGTATCCCTCATATTGGTGTATACTTTTACAAAGGTTCTATGCACATGAACTTATGCTACTATGGAATACAGTGATGGTTAGATATTTTCAATCTCATGAAGAAATATTTGGTTGGTAAGCTGAAAAGATAATTATCTAAACTTTAAGAGACATAAGCTTATGATAATTATAAGTGGTTAGTACATATATTGAATTGTGTGAGTAGGAAATTCATAAAAATGCTTAGCATAGACTTTAATTACTTGCTGGAGGATATGCTCCAGGAAGGTATAGATGAGGATGGATTGCAAGGTCCAGAACTAGAAACATTTGTGATAGATTATTATTTGTGTACTGTGTCAAAATACTTAAGGGATTTTGCGGAGGACAACTTTCATTCCGAGAATCAATCAATAATGGCTAGAGATATATCGGATTTACTGCTTAAGGATCTTCGTGTATTTGTGTACAGGCATACCAATTATAAACACCATTATATAATGAAGAGTATTCACAATGTAATTTATAATGACATTCCTGAGGATCAGAATAAGGAGCGAATAGAAGACTTCAAGCCAAGTGCACTACAGGAAAGGGCAAATTTCCTAGAAAATATTGCTAAAGAGAGCGAATTACAGAAAACAGTATCGAGGCTTACAAATGATTTAAAGGAATCAAACGCAGAACTTACTAGAGTGAAAGCAGCGTTAGATTCTGCATTTAGCAAAATCAAAGATTTGGAAATTCAAGTGGATTATAAATATGGTGAAGTTAGTAATCTTGAGCAGCAACTTCAGGAAAAGAAAGAGAGGTGTGGCAAACTAGAAGCTGAGACAATTGACCATGATAGGTCTTATACAGAGACGCTTCTTGATTTATTGAGTACAGTAAATTCTTGTATTGAAGAAGAGATGTATACTGTATTTCCGAATGAAGTTGAGGAGCTAATGAATAATGAGAATAGTGAAATTGAAACACAGCAACTAAGAGTAGATAAGGGAAATGATGAAAAAGAGACATTGGAAGAGTTAATAATGGAGGAAAATAAATTGGCTAAAATTGAGAAATCACTGGCGGAGGAAAGATGTAGAGTTTTGACATTTAATGACGTAATTAAGAAACAAAGTGAACAGATTTCACTTAAAAATATTAAAATTACGGAATTAAGGGAAAGAGTGGACGGTTTGGTTGATATAATTTTAGGTAGAAAAATGCTGTCTACTGTCAATGTTGACAAAGTTAGACAGAAAGACGGTTATCAACACGTCTTAAAAATGTCGAGTCAGCAACAGACACTCGATGCCAATACTAGCATCAAACGTGGCGAGCGGAAATCCTTGCGTGGCAGATATAACTTTCATCGTACTAGTGACTATTCTAGTAATATTAATAATTCCTGGCGACAGGCCAACAGGGTTAATTCTACTGTGATACTTGATTCGGTACATCACAGTAAAGACAAGGATAATTGTCATGTCAATGTTCAAGAAACTAACATTGTATCTAAAGTTAGAAAGCCTCATAAAAACATAATAAGGGACGAGACTAGTAGGACTGGTGCCCAAAGTAATACTCAATATGTTAGTAATCATAAGGATTTTATTATTCCTATTACTGATTCAGAGGTTAAGCACACTGCCACCGAAAAGAAGAAAAACAATCTTGACAGGAGAGATAATACAGATTTCAAACATTACCAAGGGAGTTCAGCAACTTATAATCTGTCATCTCCAAGAAACCAGAAACAGTTTAACAGATCTAAATATTTTGGTTCTGAGGATTTTGAGAAGTATGGTAAAAATGATTACATGAAAGATTATCAATTTTACGATAATAAGTCTAGAAGACAACAAAAACAATCTGGCAGATATTTTTATCAAAAGAGAAATAATAATGACAACTATGTTAACTTTTCTCAACAAAGGCCAAAAGTTATTGATAAACAAGGTAATAATAATAAGTATAGTGTCTCAAATACAACTGCTTGTTCTACTTGTGGTTTTGAGAGAGTATCTCGCCGTCATGAGGGTAGAATTCTTTTTTCAGCATCCAATAGCGACGACCTTGAGCTACGATCATTTTCTGCCCCATAAGCCTTCTGTGGTGTTTGCACGTGTCAAGGGAAGGCTAGTTGATCATGATGAAAGGGCCACAGGTTTTCACAGGCCACAGTTTTAGGTAAATGTAACGTTAATTTCCGTTTTACATCGTTAAATCGGACTGTGAATTAAAATAGAATTTTTTCATTTGTATATTTTCACAGCGACAGCTTTGCAATGAAAGTCTATGTTCCGGTGTTACATTAACAGAGAGAGTAAGGTATGCCACCTTGTATCCATGTGGAACCAAGTGAAACCGGATAGCAAGTTGACTCTGAATTGTATGCGGTTATCTTGCCAAGTTTATGAGACTATTCAACACGGCTAGAATTATTGCCTGTTCAACTTGTTTAGAATATAGATATTATTGTATCAAATAAATATAGAATATTATATATAGAAATGTATTAAGATACCATATAATTTCTATTAGATAATGCGTAATCTCATTGTTTTATGCACTGTTTATGCACATATTTATTTTATGTACGACGATGTTTTGATGATGCAACTATTAATTTCATATTATTCTTACACTATTGTGTTATGACGAATATTGTGTGTATTATTATCGCAGTAAGGTGTAAGATATTATTTGCGAGTGACTTGTCTCTGTAACTTGTTGATGAAAGCAGTGGACTATAGTATTTACGCACGCTAGTCAGAAGACTATGCTCATTTGGTCAATTCATGGTTGACATTTATGCTCTGTCGTGAGCTTAGCGCTACGAGAGCTGATACATCAAACATTGATGTGTTTTTGCATAGTTTGATTATATCAGAGTTAATTTTGTATTGCAAGTTGAGAACATATTCTGAAACATTGGTTTCTGAGGTTTTTCGAAACAATAACACCTGTGAATTTAAAATAATTTGATTTTTTTTTGTTCTTGCAATTTAGACATGCATCATTTTCCAGCAGATTGTTTTGATTTTGTGTCTGCTTAGGTATAAAGATTTTTGTATGTCACACATTTTGTTAATCTAATTACATTGTTGGTATATTAATATAAGGTGAAGCTAAAAAAATAAATTTTAAAATACCATTTTTATTTAACTTAGCGTCATGAAATATTTTTGCTTTTTACTTTTTGGAAAATGTTTTCTAAGATTGTAACATTTTTTCGGTGCCCTGCGCTTAACTGTGCGCTAGAGGTAGTAATGATTCGTTTTTTACTTAACGCTTCATGGTGCGTTAGTTCGAGTTTATTTATAACGGTATTATTTTTTGTGTATAATGTCTGATGGTTCATTGGTACTTATGTATAAGTTGGATAACGGGATTAAGGTTAGATTATACTTCGGTTATCTACAGCTTTCTTTTGTGGTTGTTAGATATACACATACATTGTCTTTGTGTCCTATACTTTCTTGTCATCATTATATGTATTTATATAATACGTTTTTGATCAAATGGTTATTACGATGTATTAATCCATCGTTCTCTGCAGACATATCTATGTTTTTTCTTTTGTCTTTCCTGATTATTCTTCATTTTATTCCATTTCTTCTACTGACTTTTCGGTAGCGGTTCATATGTGGATTATACTTTCATGTTGCATTTATATGTCACTTGATACTATTTGTATTCTTATTCATCCTACTATACTGATACTTGAATCATGTATATTGTTAGGTTAATTCTATACTGTATGGACTTAACTTTGTTGAAAGCAGATTATTTTGGTAGACTTAGTTGATTATTTTGTATGCTTTGTTTTCTGCTTTACTCATAATGCTCATATTTTTTGGATGATATATAGTATTTGGACTTAACAGGTTGATTAATTTTCCTGATTAGAACTTCATCACCCACTTGATCTTTTCAAAAAAATGATGTTATCATTTTTTTCCCCGGGGGGTGGTGTAAACTGATAAGTCCAAATTTAAGCAAGGGCAGTAATCGTTATGAGTCTTGGATGTACCATAGATTATAGTGGTTATTCCACTTGAACAGCTGTTAATTTATTTAAAAAATATATGAGTGTATCGCATTCGAATCTTCGAGATTCAGAATGCTTGTCACGGTGGCAGAGTTCCACGTGAGATTAATGTTCTAAGCTATTTTTGAGCTGTGAGCGAAAGTTCTCGGGAAGCCCGACAGAAGTGTTTTGGCTAGGGTGTTCTGGGAGAGAATGTTAGTGTGTACCGGGCGAAGGCACTGAGGAGATGTAAAGTGTTTTTCAATGTGTACCAGTGTACAGGCATTTATGCTGAGATATATTATGTGTGATTATCCCAGATGAACTGTATATTAATTAAGGAGATGTTTCTTAGGCCTTTGAGTACACAGGCCAGTGTTTAAAGATTATGTACATTTTTGAAGAGTTTGTGTCCTGGGCGTGACTGGAGAAATCAGCCCAGCGTTTTCGAGGGAAGCCTGTACACTGCTTGATATGTCGACTTATATTATGAGGCCTATTATTTATCAGCAGTCTTCTAGATGGATTAAAGACACTGCTTGATATGTCGACTTATATTGGTGAGGCCTATTATTTATCAGCAGTCTTCTGGATGGATTGGACTGCGTTGAGACGTCATGTATTATGAGGCCTATTATTTATCAGCAGTCTTCTAGATGGATTAAAGACACTGCTTGATATGTCGACTTATATTATGAGGCCTATTATTTATCAGCAGTCTTCTAGAGGGATTAAACTGCGTTGAGACGTCATATATTGGTGAGGCCTATTATTTATCAGCAGTCTTCTAGAGGGATTAAACTGCGTTGAGACGTCATATATTGGTGAGGCCTGTTATTTATCAGCAGTCTTCTAGATGGATTAAACTGCGTTGAGACGTCATATATTATGAGGCCTATTATTTGTCAGCAGTCTTCTAGATGGATTAAACTGCGCTGAGACGTCATATATTTGAGGCCATATAACTATTAGTACTGTGAGTATCAGCAGTCTGATGGATGAATTACATAGCGCTGAGACGTCATATATTATGAGGCCTATTATTTATCAGCAGTCTTCTAGATGAATTAAAGACACTGCTTGATATGTCGTCATATATTATGAGGCCTATTATTTATCAGCAGTCTTCTAGATGGATTAAAGAGCGCTGAGACGTCGTATATTATGAGGCCTATTATTTACTAGTACTGCGATTGCAGCAGTCGTCTGGATGGATTATTATTGTTATTATATAATGTGGATCCTTCTTTTGGTATGCTATTATGACCTGTGTAACATGCTGTATTTCGTCTACGTTATCGTGACCGTGTTGTGGTGTAAATAAACTGTTCATTAACTGTCACTAGGCGTTCAACCATCCATGACTCGTACGTGAGCTATCATGGCGGGAGTGACTGTTTCTACACACCCTTCACATATCATACACGGTAACAGCACAGCAGTACACACATGGATAATTAGCCTATATAGCGTATGCAATGAACAAAACAGTTATGTAAACCGACAGGAATGGAATAACAGTATTTATCAATTGGAACAATCATACTTTATCAGTTGGAAGGAATACTAGGAATAAAAGAGTCGTTATCAGTAAGAATCGTTATCAGTGGTATCCAATGCGTTATATGCATGGAATAACAATATTTCTTTAACACATCTTATCTGTGATTATTATCCTGTTACATTTTTAATGTGTCTTTAGTATTTTTCTGCGACCTCTATATCTTTTTTGTCCTTGGCCCTATCTGTAACTGGCTGATGAAGTGTGAAACCTGAAATGTACCATATTTCCTGTGTACTCTTAATTTGAAAAACTCCATACCATGTTATTTTTTTAATGAATATATTCTTTCTGTGGTGAGTCCTGAGAAAGGGATCCGCACACACTGAACTGTTTTGTATGGAGCAGGTCATCTGCATAAGGATGGGTACAGTTGTGAGAATTAGGCTCATGGGAGAAGTTTAATTTGTTTAAGTTCTTGTTGAGTTCTGTTCTAAATTGGAAGATTAAACTCTGCTTCACACGTCATTGGTTACTGATGCTGTCATTCTTGTTGGAATGAGTGGTTTCTTTATGCAAGGCATATCTTCTAAACTCTTGTCACCCATCGGTTCAGCCACTCCTCTTGGACATTGTTTTGGAGTATTAATTTAGCTGTCTGCTTATTGGCTGGATTGTTTGTTTGAACCTTGTTTGCTCTAGTTTACTAAGTGATCACATTTTCTTTCTTTCTGTGTATTTGTATCAGAGAGGGACTCTGATGTTGTATGTTGTTACACGTTAACACAGTGGCTGTCAATTAATTCCGCACACAAATAAAGGGGAAGGATTCATTTCATTCCCATGAAGCCATGTTAAGCCCATATTTTCATGACCATACGGCACACTAGGGGTGATGTGGTCAGCATCATGCCGGTTACATTTAATCTTCCCAGAGTTGCTCTGGTACCCCATTCATGTTGCTGCGTTGCCCCTGGATCCGTTTATGGTCTAAAAAATCCCACCGGGGGCAAAGTATTTTACAGACAGGGGGTATGATGTGTTGGTGTTGTGGGCAGTGGGTTTCCCCCCTTGCTTCACCCTAGGCCTAGTGAATTCTTTCATGAAAGGAGCGACCATTGCAGTGTCAGTCTCTTGGCCTAGCAAAACCTCTCATACCCCAAGATCGTTGTGCGTGGTGAAGAGCCACACCCTCCTCGAGGTAGTCCTGGTAACTGAGGGTGCGAATCCTCAGGCTAAACACAATGGATCTAGAGGAGCAAACCTTGATAATAAAACCGGTGCACTACACTGTACACGCCCTCTGTGGGTGGGAAGGAGCCAGATGGATACTGAACAAGTCTTAAGAGTGGGAACGAGTATGGACTGCTTCCTGAAGATCGGAACCCATCGTACAGGCACAGAGACTCAGGACGTGATGATCCTATTGCCTTCAACTCTTGGTCACATGCCTAGAGCCTCGGAGAACTCGGCTTAACCAGCAGGTAATTCTGTGGCGGGGAATGAGCACTGTTAACCCTACCTTGGCTACGTATCTCAGGGAGATGCAGAAACACCCCCTTTATCTCCCCCAGAGCTGGCACAGTACACTTCTGGCTTCTACCCGGGGCGGTAGGAAATCGACAGGCACCCCAGCATCACAATGCCATGAAGATGACCAAGTTAAAATTTACTAACTCAAACAAACACGACGACCGTTGCCTCAATTGGCTGTGTGTGGTGTACCCGGAAACGGGGCCTCCCAGTACTGAGGCACAGTTAAGTCCCCAATGTCACTTATCGGTTCAGAGTTGAGAGAGATGGCTGAGCATCACAATCCCCCCTGTGTTGCAGCATGTTGAGAATCCAGCATTGCACACTGGGCTTGGAGGGAGCACATGGGCACCAGACTTAATACTGGCTCTTGACTGGATGGCCGCATGCAGGAGATTTCTACAATGGGGGGATGGAGGATGGTGGGTATCTGGAAGTGGCTCTGTGCAGGACGTGAGGATTCCTTGGGAGAGCCCAGAACCAGAGCACAGCATTGTGCAAGCTCTGCATAGTTGGAGAGCCCCCTGGATGACGGGGAATGCACAGTATGCCACCCCCACCTATCCCCAACTGCTAACTTAGAACCAGAAGTGGGGTCCTCTGTATGCATGCCAGGCCAGGATAAAATGCCTGGGAAAGAGACTGGAGCCCAGAACTCCCTAACTCAAAGTTGCAGGATGGCAGAAAAGCCACGGGAAAGACAGGTCTATTTTGAAGATAATACAACCATATTTTCACCATTTGAGCTCGGACGCCGCCTCGGTAAACAAGGTCCGCGCAGAGCAGTGACACCCCCAGGTTGCTTGCAAATAGTCTACTACTGGGAACATAAACAGATTTGGGATGAGCCCACTCTCCCGTTGAAGAGGTGCTAAAGTCGTAGATACTGGGCCAGAAGGCGCACCGGAAACCACAGTATCACGCAACTCGCTTTTTTCTATGGATGAGTACACCGTCAAATCCCACCTCAACTGGGGGTTGAACCAGGACTGCAGAGCTGGGAAGCCAGTACACTAACTACTGCAATACCCTGGCTCTTCAATTAATTCAGCCAGCTGTTATTTAGTTCTCTATTTTCAGTTTGGAGGCATCTTTCTATTGCATTGATCTTGAATCAGTGAAGATTATGAAATCTGAGATCTTAAAGGATTTTTAAATTTAAATTAGCTGAGTATTGCTGGAGAGTTGTATTTATTGCTGTAGTTTCTGCTTGGTGATTAGTACTGAATTCTCCAGATGGTTCACATATTTCTTGTGTTATTCAATTTGTGTACTTCACATAAGCTTCAAACTACTTATTCGGAGTAACCAGGAAGACATGGACACCATCATAGCTGGCAGACGCTGGAGTATGGTTGGCCACGTCCTCAGAAGGGACCCTGATACCATCACAAGAACAGCTATGCTATGGACCCCCAAGGGAAAGCGAAAGAGAGGCCAACCAAAAACAACTTGGCGGAGAACTGTGGAAGCTGAGATGCAAAGAATGAACCACAGTTAGGGCACTGTACGAAGGATGGCCGCCGACCGAGCAAAGTGGAATCAATTTGTTGCTGCCCTACAAGACGCCACCAGGTGTGATGGCCGCTGACTGCTTTGACGGTTGGCAGTTATGGATCAAAGAAGAAGAAGAAGACATAAGCTTCAAGAAATGCATTTATGGTAGTCTTGAAGGCAAAGTAATCTGTGTATATATATATATATATATATATATATATATATATATATATATATATATATATATATATATATATATATATATATATATATATACATATTGCAGTATTAAAGTAGCTTTCAAAAGTCTCTAAAGTAGCTCTCTTTTGTGCTTTTGTGGGTGTCTCTTGTTGTGCTATCCGTGACTGTTTTTTTTATTGTTCTTCTTCTTTGGTCCTTAGTCACTGACCAACCATCACGCTTAGCGGTGTCTTATAGGGCAGCAGAAAATTGTCTCCACTTTGCTCGATCAGCAGCCATCCTTTATATAGTGCCCCAGCTCTGTTCATGCTTAGCATCTCTGCCTTCACTGTTCTCTACCAGATGACTTTTAGCTGGTCTTGCTTTCACTTTCATGATGGTGTCAGAGTCTCTTCTGATGATGTGGTAAACCCAGTTCCAGCATCTATCAACTATGATGGTGTGCTTGTCTTGGCGGCTCCTAGTAAACAGTTCCTGGTTGGTGATGGTGTTCGGCTAGAAAATTTTTAAAGAATTTTCCTCAGGCAGGCTGTACAGAAAGATGACAGTTTGGATGTTTCCTTTTCTCTTACTCTCCAGCATTCTGCACCGTACAGAAGTACAGAAATTATGCAGCTGTCATATATTTTTATTTTAGTATTTCCGCTGTACTGGGAAAATTTCCAGATGTTGCTTAGATTGGTGAAGGATATCCTGGCGTTGTTCATTTGGCCACTGATATCTTAGCATGTTCTGCCATCTGATATTCCTCAGTATGTAAATGTGTTTGTATATTCTATCTCTTGGTCCCTTATTTTTATGGGTGCAGGTTTCTTATACTGAGTGTCACAACTTCAGTCTTCTTGAGATTAATGTTTAATCCCACTTGTTTGCTAAGTTTTTTCAGTTTACCTGTTTTTTCTTGGATGTGTTGATGTGAGTGTGTTAACAGTACATCATCTGCTTATTCTAGATCCTCCATTGAAGACAATGGTGTCCATCGTGTTCCTCTAGGGGCATCCACTATTGTCTGATGTATCACCCAGTCTATGACAGTTAAAAACAGAGTGGTTGATAAGGGACATCTCTGCAGCACTCCTTTTTTACCACAAAAGTAAGGTTACTCTTCCTAACACTGAACGGGAAATTAGCTAACTGGTTTTTAATGATGGAGACAGTTACAACCAAGTATTGAGATGGTGGTGTTGTTTAGTAAAATTGGCTTGGTTGATTGTGCATGTCATTCTTGGTACTGGCTATTTGTAAATGTGAATGTTCATGTATCGGTTCTTGAAGGAGTATGCATTTAAAACCAACACCACAACTTGAACGTTGAAACAACTGGTAATGATAAACTCTATCTGAAGCTTGCATCACTAGTGGACGACATTTAATAAACAGCATTTGGTGTATATAACATGATAAATAGCATCAAGCAGCAACAATCCTGGTTTGACAGGCATTATATAAATATGTAGTAGACGTCAACAGTCTTGACCAATACAACTAGCAACTGGATACTGTGTGATCCAGTTGGAGCACTACGGCAAGACACAAAATATATCTCTGTGGCCTCTTAACAAATGAAGAATATACTTGGTGACTAACATTGCACCTTTACAACGACAGCACGACATGGCTGGTAAATAATATACTGGCCTAATGGCTCAAGCTGCATAACGAATGCACTTATAAATTAGCATAGCTAACAATAAGGAGCAAATTTAGAATACCTCCACACAGGACCATGTCTACTAATGAAAGGCCATGATCACAGTCATCTAGCAACGAGCGCGGACGCTTACCACAGTCACATAGAGACAATGCGGTATCGCCTCTAACAAAAATCATTTATATAACTTGAAAAATGCGCTTAATTATATCTCATTAAATATATATGGCATATGCCTTAAAGCATAAATATGCTTTAAGAGAGACCATCACTTATGAATTCCATAAGCCCTCATAGGCTGTCCCTGTGCATGCTATAAATTGCCTTTTCAAAGTCAAAATTTATATACTGCTGCCTTCATTCTGAACACTGCTCTATTATATTCTGGTTTTATTATAGATAGTTTTAACTCCTTACAGAGGTTAAGGACTGGGTTTAAATTTCAATTATTTCTCATGTCTCTGGAGTTGGTTTTGTTCTGCTAAAATTGTTGTTACTGGTAGTTGTGACTTGTGCTTGAATCTACTTCATGTTTTGAACCTACTGTCTGGTTTGGTATTCTTTTCTTATTCTTCCAGGGTGCTATGTTTCCATGACAGCAGGTTTACGTCGCAGGTCCATAGGTTCTGTGTTTGTATCAAAATCACAGGCAGCCATTGCAGTGGTCATCATGACCCCACATATGAACCTAACTTGGTTCTGGACTGTGTCTGCCTGGGTGGTTTTTGTTCATTACCAACTGCAATGCCCACTTATTATCCATGACTGATCAACATATCCCAGGTACAGCTGTCTTTGATTTACTTTTTCTTGCTCCCCAACTGGTGCTTGCGAGATGTTTCACAATATTCAGCTGCCTAATGGCAGTGTCTTCATTTTGTACATGTTGGTGTTGGGAAGTAGCAAAGAAGTAGTCTTGCAAACTCCACTCCTAAGTAAGCAGAATTTTCTTCTCCAAAGTAACAGTCAGTCGAGTTTTAGTTGGTACACCTTCTTGCTGTCTTGATGCTTAATGTGATTAAAGCAGATGTATACAGTGTTTTTTTTTTTTGCATGTTTATTTTTAATTTCTAGTGCTTTCAGTACACAACTATTGCAGCTAAGGTTCCATTATTTAACTGGCACCAGTTTGTTGTATTTTTCTGCTGTCCAAATAAGCAGGTCATCTGCATACAGTGCTTTTGATATCTTGAAGTTGGTGGAGATGTCAGTTATGAAAAAGAGTTGAGCAACTTAATGCTGACCCTTGTGGTAATCCCCCTCCAGCTTTGTTTTGTTGTTGTGTGAATGATTTAGTGCCTTCTACTGTTGTTTATATAGTTCTATTACTTTGGAAGGCTTAAATCTAGAGGTACATTGTTTCCATGTATGGCCATGTTTGTCATTTTTGTGAACAGCCCCTGTATCTGCACCGTGTCGTATGCTTGCTGCAGGTCGGTGATACAGCTATGGTGTGTTTACCCTCTTGGAATGCATCTATGATTTTTATGTGTGCACAGTATGAAAATTTCTATGTTCTGCGACCTTTTCTTAAGTCATCCTGATTTTCATTGATGACTTTGTTGCTTTCCAGCCATCAGTAAAGCCTGTGATTCACAATTTTCTCAGAGAGTTTTCCAATAGCTGAGGTAAGTGAGACTGGTCAGTAGACATCAGGTCCTTCAGCTGGCTTTTTTTTTCTTTAGAATTGGCTTGATATTTGCAGCCAGTCCAGCTTTTGAAAGTGTTGATCGTCCCTTCCACAGATTGGAATTATCATTTGTAAAATGTAATAGGTGAAATTCTTCCATACTATTTTACTATAACATATAATTTTGCAAATCGTTTTATGGTACATTCAACTGATTCCATGGCACACCGGGCAGGCACTCTCAGCACACCGGTTGTGGAGCACTGTTCTAACCCACTACAGTTTTTTTTTTTAATTCTTAGAATTTGAAATTTAAAAAAAATATTTATATGACACATAATTTATTTTTTCATCCTCCAAGAAATAGTCAGACACAGTTCCCATCTATGGATGAAAAAATTAAACTACAGCAGGATTGTAAAGTGAGTTTGTTTGTTTTCTCCTTGTTACAACTGACTTACTAATTCTTCCTAATGTTGACCCATACCTCTACTAGCAACTAACTTAACACTACACTTTAGGTTTCACTAAATTGTTTTAAAAATTAGAAAAGTTTCAAAAATGGCAATTTAAAACCAAAATTATGAATGGTTAAATAAATTGCTTAATGATTTATCTCTTCCAATGTCTTCAAGGATTCTGTAGGTGCAAATATCTGCAATGTTAGCTGACACCATGGTAACAACAACAATATGGTCCCAGTAACTTCTTCTTATCCCAGCTGAACTGTATAATATTTGCAGTTATCCCCACTTAATCCATCATTATCTTCTACCCTACTAGAGTTTTTTGTTGTTTTTAGGATTTTAAACTTTTTTGTATATTTATATAAACTAAAATTTTTTTCTTTCCAGCCTCCAAGAAATTTTCAAACACAGTTCCCTGTTATGGATGAAAAATTTAAACTGGAATGGGACTGTAAAGTGAGTTTTTTTTTTTTTTTTTTTTTGACCCTTGTTACTACTGACATAGTAAATCTTCTTACTCTTGATCCTAACCCATGTTTGTGGGATCAGGTTGCTAAAAAATGTATAATAAATCAAATGTTTCTAGTGATTCTCAGAAAAATCTTATATATTGTCTTAGAATGTTACTCTTTATATTCTGACATCCTCTTTTGATTTGTTTCCCCCACCAGGATGAAAGGAATATTGAAAATGGCATCACTGTTGTCAGGGTGAAACAGGAACAAGATAATGAGGTTACAATTTAATTTAATGTATTACACTTTTTTCTGTTGTGATTGTTTATCGTCCTGTATCTGATTGTCTATGTGCGTGCAGATTGTGTTTTGCATTTTTCGAGATGTCTGAATTTTATAAGCAGCGAATCAACACCAAGTTTTGCTTCAAGCTCGAGAAGATGTTCACGGAGACTCATGAAATGTTAAAACAAGTTTATGGGGATCAGTGCATGAGCTGTACGCATTGTTATAAATGGTTTAAGGGATTTAAGGATGGTCAGCAGTCGGCAGTCAACAGATGATGACTCACGTTCAGGATGACCCATGACATCATCTGACGATGCTCATGTTGCCCAGGTTCATCAGATGGTGCATTCCAATCATCATCTGACAGTTTGGGAAATAGCAGAAGAATGCAACATCTCCATAGGATCATGCCATGACATTCTAACAGAGAAATTACAAATGCATCGGGTAGCTGCGAAGTTCATTCCACTACTCTTGACACAAGATCAGAAAGACAATCACGCCCTCTGTCAGGAACTTCTGGATCATGCTAACAAAGATGACAGCTTCATGAAGAAAATAATAACCGAACCAATGATGAAACATGGGTCTACAGATATGACATCGAGACAAAAATGCAGTCCTCGCAGTGGGTTGGGAAGAATTTGCCACAACCAAAAAAAGTGCGGCAGGTCAGGTCAAACGTGAAAGTCATGTTAACAGTATTTTTTTACATCCAGGGTGTTGTGCACCATGAAATCTTACTGGAGGTGCAAACAGTTAATCACTGGAAGTGCTTAAACATCTCAGGGAAAACGTCAGGAGAGAAAGGCCTGAGTTGCGGAGAAACAACTTCTGGATCCTCCACCATGACAATGCGCCAGCCCACACATTACTGCTCATTTGGGATTTTTTTACAAAAACGAAGACAACTGTGCTTCCCCAGCCCCCCTATTCACCTGACCTGGCCCCATCAGACTTTTTTTCTATTTTGCAAACTGAAATCCAGCTTGAAAGGACAATGGTTTTAGACAATTGAAGAAATTAAGGGCAATTCGTAGATGGACCTGCGCACGATCCCCAAAAATGCTTAACAGGACTGCTTCCAGAAGTGGAAATGGTGTTGGAAGTGATGTATTAATAGAAGAGGGGAGTATTTCAAAGGAGACAAGGCTGACTAGGTTCCAAGTAAGCCCAAAAAAGTTTTACATAACAAGTTCCAGAACTTTTTGAACAGACCTCGTATATATACATTTAATGGAGCTGTAGATAATTTTTGCAAGTTGTATTAACACCTTTGATCTCAATTTGATGTGTACATTAAGTTAACTGTCAAAATGCAGTGCATGATATCCTGCGATGCCACATTACTATTTCTTCTCAGACTTCAAGACATATTGAGACTACTGCTGCATTCAGTGGTGAAAAAAATTAAAACTAGAACTCACTTCATGAGTAATGTATTTGTTAATTATTGTAGTACTTTAGTACTTGTTCATTGTAGCACTTGAGAACCATACATTCTTCTTTTCTTCTTTTTTTCTTTGATCCTTAGCCGCCGACCGTCAAAGCAGTCAGTGGCCATCACGCCTAGTGGCGTCTTGTAGGGCAACAACAAATTGATTCCACTTTGCTCTGTCGGCGGCCATCCTTCGTACAGTGCCCCAACTCTGGTTCATTCTTTGCATCTCAGCCTCCACAGTCCTCCGCCAGGTTGTTTTTGGTCGGCCTCTCTTTCGTTTCCCTTCAGGGGTCCAAAGCATAGCTGTTCTTGTGATGGCATCGGGGTCTCTTCTGAGGACATGGCCAACCCAGCTCATACATTCTTACTGTCATTGAAAATGATGTATTGTACAGTTTGTTTCTCATTTTCTAGAATGATGCTTTGCTGGCCTTATTCTATGCATTAGCTTATATATGATTTTAATATAGTACCCTAGTGTTTGAATGTTTCTACTTGTTTCAGATTGGTACCATTTATATTTATTTGACATTCTGTCTCATACCAGCAAAGAATATATTATCATTATCAGATGTAAAAAATATTTCAATTACCAGCAGGCTCCACATGGATGACTGAATTAAAAATAATAGACACATATCTTTATTTTTCAATTTCAACTACAAAGCTCTACAGTTTCTGTAGTCATTTCAAACATTGTGGCAGATTATGATCTAAGTGAAGCACGTGTTGTCTGAACATAAATGTCATTGATGAGCAGGAGTTTATATCCTTTATATTTAATGAGAAGAGATAAATGAGTTATGTCCTTTTTAGAATTAGCTCCCCTTGACTGAGACCAGAAAATTGTGGAAGGTTTGATTATTTCTATTTTTATTGTTGATCAGGTTCAACCTCATTGCACTCAGGACAAACCCTTAGGTGCTCATTAATTACCCTCAGTATCTCTCTCTCTTATCCATGTCCAGTGTCCCCACTCTTATTGCTTTCAAGGCCAGTATGTCAGCTCTCTCATTGCCACGCACCCCTGCATGACCAGGACAGTAGATCCACACCAGTTCTCAAAGACTTGGTGATTCTATTGATGTTTCCCATTACTGCCACGGCCATTCATTGTGAACTTCCTGAAGCATGGCCTGAGAATCTGACAATATAACTGCCTTGGTTGATGGAGTTTCAGACAGCCACCTCAGTGCTGCAGTAACTGCCTCTACCTCCATTCTCATGCTGGAGGTTATTATGTAGGCTCCACTCTGTTCATCAATGACCCTACCCTTTATTCTCACAGAGAAGCTCCATCCTGATTTCTCACCACACACTACAGACCCATCAGTGTTACACAATGGCGTCATCATCTCCAGCATGCTCACTTATCAGCTGATTAATCTCCAGCTCTGCTTTTCCATTGCCCCAAGTTCTGCCCTCTCTGCCAAGGCTAATGATGACCTGCTGGTATTTTATCCAGTTCTCCCCTGACTTACTTCACCCTTCCCCTTTGGATATATTTTCAACCTTGGTTTCCTGACCAAATGTAGCCTCTGCCTATGACATCCACCTCTTTATTCTTGCTCATTTGATGTTAGCTATGTTCTCGTGTAGGGGCTGTCTTTTGTCGGTGGTTACGTGTAAATAGGTTTGTGCCTGGGCCATTGCAAATCTTGATCTAATCAACAGCAATCCTAGCATGTATCTCATTGTCATTACAGGCCAAAACTAGTCGCATCCCCTCATTTTTAACATGTTCCAGTCACTCACATTGTGACACTGACAGTGTGAGTATTCCTAGTCCATACTCAATTACTGAAATCACAAGCTGATGATACAGGAGAAACAGTAGTCTCGGTTCCAAGCATGCAGCAGCAGTTGTTTTTAGGGCTGCCAATCCTCTCTTGTACTTCTGTATGATCAGTTCGACATGATACTTGAACAGAAGCCCACCAAATGTTACTCCCAGGAACTTCAGCGTATCTTGCAGTTCAATGTTCTGCCCATTGAAAGTGATGTCTGGAAGGTCTGCTTTCTCCATGTTGTTGTTCAAAGAACACCTCATCAAACAGGACTTGTTGGTTTTGACCTTTTATATGCTTTGTTCACACCATTTAGAAACTGCCTGTAGTGTCTCTTGTATGCCTTGGACCATTTCATGTCTGTCTGAGCCAGTTGATTATCTCATCTGCAAAAGTTAATGTTCGTCCCAGTCCTGTTGGTTGGAAGGTTCCTACTTTTGCTGTGTAGATGTTAAACAGCTACTGGTAATAGTGGAGAACCATGGGGTAGTCCTCGACAAATACGCATTGGTTTTCATATCCAAGTTCCCAAGCAAAATGCAACTGATCTCTCCATTAAGGCAGCTGCTATCCACTTTGTTAGCCAATGGTTTACACCACATGCCATTATACAGTCTATTAGGGTTGCAAAGTCCACTGTTATAAGCATCCTCTAAGTCAATTGTGATAGCCACCATTTCTCTTTTACCCTGGAATCACACTTTCAGTATATCAAGGTAGGTAGACTTCAATAATTAAGGGAATCAAGAATCGTTTCAATTGAGTGTGACAGGTCATAATGGGAGAGAACATTTGCAAGTGATAGAGACATGCAGAAGAATAAACAAGAAATAGACAAGTATTGGGCAACTTTTACACCCTAGTGGTTAGGCTAATGAACCATTAACTTAGCAAGGCAAGAATAACACTTTATATGAGAACATATTTTTGTGACAGTATGGAAACAGAATGATGCAACTAGAGCTACAAAGAAATGATAAAAGCATCAGTGACCAGTAATCAAGTTCTCTGAGTTGTAATAACAGATAGATTGAATAACTTTGTTGAAGCAAGTGAATGGAAGCTTGGGAAGTTTGCAAATTAGGAGAACTTTTTTATATGAGTCTTTCTTCTACAAGACCATAAATACATTGGTGTTTTGAACTATGAAAACCAGAGCAGTGTTATGCCACATTTATCATCCTACATGTTATAGTATCTTACTGTTGCTGTCATATTATACAGATAAAGTTATTAGAGTACTGAGAGCTAACACTACACAAGAGCAGAGATTGAGTTAACCACTATAGCAGATCATCAACAACATGTTGCTTTGTGGCAGCCATTGAATAGCAACGGCCACAAGAGCATGATATTGCTATAATGGTTTTGTCATACGCAGTGATCAGTACATACATATTACCCAACATAGTGTACAATGTTATGCACATGAACCCTGTGACTTTAATAAACATAAAATTTGCACTAAGCTAACACCTGCAATGAATGTATTTGCATTAATGGAAATATTACTACTTACCAGTACACTTTCACTTCCATGAATAAATTAAAATGAATAAAGAATTTATTAAAAGTGTACCAAGAAAAAAACACTGTTTATTTGAAAGACAAACATTATCACCACTAAAGCACATTGATACATATATATGGTTGTTTTGTATTTTTTTTTAAAATACTATTTTTAATTATTGCATGTCTCAGTCATCATGCGTCTGTTATCAGGCAGAGACATGCTAAGAAAATTAAAAGGGAAGATAGGCATAATGTTACATGACAGCTACTTGTATGCCACTGAATTTTTTCATAAACAGATCCAACTTTCACCGCATTTTTATGTACCCATATCACTAAATAATTTTCATTTTATTCTTTTCCTGTCAGAACCATGATGGTCATAACTACACTGAAGACTGTGATACTCATGATCAGATAAGTGACATCATAGATACAAATACACCAAGAATTAAGAAAGTAGAACAACCTGGCTTATGTAAAGATGAAGGTAATGAAATGGTCATTGTATAGATGAAATGATGCGTTATTTATTTATTTATTTTAAATTTTTGTTTAGTATTTTATTAATTTCTGAGACTAAAACTTTGCATTTTTAGTTAAAAAAAAAAATGTAAGATCAGAACATCACCTTATTATACCATATATAGAGATAACAGTGAAACTACTCATGAACCTTCAGCCTGGTCTGGGATTCCAATTTATTATCATATCAATACTTACTGAACAAACAATAAACACAAATTAGACATCAATAATAGAAATACACTACAGACTTTCAAAAATCGGTGCTTGCATAGAATAGAAGGATTAAAAGGGTATGACACGGTTACCAACGTGGAACTGATGACAAGAACCAGACAAGTGCCAGCGAAACAAGAGATGAGAAGAAGACGATGGCGATGGATAAGACACACACTGAGGAAACCTGTTGGTAGCGTTTCAAGGGAGTCCTTGTTCTGGAACCCTCAGGGCAAGAGAGGTAGACCAAGAAGCACATGGAGAAGAGAGCTGGAAACAGGATTAGGAACAGCAGGGAGTATTGTGATGATACTTATCATAATTATATTTTCGCCACACCTATGGCTGTTTGTTACCGGATGACCGACATACGGCGTCGCGTGTAAACAGTCAGACCTTCTGATGATAGAGGAGTTAATATAGGAGACTGAAGTGACATGCACAGATCTAATATACTTAATTGATGCCATGAATATAATTGATCGTCTATTGTAATAAACCATATCAATGTTGTGGACTCGTATACCAGATGCGTTGTCAAGTTCATCAAATAATGAGGAGAATGTGGAAAGAACTTGAGATGATGGCACGTGACAGGGTGACTTGGCATGTGTTTGTTGAATGCCTATGCTCCTTTGAGAGTGGAGGGTTATTATGATGATGAATAGAAATAAAAATTCACACATTGTGTTATAATGTTTATCATTAGCCTTTTTAATTATGGTGGTCACAGGAATGATTGTTAGTTACCTTCCTTGGAGTGCCAATGCAGATACATATACAAAGTAGTCAAGTATCAATTCCAGGGGCATTGGAAGAAAAAAAAGGGATAGGGCAAAAGCCATTAAAAAACACGGAATGCAAAAGCCAGTGATGCAAATCCCCCGCTTGTACCTTACAACAGATTTAAGTGAAGACGATAGCGTCACTCCGTGGATCATAACCGTATAACTTATTTAAAGTAAAAAAAATGGAAATTTTAAAACAAAGGAATAAACTATCCTACTCAGCCCGCTCTTAGGACATGTTTAAATGATGTTGGCCACTACAATTGTGAGCATTTTAAAGTTACGCATTGGTATGCCTTAAATATAAGATGCTTTGCGCTTAAAGATATTTTATTGAACACGAATTTGTATGGTTGTCTATGGTTAGACATGACGCGATGTGTTGTTATGCTACCACATGACAACGATCTATATACACCCTTCGTACTCTGAACTTCGTCAAAGTCAGACATATTCTTCATCGCTACCAGTATAGATTTTAATTGTGCAGAAGTCTTCATTGAAGATAGGCTATGGGGTCAGCTATCTTGTTAATGAATGCAGTAATGGAGCATTCCTATTGATGTATAAGTTTCCTTGGATTAGGAACAGCAGGGAGTATTGTGATGATACTTATCATAATTATATTATTACCAAACCTATGGCTGTTTGTTATTGGATGACCGACATACGGCATCACCTGTAAACAGTCAGACCTTTTGACGATAGAGGAGTTAATATAGGAGACTGAATTGACCTGCACAGGTCTAATATACTTAATTGATGCCATGAATATAATTGATCATCTATTGTAATAAACCATATCAATGTTGTGGACTCGTATACCAGATCCATTGTCAAGTTCATCAAGTTGAACTCATGATTCCTTTTCTCACCATTCGCATTTACCAACAGGGACCAAAAGATGCAGCAATAGAGAATGCAGTCAGCGACCCATAGCTTGACTGCTTGCATCAGGGTAAGCGAACCAGAGCTGACCAAGACCGTACTCCACCTCCACGTGGTGGTCCTGGAAACAGTCTGCAGCAGTGCAGTCTGGCTGAGCGAGTACGGATCAAAGAGGGAAGGCAAACCCGGTCCCAAAAAATGCCGTGCTGAAGTCGGATGTGTCGACCAAAAGGTGCAGATATCACAGCCACGGCGTAAACAGACACAACGCAACCACCATCCTTTTCAGGGCGAACGAGGAAAAGGAAGAAGATTTACCAATAACTCAGCACCATGGCTCGGTTATAATATTTTATAATAATAATAGGAACAATGGACATTCAACTCAAACATGATTTAACCATGGGTGGCACAGTTAACAGACTGTAACACCCGCGGCGTAATTTAATTATCATATATAATGTATAAAAGATTAGTTCTTCTTCTTCCCCATACACTCTCAGAGGTCCAATTGAATTTTTTTAATGAAAGCAGTAGCCAGTTTGAGGCTGTTTGAATCTCCGTAGGGCTTGTCCACGAATAGTACTGGTGTATTTGTGCTTTCTCTGTTCCGCATATGCTGGGCAACTTTGAAGCAGCTGTTCAGCATTTATTGTATCAGTGCCATTGTTACACTGATCGGTAGTTTCTAACTTTAGATTGTTGAATAGATTATATCTCAATCTGTTGTGGCGAGTGCAGAGTCTGAAGATTACCGTTTGTTCTCTTCTGTTGAGCAGGTAGTATGCATCATTTTTTGTGACCTGGATGTTTTACACTCCATTTGTTTCTGTATGTGATTCTAATAAAACTCTTTGCCTCCACGAAAGTTATTCTTGCATCAGGCTGAGGTAGATTTCCACCTTCCTTTGCCAATCTCTCAGCCTCTTCATTGCCAGTGATGTAACAGTGAGATGGGATCCATTAGATCACGGCATTTTTGTATCGTGGACATAGTTTGTGAAGCACTATTCTGAGGTCATCCAGGTCTTTATTATTTTGGTTTTTCAACATATAATACATATGTATACCAAAGAAAGACAAGGATCTGAAAGAACCAAGTGGTTACAGACCAGCCTACTAAGCTGTGTAGGAAAACTGAAGAAGCACATAATTAATACCAGACTGATGTGGCATTTGGAAAACAAACACCTATTAACCCCTCAAGAAGCAGGATTCAGACAACACTTCTCCACTTAAGATTAGATTACAAATACAGCTCAGGAAATCAAAGATGCCTTCCAAGAGAAAAAAAACACACGCTAGTGGTTTGGGTAGATTTAGAAAAAGCTTTTGATAAAGTTTGGAAAGAAGGATTGAAAGTCAAACTGGACAGAAGTGATGTGTGTGGGCGAATGTACAAATAGATTGGCCACTACCTTGAGAATAAAACTGCTGGAGTACAGCTACAAGGACTTCTTTTGCTGTTTTACTTTTGTTTACTATTTCCTTATTTAGTCTGTCATATTCTTTGTTGTCTTGCTTCTTCTTCCTTCTTGCATGTATCAGTTTTAAAATTTCTTGTGTCATCCACTTCTTCTTTGCAGTCCTATTTACTTCTGGTACAATATCTTTTGATGTATTGATTCCTTTAGCATTTCCTTCTGTTCATCTATACTCTGTATTTCTTCTATTGCATTGTACCTATTCTGTATTGTAATGTTGTATATTTCACTTATTTCCTTATCTGATTTAATTAAGGCTAAGTTTAACTTGATGTTGTTTGAGGCTCACTTTACTTTCTTCAATTTAATTCTAAGTTTTATTATTCCTGGTACATGGTCACTGTTGCATTCTGCTCCTGGCCTAGTTTTCACAGATTTCAAACTGTTTCTAAATCTCCTTTATATAAGTATGTAGTCAATCTGATTATGAACATTGTTCCTTGGATTTTTTTACATCCAGAGGCATCTGGGATTCTGTTTAAACCACGTGTTTCTTACCATCATATCATGCATTCTTGCCCACTCTATCAGTTTGTCATCTCTCTTTCATTTCTTTTTCCCAGGCCATAACCACCAGTCACATCATCAGCTTTATCATTTCCATCTTTTGAAGTCTCCAAGTATAACAGTTGTCTTGTGAGATTTACACCAAGTCATTGCCATATCAAGTTCATTGTAAAATGTGTCAGTTTCTTCTTCTTTGCTATCTGCTGTTTGCTGTTGGGGCATATATTTGTATCAAAGTGATACCATTTGGTCTGCCACTCATTTGAACTAACAGGACTCGATCTGATATTGTCCAAAATCACTTTACTGTTTTTGCTATTTCTGCATCTAATATTATACCTACTCCTCTTTCATGTGTTATTTTGTAGTTGTCAAAATATATTTCACCTGTTCTGGTATATCACATTTCACATAGCCCTAATATATTTACATTCATTCTTTCCATTTCCATCTTGATGTTACCTAATTTTCAATTTTGCATTAGTGTCCTGACATTCCAAGCTGCTATGATTAATTATCCTTAATTCTAAATTTGCTAACAGTAGCTTGATGATGATTGGGTATCACCTGTAGCACATGATGCTCCAAACTAGACGAGGTGATTCCTCTGGTATCCCCCTTAATGTTGTTGTCTTTTACATGGAAGTTGTTTTGATTCATCATTATACAAGAGATACTATGACATTAGTTTCCAGTTGCTGTCTGTCTGTTTGTGTTTGGTTGTCTCCACTAGCCTTTGACTAAAAAGTTAAACCCACAAGACAATGGGGAGGGAAGAGGTTAAACCACCTCCATCTCACTGGTTGTCACATTATAAAGCTTCATACATGATTTGATACAGACAGCTGTCCCTCACAACTATCCCTCCTCACCCTGAGAGACAACCACCTGTTTTGGTTCATGGCTGATTACACTGACTAACAAAAAAAAACTTTTTTTTTCTTTCTCTAACATTTCTATGTTTTTCTGGTCAATTTTAATGCGCTGTTTTTAAATCTGCAAACCGTTTTTCTCTATCAGGTCGGGATCTCTAGAAATACGCAATTGAAGTTTTTTAACAACGCATACAGTATTACAACATCATTCGTACAAGAAGTATAACAGTTATGTAGGCTTGAATTTCTTTGCAGTCGACTTTCGTCGGTGAATGGCATGTGGTACATCGCGATGAAGCATCCAACAATAATCGGCAAGCATGGTCACACTCCACCGTCCTTGATAACGTGACTCCATTACGGCGATATCTTGATGGAATCATTCTCCATGTTCATCGGTGACTTCGCCAAGGTTGTCAGGGAAAAAGTCAAGATGCGAATCGAGCAAATGGATTTTGAGGGACTGGTTACAGCCCATAATTATGTATGCATCTATGCACTGCTTAACAATATGCAACATAGTTGACAGATTTGTGATTTTCCAGAAAGTTATCGACGATCGATTTGAATGCCATCCATGCGCGAAGTTCCCTACCATGTAACAAGTTCTCGAATTGTTTGTCTGCAATAACTTTCCTAATCTGAGGTCCTACAAAGATACCTTCCTTTATCTTTGCATCGCTAACTTGCGGAAACTTTTCTCGAAGATAAGTGAAAGCTTTGCTCGTTTTATCTAACGCTTTTACAAAATTCTTCATGAGCCCCAACTTTATATGTAACAGTGGTAAAATGAAGGTGTCTTTGTTAATTAATGGCTCGCGTATTACATTTTTATGCCCGAGCTGCATACGATCCCGGATAGGCCACACCTTTCTTGCATAATGTTCCTGTCTGTTGCGGCTGTCCCATTCACATCGGAAGCAACAAAATTTAGTATACCCAGTCTGCATGCCCGTGAGAATTGCAATGACCTTTAGGTCTCCACAAATCCGCCATTGGTAGTCATTGTACTTTTTTTTTTCCAAACGTATAGCCATATTGTCATAAGTTTCTTTCATATGAACAGAGTAGGCGACTGGAATTGTTGAAAAAAAAATTTATGTTATGCAATAACACGGTTTTTAGACTAATCTTGGAAGAATCGATGAAAAATCGCCATTCGTTGACTATGTGCTCATGACCGTTTACATCTTTGCAATAGCAAATGTCATCATCCATCTCAAAGTATTGAACAAGTTCTCTGTGTCTATGACGAAATTTAGATATCGGAGTATTGGGCGCTAAAAGATTCCATTCTTTGAGTCGCGAACCGAGTAATTCCGCTTGTCCTTTGGTAAGAGCGAGATCACGTATTAGATCTGAAAGTTCTGAATGGTTAATTAAGTAAACACCATCATTCACCGGTATGTAATCTGAGTCAGAATTAGTTTCTAAAGCAGGTAAACTATCACTTTCTGATGGTTCATTTACGTCCAACGAATACTGTTCTGGTGGTACTTGGATCGGACACGTGATTGGATCATGAGGCACTGGTTTCGAAACCGATTTAATATTTGGATAAACCACAGACTTTCTAGTTTTAAAAGTGAAACCATGGATATTTGTCAAGCAGAAGTAACAATCAGTAGTGTGATTTGTATGTTCACGCCATAATACTGGCACGCCAAAAGGCATCGACTTATGCTTCGGCGATTTTCGCAACCAACCTGCCAATGTATCGAACAAAAAGCATTTGGCTTCCAAGATTTATTTGCATCATCAACTTTCGAATCGAAATAAAGTTCATATGCTATCTTTAGTAATGGTGTAAAGTTTTTCTGGTCAACACGATCGGTAAAATATCCGCACACGTAACAGAACAGATCAGCCGAATTTCTACAACTTCTAGAAGCCATATTTTGCTCAGAATTATTTCAAAATACAGTAACTATTTGAAAAATCGCGTAACATATGTCATGCATCTTTTAGCAGTATAAAAAGTAGAATTATGTTGCTTTTTATTAATTTTTAATAAGTTATATAGTAAAAATGAAACGGAGCAAATAACGGTTTCCCAAAAATATATTTATTCACAAATATCTTAAGAACCCGACGTGATAGAGATAAACGGATTTCAGATTTGAAATCAGCGCAAGAAACTGACCTAAGAACACTTATTCTTATATAAGAAAGAAAAATGTTGTTTGTCAGTGTTATTCAGTATTCACAGCTAACTTTTATATCTAGAGGCCATTCACCCATCCACCACCCAGTTGGATATTTTGGTTGGAGAACAGGTTCCTTCCCCAGGTCACAATAATCACTGATATGAAATCAACCACAGCTACGGCTTTTTTGAATGCAAAATAACTATTAGTTAACACTAGACAAATAATATTAACAATAAGAACACACTTGTATACAGCGTGATTAAAACTAGAATTCCTCTAATAATATTACTTAGTACGTTAAAGTTATAAAGAGCACAAAACAAATGTCTGTGTTAGAGAGAAGATAAACACCTATGCAGGCCAGCAAGAACCACTTTTGTCAATAGTGAAACGTCGAAAGCTTGCCTGGTTTGGGCATGTAACTCGTCATGACTCCCTTTCGAAAACGATCCTCCAGGGAACAGTCGAAGGTAAACGGAGAAGAGGAAGGCAAAGAAAATCCTGGGCTGATAACATCAAAGAATGGGCAGGACACGGTTTTTCCACACTTGTACGCATTGCTGAGGATAGAGAGCAGTGGAGGACCCTGTCTGCTGATGCTTCCACCATGGCACCCCTACGACCCATGACGGGTTAAGGGTTGAGATGAGATGAGTACGTTAACACGTCTCACAATTGAAAGTAGCCATGATATATATGTGAAATTACACTAGAAAACACATAATTTGCCAATCAACTTCTATCAAAAATAGACAAACTTTGGGCATCAATAAACAACAATAACTCCTAAACCTGAAACATCTAAGATTACTAAATCTAAAGTATTACAAAATTTACTCATAGGTAAACATACCTTGATGTTGATAGTTCTCTTTAAGGCCAGGAGCGGGCATTAAATTAACGTCAAAATACAAAAATGATGGATTTTGGGATTAGTCCATTTTCTGATACTATAACATCTCCTGAATCTAAATATAAAAGAATTAAATGTCAAAATGCACTCTAAGAATATGTATTTTGACTTTGAAAAAGGTATGGTACACAGAGATTTTCTCAAACTCGAGAAAATATGCCTAATTCGACCTAGTTTTTCCCATAGCAACCAAAGCCTGCACCCCTACGTATTATACATCATTGGATTTGCCTAGATCTGGGGAATCCTGTGATGTAGTTTATTTATTTTGGTAACAAAATTATACCCGCCAAGATCGAGAATTTATGGGTCGCTTTTTTACCGATTACTTCCATATATGGAAATCGTCGGACATTCGCTGACATCGGCTTTTTCCGCTCACTATTTCTAAACTTTTCTTTGGCTGCGTGAATCCACGTGACTTGTAATCGCCGTGTTGACAATATGGCGTCGGATTGATAAATTCTGTATACATATTTAGTTAGACTCATTTTTCGGAACTTTTTGTGTGAAAATGCCTCGAAAAAAGAATAGCTTTCGTCATCTAAACATGGAAACGGCCAGGGAGAAAAGATGGAACCAAGATAGTGCAGGTAAAAGTCGCTAATTTTGTTATGGTAATGGTACAAATTGAATCACTGTAGAAAGCCAGGCACGCACAACACATTTAGGCTACACAAATTTAGTTTTGATTGACTCTGTTAGAACTGAGTGGAGGGGGAAGAAGGTACTATATTTGGATATTGGAAATTTGACTTAATTTTCTTGAATTAATACACAATATGTCCTAATTATAACCCATAAAGGGTTCAACGATATACTTTTTAAAAAAATGTCACATGTGAATAAGCTATTATTTTTTTAAATTTATGTATTTGCAAGGTTTTAGTAAACGCGTTGGCACTAAACAGTGATCACATTTTTCTGGTTTGACAAAATGACATGATTCCACATTATACGATAAATTATCATGGTATTTATAAGCATGTGACATGTTTCTTGAGCTGTGATTATTTCAGGCCAAGAGAGGTCTTGTTCAACACATCAAAGTGAATTGTTGTGTTTGCAACAAAACCATTGCATCAACGTACACATCATCGGTTGATGAACATAATTCATTCAGTGTGAACAAAGTTGCAGTTCTATCATCATTGTTATCAGGAATGGGACCCTATAAATTTAACTACTTTGCACAGAACATGGATATGCCTGGCCTGCATAAAAAAACTTTCAACACAATTGCAAAAAAAATTTATTTGCAAACACCAGAACTCGCAAAATTAATATTTGATCATGCTGCTAAGCTAGCACGCAGCGTAAACTGTGCTCAGAGCAATCAACCATATCATGAACATATTATAAATATTGGAGTCAGTTTTGATGGCAGCTGGCTCACAAGGGGCCACAGTTCAAAAATTGGTATTGGTTGTGTTGTGGAGATCTTGACAGGTCTTGTTATAGATGCCCATGAGCTTTCAAAATACTGTCAGACATGTGCTGCAACTGGTTCTTGGTACCAGAAGGAAGCCCCGGGAAACTTCAGCAAATGGAAAGAGGAGCATGTGAAGCAAGGATGTGATATAAATTTTGAAGGTATTTACTTCTGAATCTTATTTTTGATTTCTCCTTCTCCTTGTCTAAAAATTTAAACTGATCTAATTTTAATTTCTCCATAAGTATCAGTTTTAGTAACATAATTTATTACTTACATGTGTTTGCTTTGCTTCCATTGTACTACATTTGCTTCTACATTGTAAAGGAAAGTGTTCAATGTCTGCTTACATCATTATTTTAAGTGTTACTAATTCATACCTTTTCTTCTTTCTAGGAAGTTCAGGTGTAATGGAGGCTAAGGCAGCTAGTGTTTTATGGAGCCGGTCTGTGACACGACACAAATTTCGCTACACCACCATGTTAAGTGATGGTGATAGCAAAGCCTTCAATAGGGTCATGGAAATTAAACCATATGGCCCTAATGTTGAAATCATCAAAGAAGAGTGTATTAACCATGTAGGAAAAAGAATGATTACAGCTCTTCGTAATTTAGTTGCTGATTGCCGCAAGCAAAAAGTTACGCTTGGAGGACGTGGCCGTGGCCGTCTAACAGATACAGCCATCCGAAAGCTTGGCATTTATTATTCCAGGGCTATCAGGCAACATGCTACTGCAGCTGATATGAAGAACGCTATTATGGCTAGCCTACATCATTGCTATTCAACTGATGATTATCCCCAGCATCAGTTTTGTCCTACTGGCCAAGACTCTTGGTGTTTCTATAAAGCAGCCTTATCTAGGAATGAGTATGCTTTTGGGCATCAAAAACGTATACATACGCCCCTGGACTTTAAGCTATTGAACAGACATTTGACACCAGTGTATGACAGGCTGACAAATCTGAAACTGTTGAGTCGCTGTGAAAGAAAGGCTACCCAAAACTCCAATGAGAGCCTTCATTCAGTTATTTGGAGTAAAGTGCCAAAGCATATCTTCCATTCATGAAAGCGCGTTGAATTCTGCCTTCTAAGTGCAGTTGCTGAATTTAATGAAGGACCTGAGGCTGCTATATTTTTCAAGAAAGTCCTGGTGCTGAACAGTGGAAAAGAGGTTTATCGACTGGCAGGAGCAAGAAAGCGTAAACGTCTCGTGCTCAGATCTAAAACGGCAGAAAACTGCACTAAGAAAAGGAACCAAATTAGACACACATCTCAACAGAAATCCAGACAAGAAGCTGCAGAGGAAGCTGGATATATGGCCGGTATGTTCAGAATGACAAGTAAGTTATTTTTTTGCTGTAGTATTACATACTTATTTAATTGTTGTCTTCTTATGTATAAAAATGCGGTTTTCTCATAATCTATTTTTTAATCCTAATTTTCTTATAACTTCCACACTTATGTAAGAATTGGAACATATATTGCCCATAATCTTTTAAAACTTTTCATGTGATGGATTTTAAGTATCTGATCAAATTTTTGGTTAATTGACAAAAGTAATGTAAAATTTAGTAAAATTTGTTACTATTTTTAGACACTATTTTCAAAGTCCTACAACTTTTTTTGTATTAACGTTATCAAAAATCCACCAATAGAAAAGTTTTAACATATGATAAATGTTGTGTTCATATTTGGTATTCATAGCTTAATAAATAAAAAAGCCTTAGCAAATTGAAATAGAACAAAGAATCCAATATTGCTCAGCTCTAAAACGGCAGAAAACTGTGCTAAGACTAGGAAGGAAATTAGGCACAAATTTCAACAGAAAGCCAGATAGGAAGCTGCAGAGGAAGTTGGCTATGCTACCAGTATGTTCTAAATGACAAGTAAGCAATTTTTCAGGGACAATATTACAGACTTTTTTAATTGTAGTCTATTTATGGAGAAAAATGCGATTTTCTCAAAATCTAATTTTCTCATCCTAATTTCCTTAAAACTTCCACACTTATGTGTTAATTGACATAAAAATTGGCACATATGTTGCCCATAATCTTTTAAAACGTTTACATTGTTGGATTTTGAGTATCTGATCAAACTTTTGATTTATTGCAAAAAGTAATGTAAAATTTATAAAAATTTGTTACTTTTTTTAGACACTATATTCAAAGTCCTACAACTTTTTTTGTATTAAAGTTATCAAAAATCCAGCAATAGAAAAGTTTTAAAATATAATGATAAACGTTGTGTTTATATTTGGTATTCATAGCTTAATAAATAAAAAAGCCTTAGCAAATTGAAATAGAACAATAGAATCCAATATGGCCGCCGTTTCTATGGCAACCAGTAGTGCAGTGCCATAAAACTCTTCATTTTTTTGTATCTAGTATTGATATAGGTTAAGTCTGTGCATTTGCATTGAAATCCAGCAATTAATAACGAAAATAGCATTTCAGTGTAGCCCCTCCCCTTAACATAGATGCATCTATGCAATAGCCCCATCCTCACTGGCATTTCATTTGAGGGTGCATATCACACAAGAAGATGACCTGGCTACTTCTGAACTCTGACTCGAGCCTTCATCTGTTTGAGTTTAAATCTTACTTAAATGATAGCCAGGTCATATGTCTGGCAAGCTATGTCTACCTCTCTATAAGGAATGAATCAGGTGTCTTATGCCCAGTTTGGTTGACATGAGATACTCTTTGCCATATGTTTATTTGCTCATAGCAAAGATTATCTTCCTAATTGTGCACACCTTTCCCACTAACTAGTGATAGAATTTCCATGTTATTTGTTAACTAAGTCACATGTTTCACTGTTTCCTTCTCAACCAAGATATATTCCACTTGTGTCAGACAGCGCCAAGATCACTATAAATGAGGATCATTTCTGATTACATCTCCTGCATGTAACAAGTTTGTCATCTTTAAAGATGGCAAAGGTCTATTGCTCTTTTCCTGTGTGAGATAATGCCAACATGAACACAAATAAACACTAGACTAGATCAAAAATGTATTACTTGCGTAAAATTAAATCCTTCTGCCCAATCCGTCACACTAAGAAGAGAGATGCCTCTGTAGTTATTGCAATCACTCCTGTCTCCTTTATTGTTATACAGTATTACAATCTTGGCATCTCACATGAGGGATAGTTGCCTCTTCTCATCACTGGCACAGCACCATGTGCAGGGGATGTAATCTTACATTTGATTAAATCAGGAGGAATTCAATCATTGCCAGGGGCTTTGCCAGAGGCTAAGCTATCAATGACCTTGCTGAGTTGTTCTAATGTTGGTTCAGCATCCAGCTCCTCTGTAGTTGGTAAACATTTGACAGCATCACAGGATGCATGCTTGACAGTATTGTCTCTAGCATAAAGCTCAGAGTAGTATTCGACCCACCTCTCCATCTGTTTACCTTTATCAGTTTGTTTCTCCCCACTGACACTTTTTAGCGCTGCCATCTTACTTTTTTTTTGAGGACCATGGGCTTTCTTTATACTGTTCTGATTCCTTCTCACCTGGTTCAACCATTTTAGATAGCAAATTTTTGAAAATTTATTCTGTGTCCTTTAGATTCATTAAGGTCTTTCCCTTGCCAATAAAATGTATAGTTCTTCTTACTCACCATTCCAGAGCCTGCCAGGTGCATTTCCAGAAGTGCCGCTATATCCACCTGAATTTATTTAAGTTTGTGGCTGATAAGATTGTCTTCCTGACATCGTTTATGTACTGCAGGTTTTTTTTATTGTCCAGTCAACATAGTCCAGACGTACCAACATTCCAATCTGATATTTTATTTCTCTTATTTCTTTTGTGATTATTTGCTTGGTGTGAAATTTTCTGTCCACAGTTTGGGTTTGACCCAAGTCCCCATGCACCCAATGGGGAAAGCTAACAATGATGGGACATGTGACATAGCTTAGGAAGGATGAGAAACTATTGTAGTTTAGGAATAATAGATATAGAGTTGTGCCTGGATCACCCAGAGGAAGATTATGCTCAAGAAGCCCTGTTGGGTTTCTCCACAGGCTGAATGAAGGGAGACAAGAGTGTAAATTCTCCTAACTCGAACAGGGTCTGGAAAAGTTAGTTAAGAGATATTTGGTCTCTCGCTACCCCTTCTATGTTATCTATTATTATTATCCTTCGTTCACTTATTACTAGGATTATTATATATATTATTTTTACGAGCCCCCTCCCTTCTACAAAGAAGATAAAACATCAGACAGTATATAACATCTAATTGAATGAACAAGTCATGGGGTACATTATATACACCCAATTGGTTTAATAAAATTAAAATGAACTGATGATGAATTATGGTAGTGTTTATGGAAGTGTTTTAGAAGTATGTGATAAACAATTCAAGTTTGAATCATCATACTGATGAATGGATATGTGCTTTTACATTGATATGGTGGGCTCCCTTTAATACAGGGAACTTATCTTTTCAGCCCCTGGCTGATAGTAAAGCGTGGTTGGTTGTCCTGTCTCTGTGATGTTGCATCAGGTGGGTCTCTAGTCGTGTGAATCTGCCTTTTCTGTGCTCGACTCCATATTCTTCATCTGAGATTGGACTGCTGTGCAAGGCTCCCCCATAGACTGAAGACAAATACGGATTCATTAGTTTTTTAGCTTGAGGAAGCCATCCTTCCTAAGCCATCCATGTGCCAGTCATATCAGATTTTAATATCTAACATCATGTCTAGAGCCTTATCTTGAATTCAACTCCCCCCTCCCCCTTTTCTGCCTTTTATTATTATATTTCCCTGCCCAAGCAGCAGTATTATAATTCTTTACCTTGTCACTAATCATCATGTTAACACGATGAATTATTATAGAAGGGTCGGCAACAGTATTCTAGTTCTGTGCCTCTGTCTAACCGTCATGTCAAATATGATGAATTAACATAGAACTGTCGGACAACTTTATTATAGAATTGTCTGGTGACCTTTTAAAGTACTTTATCTCTGATCGAATTGTCATATAAATTATGATGAATTATTATAGAACAGTCTGTCGACATTATTATAGTACTTTATCTCTGGTTGAAGCGTCATTTAAATTATGATAAATTATTATAGCATGGCCTGTCAACATTATTATTATTAATTTCCACTTGTCTAAACGTTGGGTCGAATGCGATGAATTAATACAGAAAATAATATAGAATACATTTAAAATTAATATGAACATTTTGGAAAGACTTCTCCCATGGGGTAATAAAAAACACAAGATCACACTGTAGCCATGTGGCTAGCTGCGATCGTAAAGAATATAATGTAAAACTGATCACTGCGTTGAATTTGCGAGGTCTACAACTATTTTTCTAAGGTTTCACTTGCCTACTCAGAGTTGGGACTTTAATCAGCAATTTAGACCTGTGGCTTTACCGTGCTGTAAACGCAAGTTAGCAGTCTTCAATTAGGTCTGGCCCCTTTGCCTTCCTGGATGCAAGTGAATTTTGCATTCAATGACAGATCTTTTACCACATTAATTCTGCTTGGGCACGTGATCTGGTGTACTACAGACGCTCCAATCAACTGTGTTAAAAGTCACGTGAAGGGTTTCCTAGAGTGGGTTTAGGCTGGTTCTAGCTGAGCCTAAAGTAGTTCACTCTATTCATTGGTCGAGCCACTTGGTGGCTTCTATCATTTCAGCTACTGAGGTTAGGATTAGAATGACGCCGTTAATCTAAAAATAGTACCTGATGCTAGGAGAATATTTACCAGCGAGAAGAAAGTTTGCTGTGTATATGTTTTACCGGCTATGTTCATGCATTGAAGATGAAGGACAAAAGAAAATGATGTACCATAAACTAATTGAGGAGAGGATTGGGCCAGTCATCACAGGACAACACCTAATTGATTGGGGATTGCCCAGTTTGAAGCAGGTGGTAGCTGTCTCCAGTGATATCAAAGAACCTCTCCCCACTGTTGGAAGTAACCTCTGGCACCATGCCTTATACCAGATGGGCCGACACTTATAGGGTAATGCTGTAGTGTCCTGTCCAGATTGCGAGCTTGGGCACAGTTATATGGAGATCAAGCTGTTGCCCATGCAGCATATTCCCCCTCTCCACACACCCAGTAGAGCCAAAGGAACAGAAGTAGCCAATACTGTTTGATACCAGCCACATCACACTGATACTACAGAGTATTTAACCTTTGTCATTAAACATTTTCACATTGAGCAGTTAAAAACTTCTGCCATTAAAAAAAAAAAAAAAAATTGCATTTCACTGTTATTTCAATCTTGTAAGAAATATTTGCTTTTAAAGCTGCTTTAGTTTTTTATTTTAAAATAATTTTCTTTTTAGCAAGACATCTTGATATCATTCCGATAACTAAATTTAACGTGAATTTTCAAAAAAAAAATTTACCATAATGTGTCAACTCAACTCATGACATTCAGCAAATTTGGCAACATTCATTAGAGGCAAAGTGAATCTGTGCAGACATTAATGTAAACATTTGTTTTTAAAAATCATGCACATAATGATGGAAATTAACTATTTATTTTACCAATGGATATTGAAAATAAAGATTGAAATGTAATGTTGCCATAATGGCTTACTATCCCCAATTTTAAATTTTGATTCAGCTATATATCTTTTATAGAGCTACACAATTTAAGACATCTTATAGCTGACTGCTTAGTTATTTATTTCTATCTAAATCCCATATAATTTCAGATGTGCCATACCAAGCCCAGGGCATCAACATCAAGGAAAGATTGTGCAAGAATGATTATACCAGTTTTGCATTGTTGACAAATGACAATTATGATGAGTCTGGAACAACAGGAAGTGATGTAGCTGTGCATCCCATTACTAGTCATGACAGATCAGCAATCATTGGCGAGACCCAGAATGATTTTAAGGTCACAATTCAAAATCCCATTACAAGTCATGACAGATCAGCAATCATTGGTGAGACCAAGAATGATTTTAAGGTCACAATTCAAAATTCCATTACAAGTCATGGCAGATCAGCAGTCATTGAAGAGACCCAGAATGATTTTAAGGTCACAATTCAAAATGAAAGTGGGTCAGATGACATCAGAAAGAAAAGTAATGAGCTTGATGGAGTTGATACGAGTTGTGGATTTGTGAACGGCATGCAGAGTAAAAATATACAGAACCTTTATGAACATGATGTTTGTGTTGTAATGCTACCACAATGTTCTACTCCAATAAAACTAAAAAGAAGAAAACATTCTGGAGAGTATCCTTACAAGTGTGATGATTGTGGAGCAGGGTTTACTCAGTCTTCTGGTCTGAAACAACACAAAAGAATACATACTGGAGAGAAGCCTTACACGTGTGATGTTTGTGGAGTAGAGTTTACACATTCTTCTAATCTCAAGAAACACAAAAGAATACATACTGGAGAGAAGCTTTACAAGTGTGATGTTTGTGGAGTAAAGTTTACACAGTTTTGTAACCTGAAGGAACACAACAGGATACATACTGGAGAGAAGCATTACAAGTGTGATGTTTGTGGAGCAGGGTTTACTCAGTCTTCTGGTCTGATACATCACAAAAGAATACATACTGGAGTGAAGCCTTACAATTGTGATGTTTGTGGAGTAGGGTTTACACAGTTGTCTGCCATGAAAAAACACAAAAGGATACATACTGGAGAGAAGCCTTACAAATGTGATGTTTGTGGAGTAAAGTTTTCATGGTCTTCTCACCTGAAGGAACACAAAAGAATACATACTGGAGAGAAACCTTACAAGTGTGATGTTTGTAGAGTAAGTTTTACACATTCTTCTAGTCTGAAGAAACACAAAAGAATACATACTGGAGAGAAGCCTTACAAGTGTGATGTTTGTGGATTAGGGTTTACACGTTCTTCTACTCTAAAGAAACACAAAAGAATACATACTGGAGAGAAGCCTTACAATTGTGATGTTTGTGGAGTAGGGTTTACACAGTTGTCTGCCATGAAGGAACACAAAAGGATACATACTGGAGAGAAGCCTTACAAATGTGATGTTTGTGGAGTAAAGTTTACAAGGTCTTCTCACCTGAAGGAACACAAAAGAATACATACTGCAGAGAAGCCTTACAAGTGTGATGTTTGTGGAGTTGGGTTTACTCAGTCTTCTGGTCTGAAACATCACAAAAGAATACATACTGGAGAGAAGCCTTGCATGTGATGTTTTTGGAGTAGAATTTACAAATTTTTCTACCTAAAGAAACACACAATTATACATGCTGGAGAGAAGCATTACAAGTGTGATGTTTGTTGAGAAGTGTTTACATTATCTTCTAACCTGAAAGAACACAAAATAATGCATACTGGACAGAAGCTTCACAAGTGTGATGTTTGTAGACTAAGTTTACACATTTTTCTAATCTAAAGAAACACAAAACAATACATAATGGAGAGAAGCCTTACAAGTGTGAAGTTTGTGGAGTAACGTTTACGTGGTCTTCTAACCTGAAAGAACACAAAAGAATACATACTATAGAGAAGCCTTACAAATTTTATGTATGTTGAGTAGGGTTTTCACAGTTTTCTACCCTGAAGGAACTCAAAAGAATACATACTGAGATGCAAAGAATGAACCAGAGTTGGGGCACTGTACGAAGGATGGCTGCCGACCAAGCAAAGTGGAATCAATTTGTTGTTGCCCTACAAGACGCCACTAGGCGTGATGGCCACTGACTGCTTTGACCGTCGGCGGCTAAGGATCAAAGAAGAAGAAGTGTGATGTTTGTGGCGTAATGTTTACTCAATCTTCTAATCTCAAGAAACACAAAATAAAACATACTGGAGAGAAGTCTTATAAGTGTGATGTTTGTGCAGTAGGGTTTACAAGGTCTTCTAACATGAAGGGACACAAAAGAATACATACTGGAGAGAAGCATTACAAGTGTGATGTTTGTGGACTATTGTTTACTCATTCTTCTGGTCTGTTACAACACAAAAGAATACATACTGGAGAGAAGCCTTACAAGTGTGATGTTTGTGGAGTAGAGTTTACTTAGTCTTCTGGTCTGAAACAACACAAACAAATACATACTAGAGAGAAGCTTCACAAGTATGATGTTTGTGTAGTAGAGTTTACAGTTTTCTAACCTGAAGGAACACAAAAGAATATATACTGGAGAGAAGCCTTACAAGTGTGATGTTTGTGGTGTAATGTTTACACAATCTTATAATCTCAAGAAACACAAAATAAAACATACTTGAGAGAAGCCTAACAAATGTGATGTTTGTGGAATACAGTTTGCATGGTTTTCTAACCTGAAGGAACACAAAATAATACATACTGGAGAGATTAGGGATTACACAGTCTTTTAAATGAAAGAATACATAAAAAGATGTACAATGGAGAAGCATTACCAGTGTGACATTTGTTGTATGAGGTTTTATTGGTGTTCTTATCTGAAAAGACACTATAAATAACATTTACGTGAGAAGTTTTTTAGTGCAATAAATGTGATGTGAGGTTTACAAAGTTTGCTAATGTGAAATGGCACAGTAAAGTACATACTGGAGAGAAGCATTTAAAGTGTGATGTTTGTGGTATAATGGTTTACTGATTGTGCTTGTCTCAGAATACACACAAAAATACATACAGGAGAGAATCCTAACAAATGTGTTCATTATGATTTAAGGTTTAACAGCTGTTGTAGTTTAAGAACACACACAAGAATACACTTATTGAAATAACTTTACATGTATAATGTATGCATTGTATAGGTTACATAGTCTGTTCATTTACACACTGGAAAATATTCTTACATGGTTGGTGTATTTTGTGATTTAAAAAAAAAATGATTCATACTTTTGTATTCACTGAAATACTTTGTTTACATCACTTGTTAGAATCAAGATTAAAACTGTCCAACAAGTTGATGTTCACATGATATTTATTTTGTTAAATTTTGAAAATTAATGTAATTTGTTAAAATGTATTACTTCTGTGAATATCCTTTATCTAAACCAGCATGTCCCTCACTTTTCGTGGCTCACTTAAAGAATTTTTGTCTCTACACATGAAACTCTACCTGACTATGTTGGTTGGTTGTCTTTGACAAGTTTTCCACCTAAATATGAGAGCATATATCATTTTGATGGTTGTGTTTGTCATGTTTTATATCTAAATGAGAGCTTGTCTGATTTATTTGTGTTTTGTTTGACAAGTTTTCTACCTAAGCATGAGAGCATGTCTGGTTATATTGTTTGTGTTTGACATGTTTTTTTATTATAATTTGATGTGTTAAAATGAAGCTAACATTTAGTCACATATCACTGAGGCTGTATACTCTGTTGTTTTGCTGTCTTTTAATTTGCATTTAATCATATCTGTCCAATGTTATTGTTATGGGAAACAGATCTGTAGTTCTACATAGATCAGATCTGGATTTATTATTCCAGTCATTGACATTGTGTTTTGTTCTTCTAATAATGAAGTATGTTCTTGACCTTAAGAAAAATATTTCTTTTTCAGGAGTTAATGAAATTAGCAACCCTCCAGGTCAGCAACCCTTTATCCTTTTTTTTTTCATATTTAAGAATGGGTGCATGATGCTTGAGATTTTAAACTTTTTACAGGATGGGATAACTGATCCCACGTCCATCTCTCTTTTGTACATTTTTTATGACATATCACAAAATGACTGTATCATTCATTTCATTGTGTTTAGAGTTTATTTAGTAAATTGACTGAGACAAACATGCAGTATACCCAAAATGATTAAATCAAAGTTAAATTTGTATAATTATAAATAACAAAATTTAATAATCATTTCAGCTTTAACAGTTTAAAAAATTGAATAGCTTAAAAGAAAATGTTCATCCTTGGAGGATGGTAGAATGTTTAGTTAAGAAGTCATGTGGCAGCTTATAGAACTACTTAGCTGTCAGTGACAGTTTGGGTCCTTCTAATGGTTTGGCTCCTGGTAGACTGATCACTAATAACGCTCATCGCTGGTCAAGGATGAAGGGCATAGCATATTCCCAGCAGCATCAGGGAGTGTCTACAAAGGTTGGTCCCTCTTCATAAAGCTCGGGGAACTTTTCCCTTCTTGTTCCAGAGATAGTACCCTTCAACTGGTACCACCAACAACTATGGTCAGAGAAATAGAAACAAAATGCTCTCTTGAGTATCACTTTTTTAATGATAATTAGTTATCAGTCCCCTTCTCCAGGACCCAAAGATGCAGCAATAGAGAATGAGTCAGCGACCCTAATCCACCTCCACGTGGTGGTCCTGGAAACAGGCTGCATCACTGCAGTCTGGCTGAGAGAGTAGGGATCGAAGAGGGAAGGCAAACCCGGTCCAAAAAAATGCTGTGCTGAAGTCGGATGTGTCAGCCAAAAGGCACAGATATCGCAGCTCTGGTGTAAACAGACACAATGCAACCAACGTCCTTTTCAGGATGAACAAGGAAGAAGAAGAAGTCCCCTTCTCCTACTAAACCATCCCCCGTCTACCTCAGAATTTACCTTTGATGTGAATTAAGGTTAATCCCTCGAGAGAAAACTTTCTTCACGTTTGAATTGAATAGTTTTATATTTACTTTACATTTAAATGAAAAGGTTAATAGTACAGATAGAATATGTTTACATTTACATTTCCACTGACTGAAAAGTGTTCACAATATAAATTGAATATGTTTGCATTTACATTTACACTGATTGAAAAGTTGGACACTTCCATTAATTTTAAAGTGAATATGTTTACATCGACATTTACACTGGTTTGAAACAGTAAATATTATAATTAGAATGTACATCATTTCTTTCATTTTTCCCTCCCTGCTCTCTATGGAATCTAGGATTATTTATATGTTTAATTCACTTCAGTGAAAACTAACTTTTGTTCTAATAATATTTTCACACTTTTTATATATTCAAAAGATACAGTGTATGTCCATGAACCAAATGCGACAGGTAATTTTGTTTAACAAAAAGTGGCTACCATGGTAACCCAAAAACATCTGCCATATTGAATTGTTCACCAATTTTCAATGGCAAATATCATTGATGCGTGCACCATGGGTTGAGTGATGGTGCCCGTGGTCTGGTTTTGTGAAGTGTGCAGATGATGTTCAGTCAAACAATGATCATACAAAAACAGGGCAATCCACACAAGGACGTCAGTTAACTCACGACGTATAAAGTCAATGATGCTTGTAACAGCTGGTGACGTTTTTCTGTATCATTTATTGTGGACGCCACAGTGACAAAAATGTATACGCGAATATGTAGGTACATCAGACAGTCATTATCACAGCAACATAGTCAGCACAGTAATGGACGGTAGACGGCATTATAACAATGATGAGTCATATGCCTTTTATACTTCAAAGTGCTGTAAATGTAGTCAGGTGGAAACCTCCATCCTTTTCTATAACAGCCCGGAGATAACCAGATGTATGAGATCAGTTCACTCTCCTTAATCTGACTTCAGCAAGACAGGCACGTCTGCTGAAGTATAAATAATGTCCTCAAAAAAAATCTCTAGATAACAAAAGGTTTCAAACCTAGTTCATGTAGCAAAGAGCAAGTAATGGTCCTTGGGACATGCATCAACCGATGCGGTACAATGCAGCAACATGTGAGCTGAGAAAACATCTCGTGATGACGACTTTCGAAGACAGGTTATGAATCAAATGTCGCTCACGATCAGAAATCGATAAAGTTAATGAAAAGTTAATTTACCTTGCCTTCAGGAAATACACAGAAATACTACGCCTCCCGGCGTGTGGAAATACACTAGAGGTATCATCTCGAATAAACGAAATATCCATTAAGAGGACTTCATATTCCTGACAGAACAAAAAATAGCCGAGACCCTCTCACTGAGGCGTCTTGCTAGCTCTGCAAATCTGCGCTCACTGACTGGTGGGCGGAAATCGATCGACTAAGACCCAAAACTTAGACATGCGCAGTCCAGCGCAAACCGACCACAGTTCAGACAACTTAAGACGCAAGGACCTTTACTAAGAACCAGCTTAAGAATGATTACCTTATAAGGATGACCCAACTGGTTGCCAACCATTTTCTGAGAAACGCGGCCTAGCCAGACCATACATGGACATGATTCAAGAACGCATAACAAACTTAACTGCGTTCGATACCAACGCGAGGAGACAACTGCTTACCATGAAAAGTAAATATAAATTTCAAGCAATTGTTGCCCTTGCGTTACAAAATATATATATTGTTCACAAAACGATGTTGCGAGAATTTCTCACGCAACATATCACCACCATCTCCCGATTAAAAAAAATGTGGAACATATTTTTTTTTTTTTTTATATCCAAGAGCATGCGATAAGCGGCTCAAAACGCACGAATTATGCGCGGATAATTAATTAAATTGCCTAACATGAGGCTAAATATAGAGTGTCTGGTGAGGATATACCTCAACAGAAAAATAAATATGTCTCAAAAAATTATTCATATCGGGGAGGTGTCACCAACACACATCACGCTAGCATGTAAACACAATATACGTATGCAAGTTACCATAATCATCATTAAATAGCATACTCTAATATTGTCTTAAAAAATGGATGTACAAATCTGATAGAAAAAAAAATTTAAATAGTACATTATTTGACATGTAATGACATTAGTACATAGTAAAATTAAAGTACATGACGATCCAGGACACATTCTCTGGCATTCCGAGGGTAAGTACACAATCTAGAGTTCGTCATGCTTGATAATAGTAAGGTAAGTCCTCAGCTCATCAATGAAATTCTGAGAAAGTACAAGCAATATAACGCTGATTAACAACTAATATGCTTCATAAGGTACAATACATTATTAATAATTGTGGCTGTTTAGTAAACTTACGGCCCTTATATTAACTACCCAGTCTTCCTCTATCATCTTAAAAAACGAAACAGAAGAAGATGATAACAAAGCACGATAGTGTGTACATATAAAGTGAGTACAGATGTGCTAATCTATTGTAGTAATATAGGTGTGTTATGACTCTGTAATATATAGAAATATAGGACAGAATTATTAGTTGGAATCATGTGGGCATCTAGACAAAATGTCAGCCATCACATTATCCGCACCACGGATAGCTCGTACCGTGAAGTGAAAAGGTTGAAGAGCAATAGCATATCGAGTGGATCTCGAACTCTTCAAATTCTTAGTCTGAATAGCTGTAAGAGCTTTTTGATCAGTCTCTAGAATGAAATGTGCGCCCAGGAGGAATCTTTGTAGTTTGAGAATTGACCAAACCATCGCTAACAACTCACGGTCTAAAACCGAGTAGTTCCTCTCTGCCGCATTTAGTTTTCTAGAAATGTACATAACAGGATGCAGAGTATTTGCATATTCTTGCATCAGTGCTGCTCCAATCCCAGTGGATGAAGCATCACTCCGAAGAACAAAAGTCCTATCAAGAGTAGGTAATCTTAAGATGGGAGGAGAAGAAAATATATTCTTGATTTGGTCTAGTGAAGATTGGCATTCTTCAGACCAACGGACCAGATTAGGCGAACCTTTCTTCAACAATGTTGAGAGAGGTGCCATGATCGAAGATAAATTTGGAATAAATCTCCCATAAAATTGAATTAAACCTAAGAGACTCCTAACTTGTTTCTTCGTTTTAGGAACAGAGATGTTCAGTATTTTGGAAGTATTGTGGTCTTCTGTCTTCAAGAGACCATGACCAACGCGATGACCCAGGAAAGAGATTTCACCAAAACCAACAAAAGCTTTAGAAGGTTTTGCTGTCAAATTATTCTCACGTAGAGTGGACAGTAAGTCATATAACCCTAAATAGTGATCTTCCCAGGTATCACTGAAGAGACAGATGTCATCTAAGTATGCGATGACATCCGAACGATGTGACAGAATTCGACGCATCATGCGAACGAAAGTGGCAGGGGCGGTCATGAGACCAAAAGGCATAACATTCCATTGAAATAGACCCCTAGGTGTAGAAAAAGCAGTAAGAGGTTTGGCATGCTCTGCTAAAGGCACTTGCCAATAACCTTTAGACAAGTCAAGTTTAGTGAAGAATCTAGAATTAGAAAGTCTAATCAGTAGATCTTCTAACAAAGGCATCGGTTCAGCATCGAACTTTGTGACCTGATTCAATTTGCGATAATCAACGCAAATTCGTATGTTCTTATCCTTCTTCCGGACAATAACCATGGAAGAAGAATATGGTGAAGTCGATGGTTCAATTATATTTAATTGAATCATTTCATCCAATTCCTTTTCCACTTGCGACTGAAAGTGTATAGGAATAGGATAAGGCCTAACCCTAATTGGATTATTGTCGGTAAGAATTATGTCATGTTCTATGACATCTGTGTGTCCAGGAATGTCAGTGAGAACATCCTGAAATGTTTGTAACATCGACGAGACTTGTCGATGTTCGTCACCAGAAAGATTAGGAGAAACAGAAACGTTTTTCCAAGATTCCGTGGAATGTAATGGAACCACTGGAAGGGGAAGATTGACATCAGAGAGGTAGATTCCTCATCCTGTATGACAGACAGGGATGAATAATGACCGTGAGGTGCAGGAGCATCATCCGTTGCCTGGAAAATAGGCAGCAAATAGTCCGGACGTTCGTGAAATTCCGAAAGCATGTTTATGTGGAAAGTTTTATGCTTTCCATCAATATCGACCACATAGTCAACATCGGAAATCCGAGAGACTATTGCATACGGACCTTTCCATGCAATAAGAAGTCTATTTTCCCTACTGGGGAGTAGGACGAATGCTTTGTCACCTGGACAAAGTTGTCGTAGACATCTATTCTTGTTAGCAAACTGCCTTGCCTTCTCTTTAGCAATTTCTGATGAAGCAGTTGCTAGCTTACATGCCTCAATGATCTTTTGTCTAAGAGCAATGACATACTCATATGAGGATTGAGTTTCATCGCTAATATCATCGGCAGTGATGAGATCGTGTAATAAAGACATAGGGCCGCGCGGACGCGCGCCAAAGACAAGTTCGAAGGGAGAAAATCCTGTGTGTTCATTAGGGACTTCTCTATAGGCAAAGAGAGCCGCGGGTAAAACCCTGTCCCAATCTTGAGGATGATCTTCAGTTATCTTACCAAGCAAAGTCTTGAGCGTTCTATTCAGACGCTCAACTAACCCATTAGACATAGGATGGTAGATACTACTGAGAGATCGTTCAATATGTAAGGTAGACATTACCTGTGACATAGTGTCAGATATGAGTTGAGTGCCATGGTCTGACAATATTTCTCTGGGGAACCCCAAGCGAGAAAATATCAACCAAAGAGCATCTGCGATATCTGTAGTAGATATGCTCTTAAGAGGAATAGCCTCTGGCCAACGTGTGCACATATCGACACATGTAAGGATAAACTGATGTCCTCTGGCCGACTTGACCTTAAAAGGGCCAATAATATCTATGGCCATTTTCTGAAACGGCCGAATAGGAATGTCAGCAGCCTGGATAGGCGCAGCATGTCGTGGTCCTCTAGATTTGACCTCCTGACATACCTTGCATGATCGGCAGTAAATACGAATGTCCTTATTGACAAAAGGCCAAAAGAAAGCCGCAAGGACTCTCGACTTCGTACGGGAAAAACCCATATGTCCAGCACATTGCGAGTCATGAGCATGTTGTAATATTTGCACTCTCATGCTCTTGGGAACAAGAATTTGCGAATGTGCCGACGTAGTCGAATCTTGTACCATACGTACAAGTACGCCGTTTCTCATTGCAATCCAAGATTTTCTATTTGTATCCTGATTCGGATCACCTTTCTTCGCAAGAACGAAGAATTTTTTTAAAGAAGGATCTTCTTCTTGCAATTTTATGAAAGAGTCACGAGTGATTACTAAGTGACTATCTTGGCTATCAACTTCATTATCACTATTCAGTGAAGTTTCGGGTGTTTGTAGAGCTTGTGCTCTTGTAACTACTGCATTTGTAGCTTGCATGTTATTATCTTCCCAAGCAGCAATCTGCTGTGGGGTACACTCCCTAACTCCGTGAATACGACCAATAATAAGGTCCGCAATAGGATTAGGTAAGAGACAAGCATGCACATCTCCAGTAAAGAAAGGAGTGGCAATGCGAATTACAGCAGTAGGATATTTTTCTAGAGTGCCGCCAAATGTGACACATTTAATAACCTTTCCTGTAGCACAAGATGGATCTACAAGCGATTGTCTAACACCAATAGTGGTGCATCCGGAATCGAAAAGTAGTGAGACCGGAGTATCATTAACAAGACCCTTATGTAGGATTAAAGAACCCCTCCCGTCATGCGCAACAGCAGCAGGAAGAGCGGGAAGTGGGTGACCACAACTCAAAGTAGTTATGGTACCCGGTTCGAATAAAGTACTGCATTGGGGGCATTTGTTTGCTCTCTCAAAGTCAAAAGCAGAACCAGTGACAGCGTCAAAGTTTTTATTATCAACAACATGATTACAGGCTCCCTCAGTTTCCTGTTGTACAGCATTAGCCTGCTGATATCTCTTTTTTTTGTGTTGAGATCTACCCCGACTATTATTACCTCTGAAGTTATCAGAGTTATTATTATCTCTGCAGTTATTATTGTCTCTATTGTAATTGTTATCATGATTCGAATTCCAGTTTCCACGATTACTATCATGTTCACATTGATGCGAACATCTATTTGTTTGGTTTTGAGGTCTTCGGCAGGAATAACCTCTATTACCATATCCTCTTTTGAAATGTCTATAATTATTAGGGTGATAGTAACGACCACTATCAGGTTGTCTCCAATTCTTCGAAGAAGAATCACCATGAAATTGATTTCCATGATTTTGACAGAAATTACCGCTACCCTTTCTATCAAAATTTTGTTGGGATCTACGAGCAAAGTTTTGACCATACGGAGCTGCCGAAGCAACTGGTAAACCTTCTTTCACCTTAGAGTTACCCATGGTTATGTGTGGGTGCGCAGTTACGTATTGGCAACAGAAATCTTCCATTTCTTTTATTGTTTTAGGTTTACGTTCATGAAGGAAAGCAAGGAAAGACTCATTGACAGACGACATGACTTTGTCTCTAAGTATTAAGTCCATAAGTCCTTCATAAGTTTTTTCCGTCTTAGATAGTTCAACCCATCGTGAAAAAGTAATGCGTATTCTTGCAATAAACTCGGAGAATTCAACTCCATTTTCAGGTAACATGTTTTTAAATTGTAGACGATAGCCGTCTTCGTTAAGCTGATATTTCTTTAACAAAGCGGCCCTGACAACCTCATAATTGTTCTTGTCAGGTTCATCCACCATATTTAATATACTTAGAGCTTTACCTGTCAGTATCCCTGATAACTGATAAACATATTTTGCTTTGTCTATGTTATGAGCTGTACATGCTTGTTCAAATCTGTCCAGATAGAACATTATGTCATCACTGGAAGGACTAAATGTTGGTAACTTAATCTTAAAAGTATCATTATTAGCCTTCCCAGAAGATGAACCCTTGTTTGAATCATTACCATTACTCATGCTCGTCAATTTCAATTTCTCCAACTCTAAAGCTAAGAGTTTTTCTTCATGTTCCATTTTTGCTTTTTCTTTCCTCTCATCAGACTCTCTCTGTAATCTTCTTTCCTCAGCCTCTCTTTATAACTTTTTCTCTTCAGCCTCAGCCTGTAGTCTCTTATTTTCAGCCTCTTTCTCAAGTCTTTTATTTTCAGCTTCTTTCTCCAGTCTTTTATTCTCAGCTTCTTTTTCAAGTCTTTTATTTTCAGCCTCTTTTTGAAGTCTTTCAGCTTCTAGTTGTAGCTGGAGTTTTCTCTCCTCAGCTTCTGATTCCCTTTTTAGTTTTTCCATTTCCATTTGGAATTTTCTTTCATCTGCCTGCATCTGCAGTCTCAGATTCTCAGAATCTATCTTTTTCTGCTCAGCTTCTGCTTTCTGTCTTTTTTCCTCAGACTTCAGCGCTTTGTTATATAGAGCAGTAGCATACTCTTCCAACTTATCACCAGTCTTCCCAAGCAATTTACCCTGTTCAATAAAGTACTCAAGTGTAGACATGTCTAACATATGAGTCCAAAAACCTGAAATAATTAACTAATTTATTTCAAACCTAAGTGTAACAAGTCTTAATTAAGCACTTGTATATTCACATCACATTATATTATCCCAGTCTCTGTGGGAAAACAAGTCTCCAATCAAAGAACTTGTATATGAAATGTCAACAATTAATTCTTTATCATAAGTGCACTTCTCATTCAATAGTGCACGACACTATTCATCATTCATTTATCATCAGTGTAGTAGTAACAGTGCATTAGCATAGCCCATTAATTAATTACTATAACTGTAAACAATGACTATGTAAACACATGCAGAATGTAAACATTGAAAATGTAAACAATGTAAACAATAACAATGTAAACAATAACAAAGATCAGCAACAATACAAAAACGTTCGCAGAAATCAACTAAAAATAAAGCAGAAATTAATGAAATATCACAAAAAATGAGACGATATCTGCGATAGAATTAAACAAAATACATGACACCACAGTGTATAAACAAAAATGTTGTATGAAACTAAATTATAGACAAGAGTAGGCTAACAAATACAAACAAATCAAAACAAAACTAAAGAATGCGAAATAATAACGAAAACAATATTAACACATGTCATCACAACTAACATAAATAGCAACAGAAGTCGCTTAGCAAATTCCAGTATCGGAAATTTGCACACCCTACAGAAAACGCTCACAATAGACGACCTCTATGACGTGGTATGATCTAAGGGAGACTCCACCCAACCGAAAACCCGCTGAAATATAAACATATAAATATACCAATAACATATAAACATATAACATATAACAATAGAATGAGATGATACACAGAAGACTCAGTAGAAGTATAAGGGCACAGTTTACATACAAACAGGCCACTTAACTTATAGGCTTCCAATCGTAGAACAGCAGAAAAAACAGATGTCCATCAACGTCCTAAAGAGCGAAGCTCCAACGATGATGCATCTGCACTGCTCACTTGCCACGACGATGATACTAGAGCTTCTGATATACAGGTAGCGTTGTTATGGCACTTGTCCTTCTTAAATATAACAGTCACCAGTTTCACTCGGTACTTGGCCTTCTTAACACAAGAGCTTGTAAGAATTGGCACTTGACCTTCTCAAAAAACGACAGCACTGGAACCTTGACAGCAGCAACTTGCTTGACTTGCGTTAAAGACAACAGCAGTCCGTGTTATCCGGCAATATGCAACAACGCCGGGTACTGTCAAATTCATGTTTCAGTCAAAAAATTGCAATTTTGACATTTACCGGGCAACGCCGAGTACTTTGAAAATTTTGAAGTGTTGACTTGAAGGATGCTGTTTGTTGAAAATGAAGTGGGTAAGGGACCCCGTGTATGCTGGTACCAGATCAAACCAGCTTATGGCCACCAAATGATGCGTGCACCATGGGTTGAGTGATGGTGCCCGTGGTCTGGTTTTGTGAAGTGTGCAGATGATGTTCAGTCAAACAATGATCATACAAAAACAGGACAATCCACACAAGGACGTCAGTTAACTCACGGCGTATAAAGTCAGTGATGCTTGTAACAGCTGGTGACGTTTTTTTGTATCATTTATTGTGGACGCCACAGTGACAAAAATGTATACGCGAATATGTAGGTACATCAGACAGTCATTATCACAGCAACATAGTCAGCACAGTAATGGACGGTAGACGGCATTATAACAATGATGAGTCATATGCCTTTTATACTTCAAAAAGCTGTAAATGTAGTCAGGTGGAAACCTCCATCCTTTTCTATAACAGCCCGGAGATAACCAGATGTATGAGATCAGTTCACTCTCCTTAATCTGACTTCAGCAAGACAGGCACGTCTGCTGAAGTATAAATAATGTCCTCAAAAAAAATCCTCTAGATAACAAAAGGTTTCAAACCTAGTTCATGTAGCAAAGAGCAAGTAATGGTCCTTGGGACATGCATCAACCGATGCGGTACAATGCAGCAACATGTGAGCTGAGAAAACATCTCGTGATGACGACTTTCGAAGACAGGTTATGAATCAAATGTCGCTCACGACCAGAAATCGATAAAGTTAATGAAAAGTTAATTTACCTTGCCTTCAGGAAATACACAGAAATACTACGCCTCCCGGTGTGTGGAAATACACTAGAGGTATCATCTCGAATAAACGAAATATCCATTAAGAGGACTTCACATTCCTGACAGAACAAAAAATAGCCGAGACCCTCTCACTGAGGCGTCTTGCTAGCTCTGCAAATCTGCGCTCACTGACTGGTGGGCGGAAATCGATCGACAAAGACCCAAAACTTAGACATGCGCAGTCCAGCGCAAACCGACCACAGTTCAGACAACTTAAGACGCAAGGACCTTTACTAAGAACCAGCTTAAGAATGATTACCTTATAAGGATGACCCAACTGGTTGCCAACCGTTTTCTGAGAAACGCGGCCTAGCCAGACCATACATGGACATGATTCAAGAACGCATAACAAACTTAACTGCGTTCGATACCAACGCGAGGAGACAACTGCTTACCATGAAAAGTGAATATAAATTTCAAGCAATTGTTGCCCTTGCGTTACAAAATATATATATTGTTCACAAAACGATGTTGCGAGAATTTCTCACGCAACAATCATGTTTCCTGTCGACCAAAGTTTATCAAATTGCACACACATGTTGTGACTGACAATTAAAATAACTGATCATGAGCTTATTTTGGTATGTTTAAAATTATATTTTTAATGATTTCAACAAAAAAAAACATATTTGAATGAAAAGATATAAAAACAAATTTATATATATATATAAATTAACAAAATTCTCCTTATAAGGAAATTAGCGTAAAATGATGGATAATTGTGAAGGCCAAATCACGCAGAGCAATGTGAAATAAAGGTTTTGAATTTGCAATAATCCTGAGACAAAGAAATTCCCTTTTCGGCGATACCAAATACTTCGCGATGCGCTCAGTGTAACTAAGGTATTTGTTACATCTCTGTTATTTGGGGTGCTGTGTGTTGGTGCTGCTGACTGGCACAGCTGACAATGTTGATGTCAGAAATGTCGGACTTACTTGTAGTGGTCGACAGTTGTTTTATATTTGAGCGAATTCTATGGTTCGTTAGATTTGTTTAATGTGATGCAACCAACACAACAGTAATGTCAGGGTCATAAGATGGACCAGCTGGTAAGGCAAGTAAGCTGGAACCATGTAGCACATCAATCACAGTTTATTGAAGACAGGAACATCGACATCATAGACAGTAAATCATCAAAGGTTATAATGGCAGACATATGCACATTGATACAAATAATCCATATCGAATTTGACCAGACTCACCAACCCCCGTCATCTCAAAAACGGTGGAAGCTCTACGGTGAAGAGTTCTTATATTCCTAGTTGTTTCATTATTGATTTAAATAATATATAGGATGTCTTCCATGAAGGTTCAATGTGTTACCATTCATACAATGCTCAGCCAAAAACCAAAACCCTGGACACACTAGTGGCACGCCATAACCAACTGTGCGGAAGCCGTGCCAGATACCATTTTTCCCCCGATTATAGTTTTTCTCGTTTCAACCCAGTGCATTTTCACTGAAGCGCAAACTAAAGGATTGACATGTGAGATCAGCTCACATATTTGTCTATTCAACTTCATGATTCACTTATCGTCGTGTCTATTTAAACTTTTTCTTTTAAAGAAAACATACCCAGTTGACCTATTTTGTATAAATATAGTGTACGAAGGCATGCAAATAATTACACATCTCATAACTTTAGATGTGCTCACAAGCATGTCTATAAAAAAAAACTAGACCCGCACGTGAGAATCCCAAACTCCCACGCAAAAAACTACTTAACAGATTACACCGACCCCTGGGGAACAGCCTTTATTCGTATTAAGTTTAAACAACTATTGTCTTTTGCAGTTGCTGGTTTTAATTTATATTAGTATTTGTCATTTTATTTTCAGTTTTGTATTATATATAAATAACTATTGTCCTTGCACTTGGTTTTAATTTGTATTAGTATTTGTTCTTTTTGAGTTGGTGTTTTTTTTAACCTCTTTGTCTTTCCTTGTCCTATGAGTAGTTAGTACTTACTTACTTAGTAGTTCCCCTTCTACCGTGAGGTGTAGAGGTTTGGAAGAGAGAGCGCCAGACTATTCTATCAGCTGTCTTCTTCCTGGCCTGGTTCCATTCCAGTCCTCGATCCTTCAAAGATTGTCTAATGTTGTCCTCCCAGCGGACTCTTGGTCGTCCTGGGGGTCTGGATCCCTGGCTCTTTGTTTCCCATGCTTGTCGTGGTAGCCGATCTTCTCCCATTCTGCAGCCATGGCCAAACCATCTTAGTTGGGAGTGTTCTACTTGGGTCTGCAGCGGGTGGCATTTTAGGCCTTGCCGTATCGTCTGGTTGCGGACCATGTCTCTTCTTGTTACTTCAACCACCTTCTTCAGATACCTCATTTCTGAGGTTTGGATCTGGCTTTTGTGGGTTGTAGCCATTGCCCATGACTCGCATCCATATGTCAAGACTGGGACATAGGTGGAGTGGTATACAGCCATCTTTGTTTTCTTACCAACCTCTTTCTTGCTGAGGAATCCTCGATTTATGGCCTGTAAAAGTCTCCCAGCCGCTGCTTTTCGAGTGGCCAACTCTTCTTTGATGCCTCTCTTTCGGTCTATAATAGCTCTGAGATATTTAAAGTGGTCGACCTGCTCCAGGACCTTTTCTCCCAACTTAATCTGATGTCTTCTTTCTTCTCGTGATATCACCATGGATTTTGTTTTAGAGCTGCTTATGACCATCCCTCTCTTCTCCAGCTCTTCCTTCCAGACTTGCAGATTGGATTGGAGATGTGTCTCTGATTTAGCAATCAGGACAACATCATCAGCAAATGCTAGCTCTGAAATACATACCTGTCTCATCTTCCAATACCCCACTCAGTGGCGGCTTTCTTTAATGAGCTGTTGAGCTGCAGTACCCCCTGTAAAAAAAGGGACTGCATACTGTCTCTACTACATTATAATACATAATCCGGACAGACCCAAAAAATACAAAAAATTGATGTTACACCGGAAGGGTTAAATACAAAACGAACAAAAAATTATCCAACACCGTATTGTGGTGATGGAAGATCAAGTAAAGAAATCAAGACAAGGCTTGAGATGGCCTCAGCTGCCATGACAAGGCTGAATGTGATCTGGAAAAGTAACATCAGTTTTCCTGTGAAGATCAAATTATACAAATCACTTGTATTATCTATTCTCTTGTATGGGTGTGAGGGCTGGACACTCACTGCAGATACGGAGCGAAGGATTCAGGCTTTCGAGCATACATTTTATAGAAGAATTTTGCGCATTTGCTATAAAGAGCACAAAACAAATGTCTATGTTAGAGAGAAGATAAACACCTATGCAGGTCACCAAGAACCACTTTTGTTAGTATTGAAACGTCGAAAGCTTGCCTGGTTTGGGCATGTAACTCGTCATGACTCCCTTTCGAAAACAATCCTCCAGGGAACAGTCGAAGGTAAACGGAGAAGAGGAAGGCAAAGAAAATCCTGGGCTGGTAACATCAAAGAATGGGCAGAACACGGTTTTTCCACACTTGTACGCATTGCTGAGGATAGAGGGCAGTGGAGGACCCTGTCTGCTGATGCTTCCACCATGGCACCCCTACGACCCATGACGGGTTACATGTTGAGATGAGATGAGATTGTGGCAAGTGCTGCAAACGATGACAGTTCAAGTGACCTTGACCTCTTATAAGCGAATGCTTGTTATACACACAGCAAGAGGCCAGCTGCGATTGGGTTGAATTTATTTAACTAGTGCGGCAACGGAACACAGCTCAAGTGGAAATTATCTCTATCAAGCGACTGTTTACGTGCGTGTTCACCACAATACCGCAAAACGTTGGTCAATTGCATTGTTTTGAGATTAATTTAATGCTGATATTTTCTTGTGTGCTGAATTATTATAGAAATGAGTGAAGCAACTGTTACATATTTACAAGAAATTGTTTTTTCGCGATTGTCGTTGGCTGAAAAATGCCGTGTAAAAACACTAGGTTGGCCTCTTCCGAATCTAATAATTATCCAGACCTCGACTAGCAGGAACAGTACATACCAGAGAAAATTTAACAGAGAAATTTATGAACATCATGACTGGTTGTGTGGCTGTAATGTAAAGAATGCATTATTTTGTTTTTCTTGTTTACTTTTCAACGGTGATACTACATGGACAAAGACAGGCGTAACGGATCTGATACATTTGCATAGCAAGCTTCAGAAACGCGAAAATAGCACAGTCCACGTTAGATACGTTGTAGCATAGGGGATGCTGGGGACAATGGATATTTCTTCACAGTTAAGCGAGGCATACAAATTAAATATTAATAAACACAATGAAGAGGTGAAAAGAAACAGAAAAATTCTTTCAAAAATAATTGACTGCATAAAGTTTTGTGGGAAATTTGAACTTCCACTGCGTGGTCATGATGAAAGTTTGGAGTCTGCTAATCAGGGCGTCTTTAGAGGATTACTAGACTTTGCTTCTACACTGGATGATACATTGCGAACTCATTTTGAAACTGCCACTATTTTCAAAGGACATTCAAAAACAATTCAAAACGAGCTTCTACAATGTATTCTAGAAGTGTGCAGAGCTCAAATTGCTAGCGACACAAGCAAAGCAAAATTCCTTGCTGTTATGACGGACGACACAACAGCTGTTGCAGCAACGACACAACAAGTTCTTGTTTTTCGTTATAATCACATTTGTGTCTGGGTTGATATTTTACATGGTGGTCACAATTTGTGAGTGTTATGTATAGTATTTTAAATGTATGAACAGTGCAGCACGCCCAATGACAACCCCCTGGAACCGCCACTGACCCCACTGAATACTTTCTTGTTCTCTCTTTACATGCCTTGATGACATCGTCCATGAGGAGTATGAAAAGATAATGTGACAGGATATCACCTTGTCTTACACCAGTGGTGGTCCTGAACTCTTCTGACTTATAGTTTGCTGTCCTCACATAATTTCTGCAAGACTTGTAGAAGCTCTATATAGCATGAATCAGAGGTGCTGGAATGTTCTTCCTTGCCAAACAGTCCCAAAGTTTGCTCCAGGGGACCATGTCAAACGCCTTTTCCAGATCTATGAAACAAAGATGGATCTCACTCTTGTACTCAAGGGCCTTTTCACTCAGCTGTCTGAGTGTGAAGATTAGGTCTTGAGTACTTCGGTTTGCTCCGAATCCGCACTGGACTTCATCCAATTGTGGCTGAGCTAGGCATCGGAGTCTCTGCTCTGGGATTCTAGAGTAGATTTTACCAGGGACACTGAGAAGGGATATGCCTCTGTGGTTTCCACATTGTCGATTGTCACCCTTTTTAAAAATCGGTGTTATGATGGCAATCTCCCAATCCTTTGGAATGGCCTTGTTGCACCATGCTGCCTGTGGGTCCCTTAGGAGTAATAGGTCGCCTGATGCTCCCATGTACTTAACCATTTCTGGTGTTATACCATCATGCCCTGCTGCTTTGCCCATCTTGATTTTCTCCAGTGCTGCCTTCAGTTCTTCCATCTTTATGTCATCTTCACCACCATTGGTTTTCTCTTCTGTGCTAGTTGTAATCATTTCTGATGCTTGACCTTGCTCATCATTAAGGAGTTCTGAGAAATATTCTTTCCATCTTTCCATTACCTCCTCTGGGGCAGTAAGCAATCTGCCTTGCTTGTCCTTTATAAATTTGAGAGGGCATTTGTTACGAGTAGATCCTATGGAAGGGAAGTGATCTTTGGAATGTTTTTGGACAAGTTAAATTATGGGTTGTGGCACTTGATGCCCGATTAAGCTGATGCTTGTTTAAATTTAGGATAGGAATAATATCTTCTCGTATGTTCGAGAACAGAGCGATGATCGCTACTCACAGCGTTGAGTCACGCCTGTGAGGAATTTATCCCTGAGTTGTATTGAGCTGTGATTAGCTCGCGGCTAGCCTTCATGTATTTTGACTGAGTGGGGTTTTCAAACAACCGAGTCTCGTGACAGGGAGTTCACAGTGTGTGCCCTGGGTGTGTACGAGAGAGCATTGTGTCCTGGGGGTTGACTGAGGGAGTCAGCTATAAGTGTGTGTCTGCGCAGAGCACTAGGAATATGTCTAGCGATGGTTTTCGCTGTGTTATTTTGGATAAGTGGATATTTGATGCGAAGATGTTAGAGGCCTTAATATGTACAGGCCAGTATTTCCAAGTAGATGATATTTTTGTGAAGATATGATTTAAGAGGCCATTATTTCCCGCGGAGGTAGAGTTTATGGATATTGAAGTATTTTGAGTACTATGGCCAATATTTCACGTGATGACATTATGAGTTATTTGTAAACTGCAGTGTAGGCAGTATTTTGAGTACTAAGGCCAATATTCCACGTGATGACATTATGATATTATTATTAACTGCCGTGAGTGCAGTCTTATGAGTCGTGAGGACATTATAGCGCTGATATTATTATTAACTGCCGTGAGTGCAGTCTTATGAGTCGTGAGGACATTATAGCGCTATTATTATTAACTGCCGTGAGTGCAGTCTTATGAGTCGTGAGGACATTATAGCGCTGATATTATTATTAACTGCCGTGAGTGCAGTCTTATGAGTCGTGAGGACATTATAGCGCTGATATTATTATTAACTGCGTGAGTGCAGTCTTATGAGTCGTGAGGACATTATAGCGCTGATATTATTGTTAACTGCCGAGTGTGCAGTCTGTTGAGTGTATTCGTCTTATGTCTACGTGATGATGTGCTGTGACTTAATAAACCATTGTTAAATGTCACCACCGTTTACAACCATCTAGGACTTCTATGTGCGTACCTGTGTTGTGAGTGACTGTTCTAGCACACACTCACTAATACATACCTAACACAGATACGACGGCACACCTACGCAATCCTACCCTCACAAACTGGCAGCTTCTTATCAGTTGGTGGTTTATAGTCAAGTTGGATCGAATATCTACGACTGAAAATGTTACTAAAGAAAACAAGCAGTAACAGCATTGTTTTTCCTTACTCATGTTCTTTAGGGTCTTATAGAACAATTTCTGGTTTTCTTGCTAATCTTTTTCTAGCTTTTCTCCAAATTTTTCCCAGGACTTTTGTTTTGCTGCTAGCACCTTGTTCTTTGCTTCTGTTCTGAGTGTCACATATTCTTTATATTTCTCTATTTGTCCTGCTGTGTTTTTAGCTCCTAAGTATTGTTTCCATTCCATTTTCTTGTCTCTTATTTTCTATTTGACTTCCTCTGTCCACCAAAGTGTCCTCTTTCTCTTGTTCCCAAGATGGACTTCACCACATGCTTCTGCAGCAGCTGTCTTTATGATGTCCTTAAATTTGAGCCAGAGGGTTTCCAAGTCATCATATTGATCTTCTGTGTTTCTGACCGCTGTTGAGTAGTTAGTAAGTTTTCTAATGTTTCTGGTTTTTTTTTAATGATTTGTTAGTTTTTGTTGCTTAATTTGTATTTGGTTGAATGTCTTTTCTGAAGTATCATTTTTGTTATTGTTGTTTAATATTGTCATTGTTACTAACCTTATATGTTTTCCTTTGGTTTTTTTTTTGTATATATTGTTTAAGTATTGATTGGGCTTCTCCTGGGGCATCTATTCTTAACATCTTATCCCCTTTCATGTCTGTATTGTTATTTCTAAAGTATGTTTTTAATTCTAGCCTCTGTTGATCATATTTTCTACAGTGGATCAGGTAGTGGTCTATGTAATTATCTTCCTGACTGTCTTGGCAGTGTGGTTCCTCTATCATAAAGTATGCTGCACCGAGACGGAGATGCCACAGCTTTTTGTTCGAGGGTACCTTTAATTCTCCTCTGACCTGACATGTCTTTGATGGTTCTTTCAGCAGTTTGAACGCGTGTCTGCCTTTTCTACTGTTCTTCCATGTTGTCTTCCATTCTTCCTATATAGTTAGCTTCACTTGACTCTTGATCTCCGACCTTCCCAGTCCTGCTCTTATATTGTTTTTACTTATTCTTCCATACTTGGCGTTCTGGTCTGCCAGCTCGTTACCAGCTATACCTATGTGTGCAGGAACCAACACTAGCCTCACACTACTGTACATCATTAGTTCCATATAGTGATGTATTAATTGCAAGAATTTCTCCCTTTATGTCTGGCCGGCTACATTTACCTGGATGTTCTAATGTTTGTAGTGCTGGTAGTGAGTCTGTAAATATCGAAAAAGCTTCTGGTGGGTTATCTTCGATTATTTCTAAACTTTTTTTAGAATTGCTACCATCTGTGTGGTTAAAATCGAAGCCCCTTCAGTTACAATGTAGCTCTTCTTAATTCCCCAGAGTGGTATTACTACCCCAGCACCTAGTTGCTGTGACGTATTAATGTAAATATAGCCTCAGTAATCCTACAGAAATCCGACCACCTTTGCTTCCCCATTTAGTGTTTTAATTTTGCTACGCAAAATCCATGAATTTCGCTGTCTTTGTGACTCCTATTTTGAAGCTACGCCTATTTTTCCTGTTTACATGCGCTGATGAGTGTTTACCAATTTTCGCACTGGGCAGTCTTAAAAGGGAAGCAAACCGGTTTATTTACATGAGTTCTCACCCGAGCTGATCTGTCAATGATCGGATAGTGACATAAATCACGTGGGAAAAAGAAGATCAGACCTCGGTAGCAAAATCAAGGGCGATAATAATATTTCCCGACCACATTTGAAGTCCGTGCATTTTCAGGGGACATAAAGCTTTGATCTGGGGAAACGGTCGGAAATCTAAAAAGGGGCCCGTTCGCACGGCCCATGTCTTTTGATGTCGTTCGGCATCGCGAGTAGTGTGAACCGGAAATTCCTTTATCTCGGAAGCCAAGCTCGTTGATTTTCTCTGCTATGCCGAAGGTGTGAATCGTCACACCCTTTAGAGATAATTACCCTAAATCTGTATACATACTGCGTTCTCTCCAAGTCAGTTATAAAGTCTCTCAGGAAATTTGGGATAATCTAAACGCATACGATAGAACCTATGTGAAATAGTGCGTTAATAGCCTTCGTGGGGATTATTCTGTTTTCTGGTAATAATATAAGTTTTGCATAAGTGTTAAATGTGTTAAAGTTTTACTATTTTATTCACTGTGATTCCCTAGCGTTAAGACTAGCAAGATAGCAAACGCGTAGATATTTTCTTACCAATGGTTCAGTAATGTAAAATCCATCAACCATTTTTTACACCAGAAGATACGGTTTAGCTTTGAGTGACGGATAAAGTGACAGAGTAGTTGTTGCATACATATTTTTGAATGCACGGATTACAAAAATGCGATATGTCTATTTAATAATTTATTTGTGTACGAAAATGCTTCCCATGGGAAAGCTAGATAATCCATGATTGATTTATACGTTTGATTCGGCGTATGAATTTTGAAGTCATGTTAGTTCTCGTTTGTTAGGGCCAGAAAATAGATTGATCTTGTTCAATATGTTTATGGCCTGAATTTATATGTATTACTTGTCTAGTACAAGAAGATTCAGTTTTATATTGTATATCTTCGTATGCTAAGGTCGAACTATAGCGAACTCTGGCGGAGGTATCCGTTGTCCTAGAGAGTTGTAGGGAGTTCCGAAGAAGACGGTCGTAATGGCCGGTTGTGTATTTTGTAGGGGCTGGTCCTGTTAAAGGTTTAAAGTGATTTATGGACGATTTTTCCATAAGGAAGGAATGTCTCTGCAAGAGTGTGATGTCAGAGACTCTTCTCATGTATTTCATTATGTTTAAATTCGGACTAACTCTGCCAATGCTGGTCCCAAGCCCGGATGAAAAAGGAGGAGGGCGGCCTGCATGGAGGCCGTAAGGAGGCAGCCCCTCCACCATGCAAAGGCACAACAGGCCAATCACCTGTTTGCTTTAAACCACGATTACTAGTAACACAAGAGAGAAAACTGGACTGATTCTAAAGGCGACGAACTGGAACGGACTACGGACTACGACTTATGGAACTTGGAACACAAGAAGTATAAATGGGAAGGAAGAGGAGCTGGTGGAAGAGATGAGGAAAGCAAAACTAGAAATCCTGGCTATAACGGAAACAAAGAAAAAAGGACAAGGAGTCATGGATCTCGATGGCAACACGCTGCTCTACAGTGGTGTACCCATGTCTGAAAGAGCTAAAGGGGGCGTGGGTTGCATTGTGGCCCAAAATCAAAAAGATAGTATCAAGGGATGGAACTTTGTCTCGGAGCGCATTATGGTTGTTAAACTAAAAGAAGGAGAAACCATAGTCAACCTGGTCATAGTGTATGCGCCAAATGAGGATGAGAGAGCAGAGGTCAAGGAGGAATTCTTCGAGCTGCTTCAAAGGACAGTCGATGACTGCCTAGATGAAGTTATCATGCTCGGAGATTTTAATGCCAGAGTTGGAAATGACCATGCTAGATGGGGTGGAGTTATCGGAAGATATGGAGAAGATACTCTCAATGACAATGGAAAGCGACTCCTTAGATTCGGCAGTGAGCAGAATCTGATCATAACAAATACAAAGTTCCCCCATAAGCGCATACATGCATACACTAGATGTGAACCAACAAAGAATGAGAAGTCAGTGATCGACTATGCCATTGTTCGGAGAAGCTCATTCAAATATGTCCGAGATGCTAGAGTCTGGAGGGGGCCAGAGATTGGAAGTGATCACTACCTGCTAACAATCAAAAGAACAACTGAAAGAGTTGCTCAGCCTAGGAACTGCCCAACATCACGCAATAAACCAAGTAAACGAGCAGGAGAAATGAGCATTAGGACCTACAAGCTGAGAGAGCCAGAAATTAAGACCAGATATCAGGGGCTTATTGCTGCAGCGGTGAGCAACACAGAAGAACGACCTGATGACTTGGAAACCCTCTGGATTAAATTCAAGGATATCATAAAGACAGCTGCTGCAGAAGCATGCGGTGAAGTCCGACTTGGGAACAAGAGAAAGAGGACACCTTGGTGGACAGAGGAAGTCAAAGAGAAAATAAGAGAGAAGAAAATGGCATGGAAACAATACTTAGGAGCTAAAAACACAACAGGACAAATGGAAAAATATAGAGAATATGTGACACTCAGAACAGAAGCAAAAAACAAAGTGCTAGCAGCAAAACAGAAGTCCTGGGAAGAATTTGGAGAAAAGCTAGAAAAAGATGCACAAGAAAACCAGAAAGTGTTCTATAAGACCCTAAAGAACATGAGGAAGGAAAAACAATGCCCTCTCAAATTTATAAAGGACAAGCAAGGCAAATTGCTTACTGCCCCGAAGGAAGTAATGGGAAGATGGAAAGAATATTTCTCAGAACTCCTGGATGGTGAGCATGGTGAAGCATCAGAAATGATAAACACTAGCACAGAAGAGAAAACAAATGATGGTGAATATGACATAAAGATGGAAGAACTGAAGGCAGCACTGGAGAAAATCAAGATGGGCAAAGCAGCAGGGCATGATGGTATAACACCAGAAATGGTTAAGTTCATGGGGGCATCAGGCGACCTACTACTCTTAAGGGTTTTACAGGCAGCGTGGTACAACAAGACCATACTAAAGGATTGGGAGATTGCCATCATAACACCAATTTTCAAAAAGGGTGACAATCGACAGTGTGGAAACCATAGAGGCATATCCCTTCTCAGTGTCCCTGGTAAAATCTACTCTAGAATCCTAAAGCAGAGACTCCGACGCCTAGCTGAGCCACAATTGGATGAGGTCCAGTGCGGATTCCGAGCAAACCGAAGTACTCAAGACCTAATCTTCACACTCAGACAGCTGAGTGAAAAGGCCCTTGAGTATAAGAGTGAGATGCATCTTTGTTTCATAGATCTGGAAAAGGCGTTTGACAGGGTCCCCTGGAGCAAACTTTGGGATTGTTTGGCAAGGAAGAATATTCCAGCACCTCAGATTCATGCTATACAGAGCTTCTACAAGTCTTGCAGAAATTATGTGAGGACAGCAAACCATAAGTCGGAAGAGTTCAGGACCACCACTGGTGTAAGACAAGGTGATATCCTATCACCTTACCTCTTCATACTCCTGATGGACGATGTCATCAAGGCATGTAAGGAGAGAACAAGAAAGTATTCAGTGGGGTACTGGAAGATGAGACAGGTCTATATTTCGGAGCTGGCATTTGCTGATGATGTTGCCCTGATTGCTAAATCAGAGGCACATCTCCAATCCAACCTGCAAGTCTGGAAGGAAGAGCTGGAGAAGAGAGGGATGGTCATAAGCAGCTCTAAAACAAAATCCATGGTGATATCACGAGAAGAAAGAAAACATCAGATTAAGCTGGGAGAACAGGTCCTGGAGCAGGTCGACCAATTTAAATACCTCGGAGCTATTATAGACCGAAAGGGAGGCATCAAAGAAGAGTTGGCCACTCGAAAAGCAGCAGCTGGGAGACTTTTTCAGGCCATAAATCGAGGATTCCTCAGCAAGAAAGAGGTTGGTAAGAAAACGAAGATGGCTGTATACCGCTCCACCTATGTCCCAGTCTTGACATACGGATGCGAGTCATGGGCAATGACTACAACCCATAAAAGCCAGATCCAAACCTCAGAAATGAGGTATCTGAGGAAGGTGGTTGAAGTAACAAGAAGAGACATGGTACGCAACCAGACGATACGTCAAGGCCTTAAATCCTACCCCCTGCAGACCCAAGTAGAACAGTCCCAATTAAGATGGTTTGGCCATGTTTGCAGAATGGGAGAAAATCGGATACCACGACAAGCATGGGAAACAAAGAGCCAAGGATCCAGACCCCGAGGACGACCCAGAGTCCGCTGGGAGGACAACATTAGACAATCTTTGAAGGATCGAGGACTAGAATGGAACCAGGCCAGGAGGAAGACAGCCGATAGGATAGTCTGGCGCTCTCTTTTCCAAACCTCTACACCTCACGGTAGAAGGGGAACGACTAAGTAAGTAAGTAAATTCGGACTCCAGGTAAAGCCAGACCCGTTTTTCCTTTGATGATCTTTTTATGGTTAGACCTAGATGAAACATCGTATTTTCGAGCATCGTTGGTCGCATTAATATAGATTGATGAAGATGACAGGTTCCATCAGCGCTTATGTCTTTATGAAGCAACCTTCTGACTAAGGGACTGTATGGAAACTATAGGAAATCCTATATATTCAAGTTATGAATTAACTCTGGCTGATGATTATCCTTCTGCTGGGCGAGTGAGCGAAAACTCAGGGAAGGAGGCCATTTTGTATTCCTGTCATCATTATGGATCACTGTCCAAAGAACGGATCATGAATCTTACTATTCAGACAGTGGCACGGAGATCTCATTAAGATGAAAACCCCTACTGTGGTTTAACTTTGTTATTTAAATATTTGACATATACAGCTGGAGAACTTAGCCAAGGAAAAGGTTCCTCCAGTGAACCCCTTTGTATGTTTACACACACATACCCACTGATGCGTTCAGTCAGTTAGGGGATACGGCAATAGTACGCCAGAACATTGAATGACTTTATTTGATATTGAATGCTGCATGAAATGTACTACTATTCTACTACCTTATGATTTGCTATGTCAACATACTCATGACTGTGTTCCGTGCTGTCCAAGTGTGTGCGTCATTATTAAAAGCATAGAAACGTCAACAGCGGTTCCTAACATCTTTGACTTGCCTAAGAGTGTGAGTGAAATAGTATCAAGTGTCAACTACATCGAACAGTACACCATTCGCGTAGTTTCCACTCTCACTCCATACATACACCAACCTGCGTCGGTTGAGTTGACCTTTGTTGTACTTGCCTGTCTCATGTGTAACGAGCAGGAAGAATACTCTACCCTTTACAGTGATGACTACCAGTACCACCTGGGGAACGATTACTTGACGGTAATCCCATAGCAGACACTGCCTCGCGGTCTTTGCCTTCCCTAACTCAGGATTAGAGTGAGTTACCCATTTACAGCACAGCTGGGTAGACTGGAGCATGCCTGGTATCATCAACTCAGTACACTACAGTGGACTTTACAGTGGTAGGCCAGTTTCCTGGGTCCAGCCTTCGCAGTCTTGATGATTGAAGTCACCAAGTATTACAGGAACGTTTATTTTGGCAAAATGTGACACACATCAACACCAGTAGGAACTATACAGTCGATGTCAGCTTGACCTGTTCTGACAAGTGAAATGAATCTGGGTCAATGCTTGTTGACATTTTTTTGCAGTACAGAGCTGAAAACTTTGAAGAACATAAACTGTTCGGTTGTTACAGTGTGTGATTACCTTGCTAAAGAAGAACATAAGTGTTGTTATTTCATCGGTGGATCTTCTCATGCTCAAAAAAAAAATTGAACAATGTAATAAGATAGTTCGATAACTTAAAATTGATTAAAAGTGCCAGTTTACTGTGATTAAAAGCTGTGCCATTAAAGTGAAAGCTAAACATACTTTGCAACACATTCTTTCCACAACACATATATTGTATTATATGCATTTATGTTACATGTATTTATGTTTACATGTTATTTGTTATGTATTAAGTAGTTTATGTTCTGTGTGACTAGTACGAGGTATGCCGAGTGACATTGGTCTGGTACTAGTATTCTATAGGTACAAATTTTCTTAATTGGAAATTTGTTAGCAACAATTTGCTGCTATTTCTGTTAGTTGTGATGAGGTGTTCTTTTCTTCGTGATTTTTGTTAATAATTTTGTGTTCCTTAGTTTTGTTTGATTTGTTTGCATTTGTTGGTCTACCCTTTTCTATTTTTGATTTCTATACACAATTTATATTTATACACTGTGGCGTTATTTGTCTTGTTATCTTATTGCAGTTATCATCACAGATTCTGTGATCATTTTCTTTGATTTTTTTTCTATTTGATTTAATTTGATTTCTGCAATTGTTTTCATATTGTCTTTTCTTGTTTGTCCTTTGTAATGTCTTTAGTTGACATATGATATATGAGGTATAGTTGAATATACTTACATTATAGTACAGACCAGTACTTTATGATCATTGATTACACTAAGAAAGTATACAAGACCTTTGTAAGGCTTGTCTCCCACAGTGATTGGGATAGAAAATATTATTTTCCACAGGTACTCAAGTGATCATTGATTACATTAAGGAAGTATACAAGACCTTTGTAAGGCTTGTCTCCCACAGTGTTTTGGATATATAGATATTGTTTTCCACAGGTACTCAAGTTATCATTGGTTATATTATAAACAAGATAACCATACAAGGTTTTCACTAGGACTAAGTCTATAGTATAGACTTGTCTCCCATTAAAGTGGGATAAGGTAATTTATTTACTTTTTCAGGGTACTGATTTAATAAGACAGGATGTCTACATTAGATTACTTTATTACACAAGGAAAATCCTTTGATAAGACTGGTAAAGACTTAAAAGAATGGACAATTGCTCAACATGACAAAGCATTAGCTGCTGAAGAGAGGAAAATTGCAACTGAAGAGAGAAAAATTGCAGCTGAAGAGAAAAGATTGGAAAGAGAAACTGAACAAAAGAAATTGCAGATGCAGGTGGAGCAACAGAGATTCCAGATGGAAATGGAAAAAGAATATAGAAAAGCTGAAGCTGCTGCTCAATCTGCTGCTGAAGAAAAAAAAGCTGCTGCTGCTGCTGAGGAAAGAAAATTTCAAGCTGAGGCTGAACAAAAAAGATTAGACAGAGAATCTGAACAGAAAAGATTAGACAGAGAATCTGAACAGAAAAGATTAGACAGAGAATCTGAACAGAAAAGACTAGACAGAGAAGCTGCTGCTGCTGTTGAACAAAAAAGACTAGACAGAGAAGCTGCTGCTGCTGCTGCTGCTGCTGTAGAGCAAAAAAAGATTAGACAGAGAAGCTGAAGAGAGAAAAGCAATAAGAGAACATGAGTTTGAGTTAGAGAAATTGAAATTGACAAGTATGAGTAATGTTAATCAGGCATCTAGTGGTAGTGGTAAACCCTTTGTTTACAAGGTCAAGGTACCAGCGTTCAACTCTGCCAGTGACGATATAACATTCTGGCTTGAGAGATTTGAACGTGCTTGTCGAGCTCATAATGTGGATAAATCACAGTATGTGAATCAGTTGTCTGAAAATCTAAAAGGGGATTCTCTGAATAAGTTATGGCTGGTTGAAGAGGCCGACAAGGATAACTATGATGTTATCAGGTCAGCCTTGATAAGGAAGTATCAGTTGTCAGAGGAAGGTTACCGTCTTTTGTTTAAAACAATGAGACCTGAGACAGGTGTAGAATTCTCAGAATTCATTACAAATGCACGTCTTACATTTTCACGTTGGATTGAATTATCCAAAACACAGAAAACATTTGAGGCTCTTACGGATTTATTACTCAGAGACAAGATCATGTCTTCGGTGAATAAACCATTTCTAGAATTTTTACATGAGCGTAAACCAAGTACATTAAAACAAATGAAAGAATATTGTGACCAATATGCCACGGCACATCCTGACATGATTCTAAGCAACACTAACATTAAAGAGGGTATGCCAGTTACGTCAGCAACTCAATACAATAATAATTACTCACACAAGTCCCAAGGAACTCAAGATAAATCTCACAAAAAGGTTAATTGGAATGGTTATCAAAGCTAAGGTAACCACTCAAATCAAGGTTCTTCTTCGAAGAACTGGAATCGGGCTGACAGTCCTCGATACAGGGGTGCCCATAATTATAGAAATTTCCGAAAAGGGAGTAACTATAGGAACTACCCAAGTTCTTCATGGAAACAACAAAACCAACATTACAGGGATACTCATTATAATGAGTATGATGATTACGATCATGAACATTATGATTCAAACCCAAATAGGGGTTATAACAGAGGAAATAATAATTACAGAGGCAATTATAACCGAGGTAGATCACAACACAAAAGACATGGTAAATCTCATTACCAGGCTAACTCTGCACAACAAGAGTTCTATGAGGCCGGTAGTCAGAATAATGATAAAAAAGACTCTAATAATGTAGGATGTTCTGCTTTTGATTTTGGTAGAGCATCTCAGTGCTCCCAATGCAAAACATTATTCGATCCAACCACAGTCTCTACTTTAAGCTGTGGTCATCCTCTTCCTGCTCTTCCTGCGTCAGTCGCGCATGATGGAAGAGGTGCTCTGGTCTTCAATAGAGGTCTAGTAGATGGTACTCCGGTATCAATTCTTTTCGATTCGGGGTGCACAACCATTGGAGTGAGGCAGTCACTCATAGATCCTTCTCGAGCCACTGGCAAAGTAATCAAATGCGTAACATTTGGTGGCACATTGGAGAAGTACTCTACTGCCATTGTCAGCATTGCTACTCCCTTCTTTACAGGAGATGTGCACGCATGTCTTCTGCCGAATCCGATCGCTGATCTTATCATCGGTCGCATTCATGGAGTGAGAGAATGCACTCCACAACAAATTTCTGATTGGGAAAATAACAATATGCAAACTGCTAATGCAGTAGTTACTAGGGCTCAAGCTCTTAACATTCTGCAATCTTCGCCTTCTGAAGATAATGATGCGCAGATCCAAGATGATCCCTTGGAAATTTCTCGTGATTCATTTATGAAACAGCAGGAAGATGATCCTACTCTTAAAAAATTCTTCACGTTAGCATCAAAAGGTGATCCAAATAAAGATACAAATCGTAAATCTTGGATTACGATGAAGAATGGCGTACTTGTACGTATGGTACAAGACTCCGCTAAGTCCATTCATTCTCAAATTCTTGTGGCCAAAAATATGAGAGTTAAAATCTTACAGCACGCTCATGATTCTCAGTGTGCTGGGCATATGGGTTTTTCCCGTACTAAATCGAGAGTTCTGGTTTCTTTCTTTTGGCCTTTTGTGAACAAGGACTTACTTACTTAGTCGTTCCCCTTCTACCGTGAGGTGTAGAGGTTTGGAAGAGAGAGCGCCAGACTATTCTATCGGCTGTCTTCCTCCTGGCCTGGTTCCATTCTAGTCCTCGGTCCTTCAAAGATTGTCTAATGTTGTCCTCCCAGCGGACTCTGGGTCGTCCTCGGGGTCTGGATCCTTGGCTCTTTGTTTCCCATGCTTGTCGTGGTAACCGATCTTCTCCCATTCTGCAGACATGGCCAAACCATCTTAGTTGGGAGTGTTCTACTTAGGTCTGTAGGGGGTGGCATTTTAGGCCTTGACGTATCGTCTGGTTGCGTACCATGTCTCTTCTTGTTACTTCAACCACCTTCCTCGGATACCTCATTTCTGAGGTTTGGGTCTGGCTTTTATTGGTTGTAGTCATTGCCCATGACTCGCATCCATATGTCAAGACTGGGACATAGGTGGAGCGGTATACAGCCATCTTCGTTTTCTTACCAACCTCTCTCTTGCTGAGGAATCCTCGATTTATGGCCTGAAAAAGTCTCCCAGCTGCTGCTTTTCGAGTGGCCAACTCTTCTTTGATGCCTCCCTTTCGGTCTATAATAGCTCCGAGGTATTTAAAGTGGTCGACCTGCTCCAGGACCTGTTCTCCCAGCTTAATCTGATGTCTTCTTTCTTCTCGTGATATCACCATGGATTTTGTTTTAGAGCTGCTTATGACCATCCCTCTCTTCTCCAGCTCTTCCTTCCAGACTTGCAGGTTGGATTGGAGATGTGCCTCTGATTTAGCAATCAGGGCAACATCATCAGCAAATGCCAGCTCTGAAATATAGACCTGTCTCATCTTCCAGTACCCCACTGAATACTTTCTTGTTCTCTCCTTACATGCCTTGATGACATCGTCCATCAGGAGTATGAAGAGGTAAGGTGATAGGATATCACCTTGTCTTACACCAGTGGTGGTCCTGAACTCTTCTGACTTATGGTTTGCTGTCCTCACATAATTTCTGCAAGACTTGTAGAAGCTCTGTATAGCATGAATCAGAGGTGCTGGAATATTCTTCCTTGCCAAACAGTCCCAAAGTTTGCTCCAAGGGACCCTGTCAAACGCCTTTTCCAGATCTATGAAACAAAGATGGATCTCACTCTTATACTCAAGGGCCTTTTCACTCAGCTGTCTGAGTGTGAAGATTAGGTCTTGAGTACTTCGGTTTGCTCGGAATCCGCACTGGACCTCATCCAATTGTGGCTCAGCTAGGCGTCGGAGTCTCTGCTCTAGGATTCTAGAGTAGATTTTTCCAGGGACACTGAGAAGGGATATGCCTCTATGGTTTCCACACTGTCGATTGTCACCCTTTTTGAAAATTGGTGTTATGATGGCGATCTCCCAATCCTTTGGTATGGTCTTGTTGCACCATGCTGCCTGTAGGACCCTTAAGAGTAACAGGTCGTCTGATGCTCCCATGTACTTAACCATTTCTGGTGTTATACCATCATGCCCTGCTGCTTTGCCCATCTTGATTTTCTCCAGTGCTGCCTTCAGTTCTTCCATCTTTATGTCATCTTCATCACCATTGGTTTCCTCTTCTGTGCTAGTGGTTATCATTTCTGATGTTTGACCTTGCTCACCATCAAGGAGTTCTGAGAAATATTCTTTCCATCTTTCCATTACTTCCTTCGGGGCAGTAAGCAATTTGCCTTGCTTGTCCTTTATAAATTTGAGAGGGCATTGTTTTTCCTTCCTCGTGTTCTTTAGGGTCTTATAGAACAATTTCTGGTTTTCTTGTGCATCTTTTCCTAGCTTTTCTCCAAATTCTTCCCAGGACTTCTGTTTTGCTGCTAGCACTTTGTTCTTTACTTCTGTTCTGAGTGTCACATATTCTCTATATTTTTCCATTTGTCCTGTTGTGTTTTTAGCTCCTAAGTATTGTTTCCATGCCATTTTCTTCTCTCTTATTTTCTCTTTGACTTCCTCTGTCCACCAAGGTGTCCTCTTTCTCTTGTTCCCAAGTCGGACTTCACCACATGCTTCTGAGGCATCTGTCTTTATGATATCCTTGAATTTAATCCAGAGGGTTTCCAAGTCATCAGGTTGTTCTTCTGTGTTGCTCACCGCTGCAGCAATAAGCCCCTGATATCTGGTCTTAATTTCTGGCTGTCTCAGCTTGTAGGTCCTAATGCTCATTTCTCCTGCTCGTTTACTTGGTTTATTGCGTGATGTTGAGCAGTTCCTAGGCTGAGCAACTCTTTCAGTTGTTCGTTTGATTGTTAGCAGGTAGTGATCACTTCCAATCTCTGGCCCCCTCCAGACTCTTGCATCTCGGACATATTTGAATGAGCTGCTCCGAACAATGGCATAGTCGATCACTGACTTCTCATTCTTGGTTGGTTCACATCTAGTGTATGCATGTATGCGCTTATGGGGGAACTTTGTGTTTGTAATGATCAGATTCTGCTCACTGCAGAATATAAGGAGTCGCTTTCCATTGTCATTGAGAGTATCTTCTCCATATCTTCCGATAACTCCACCCCATCTAGCATGGTCATTTCCAACTCTGGCATTAAAATCTCCGAGCATGATAACTTCATCTAGGCAGTCATCCACTGTCCTTTGAAGCAGCTCGAAGAATTCATCCTTGACCTCTGCTCTCTCATCCTCATTTGGCCCATACACTATGACCAGGTTGACTATGGTTTCTCCTTCTTTTAGTTTCACAACCATAATGCGCTCTGAGACAAAGTTCCACCCCTTGATACTATCTTTTTGATTTTGGGCCACAATGCAACCCACACCCCCTTTAGCTCTTTCGGATATGGGTACACCACTGTAGAGCAGCGTGTTGCCATTGAGATCCATGACTCCTTGTCCTTTTTTCTTTGTTTCCGTTATAGCCAGGATTTCTAGTTTTGCTTTCCTCATCTCTTCCACCAGCTCCTCTTCCTTCCCATTTATACTTCTTGTGTTCCATGTTCCATAAGTCGTAGTCCGTAGTCCGTTCCAGTTCGTCGCCTTTAGAATCAGTCCGGTTTTCTCTCTTGTGTTACTCGTAATCGTGGTTTAAAGCAAACAGGTGATTGGCCTGTTGTGCCTTTGCATGGTGGAGGGGCTGCCTCCTTACGGCCTCCATGCAGGCCGCCCTCCTCCTTTTTCATCCGGGCTTGGGACCGGCATAGGCGGAGTTGTGAACAAGGACATACGGATCTATTGTCGATCTTGTAAGGTATGTCAAGAGGTTAAATCCAAAGGTCCACGCCATGCTGCACCTATTCAGGCTGCAGATATTCCAATTCAACCATTTCAAAAAATGGCGATAGATATCATTGGTCCATTTAAAATAAAGTCTGCTAGAGGACACCAATTTATCTTGACGTGTGTTGACATGTGCACACGTTGGCCAGAGGCTGTTCCTCTAAAGAGCATAACTACTGCTGATATTGCAGATGCTCTTTGGCTAATATTTTCTCGTCTGGGATTTCCAGCAGAAATATTATCAGACCATGGTACCCAACTCATATCGGATACCATGTCTCAAGTGATGTCGACTCTTAAGATAGAGAGATCACTGAGTAGTATTTATCATCCTATGTCTAATGGGATGGTAGAACGTCTTAATAGGACTCTCAAAAACCTATTAGGTAAGATAACTGAAGATCATCCTCAGGATTGGGATAGGGTTTTACCCGCGGCTCTCTTTGCATACAGAGAGGTCGCCAACGACCATACATGATTTTCTCTCTTTGAACTTGTCTTTGGCGCGAAACCGCGAGGTCCTATGTCCTTACTTCATGATCTTATAACTGCTGATAATATTGTCGATGACACAAAATCCTCTTATGAATATGTCATCGCACTTAGACACAAGATTATTGAAGCATGCAAATTAGCAACTGCTTCTTCTGAATTTGCGAAACAGAAGGCAAGACAATTTGCCAATAAAAAGAGATGCTTGCGACAACTTTGTCCAGGTGACAAAGCATTTGTCTTGCTACCTTGTAGGGAAAACAGACTTCTTATTTCTTGGAAAGGTCCGTACGATGTAATATCAAAAGTTTCCGATGTTGACTATATTGTCGATATTGACGGGAAGCATAAAACCTTCCATATCAACATGCTTACGGAATTCCATGAACGTCCGGATTATTTACAACCTGTTTTCCAGGCAACCGACGATTCTCCAGTCCAACACGGACATTACTCATCACTGTCAGTAATACAGGATGAGGAAACGAGTTTCTCGGATGTGAATCTCCCCTTTCCAATGATTCCTCTTCATTCTAATGAATCATGGAGAGATGTTACGGTTTCTTCCGACTTATCTCTAGGAGAGCAGAAACAAGTTTCTACTATGTTACAACAATTTCAGGATGTCCTTACTGACATTCCTGGTCAAACTGATGTCATTGAACATGACATTATTCTTACTGACCATAATCCTATAAGAGTCAGACCGTATCCTATCCCGATACATTTTCAAGAACAGGTTGAGAAAGAGTTGGATGAGATGATAGATTTAAAAATAATTGAACCATCCACATCAGCATATTCTTCGCCGATGGTTATTGTACGGAAAAAAGACAATAACATATGTCTTTGCGTTGATTATCGCAAATTGAACCAAGTGACGAAATTTGATGCTGAACCTATGCCTTTACTAGAAGAACTACTTACAAGACTATCGAAATCTCATTTCTTCACTAAACTTGATTTGTCTAAGGGATATTGGCAAGTTCCACTAGCCGAACACGCCAAGCCGTTTACTACTTTTTCGACACCTAGGGGTCTATTCCAATGGAATTTCATGCCTTTCGGCCTTATGAACGCCCCTGCGACATTCATACGCATGATGCGTCGAATCCTATCTCATCGCTCAGATGTCATTGCATATCTTGATGACATCTGTCTTTTCAGTGATACTTGGAATGATCACTATAATGGGATAAATGAACTATTGTCTATCTTACGCGAGCATAACCTGACAGCGAAACCATCGAAAGCGTGTATTGGTTTTAGCGAAATATCTTTCTTAGGTCACCGTGTTGGTCATGGTTTCCTAAAAACAGAAGACCATAATACAAGTAAGATACTTAACATTTCTATTCCTAAGACTAAAAAGCAAGTGCGAAGTCTCTTAGGTCTAATAAAATTTTATGGACGATTCATTCCGAATCTGTCCTCCATTATGTCACCTCTTTCTTCCTTGCTAAAGAAAGGGTCTCCTAATATAGTCCATTGGACTCAAGAATGTCAATCCTCTTTGGATAAGGTTAAAACTATGTTTTCTACTTCACCTATCTTGGTATTACCTACTAAGGATAAGACATTTGTTCTTCGTAGTGACGCTTCATCCACAGGGATTGGAGCAGCACTAATGCAAGAGTACTCTGGAACTCTGCATCCTGTTATGTATATTTCTCGAAAATTAAATGCCGCAGAGAAGAATTACTCGGTCCTAGACCGTGAATTATTGGCTATGGTTTGGTCAATCCTTAAACTTCAAAGATTTCTTCTTGGCGCGCATTTCATTGTGGAAACTGACCAGAAAGCTCTTACTGCTATTCAGAGTAAAAATCTGAAGAGCGCGAGATCAACGCGATACGCGATTGCTCTTCAGCCTTTTCATTTTTCGGTGCGAGCTATCCGTGGATCAGAAAATGTGATGGCAGATATCTTATCTAGATGCCCACATGATTCCACTTAACCGTTAGATCCTGATATTTTTACAGATCTAACTCTACTACATTGTTTCTATACTAAAATGTATATACATACGTAATGTATCATATATATTGATGGTATCACTACTTAGCGGTTCATTGATGTATATTCACCACTGATCTTTGTATGTTTTTCATCTTTGAATCATGATGTTAAAATACCTAGGTGAAATTTTTGGATAAACTAATGTAGAAATTGTGGCATTGCCAGTATTGTAGTCTTCGTTGGTGACACCTCTCTGGAAATATTTATACTCAGAGAAAAAACTGTCTCTGGTTCCTGAGATATATTCTCACTTGTCGTACCATAGGACGACTTAGCCTTATATTAGGCGTTACATTTGTTTGGAATGCTTATCATGTGCGCATTGTTATTCGTGCGTTGTGAGCCTATTGTATGTTGCTCCTGGATGTATTTTTAAAAAAAATGTACCATTTTTTCCCGGGGGGTGTGGTAATCTGTTGCATACATATTTTTGAATGCTTACTTACTTACTTAGTCGTTCCCCTTCTACCGTGAGGTGTAGAGGTGATTTTTGAATGCACGGATTACAAAAATGAGATATGTCTATTTAATAATTTATTTGTGTACGAAAATGCTTCCCTTGGGAAAGCTAGATAATCCATGATTGATTTATACGTTTGATTCGGCGTATGAATTTTGAAGTCATGTTAGTTCTCGTTTGTTAGGGCCAGAAAATAGATTGATCTTGTTCAATATGTTTATGGCCTGAATTTATATGTATTACTTGTCTAGTACAAGAAGATTCAGTTTTATATTGTATATCTTCGTATGCTAAGGTCGGACTATAGCGAACTCTGGCGGAGGTATCCGTTGTCCTAGAGAGTTGTAGAGAGTTCCGAAGAAGACGGTCGTAATGGCCGGTTGTGTATTTTGTAGGGGCTGGTCCTATTAAAGGTTTAAAGTGATTTATGGACGATTTTTCCATAAGGAAGGAATGTCTCTGCAAGAGTGTGATGTCAGAGACTCTTCTCATGTATTTCATTATGTTTAAATTTGGACTCCAGGTAAAGCCAGACCCGTTTTTCCTTTGATGATCTCCTTATGGTTAGACCTAGATGAAACATCGTATTTTCGAGCATCGTTGGTCGCTTTAATATAGATTGATGAAGATGACAGGTTCCATCAGCGCTTATGTCTTTATGAAGCAACCTTCTGACTAAGGGACTGTATGGAAACTATAGGAAATCCTATATATTCAAGTTATGAATTAACTCTGGCTGATGATTATCCTTCTGCTGGGCGAGTGAGCGAAAACTCAGGGAAGGAGGCCATTTTGTATTCCTGTCATCATTATGGATCACTGTCCAAAGAACGGATCATGAATCTTACTATTCAGACAGTGGCACGGAGATCTCATTAAGATGAAAACCCCTACTGTGGTTTAACTTTGTTATTTAAATATTTGACATATACAGCTGGAGAACTTAGCCAAGGAAAAGGTTCCTCCAGTGAACCCCTTTGTATGTTTACACACACATACCCACTGATGCGTTCAGTCAGTTAGGGGATACGACAATAGTACGCCAGAACATTGAATGACTTTATTTGATATTGAATGCTGCATGAAATGTACTACTATTCTACTACCTTATGATTTGCTATGTCAACATACTCATGACTGTGTTCCGTGCTGTCCAAGTGTGTGCGTCATTATTAAAAGCATAGAAACGTCAACAGCGGTTCCTAACATCTTTGACTTGCCTAAGAGTGTGAGTGAAATAGTATCAAGTGTCAACTACATTGAACAGTACACCATTCGCGTAGTTTCCACTCTCACTCCATACATACACAAACCTGCGTCGGTTGAGTTGACCTTTGTTGTACTTGCCTGTCTCATGTGTAACGAGCAGGAAGAATACTCTACCCTTTACAGTGATGACTACCAGTACCACCCGGGGAACGATTACTTGACGGTAATCCCATAGCAGACACTGCCTCGCGGTCTTTGCCTTCCCTAACTCAGGATTAGAGTGAGTTACCCATTTACAGCACAGCTTGGTAGACTGGAGCATGCCTGGTATCATCAACTCAGTACACTACAGTGGACTTTACAGTAGTATGCGCATTATATTTCTTTGTGTGTAAATTTATTAAATGACTAGTGTTAATATCAAGTGTCAAAGCGATAGACGCTGACAATCAACTAGCTAATAATGACAGGTAATATTTGTTAAGGGCACGTAGTTATAATTAAATGATAACTGACATTGTGCGCTGATTGTTTACCGGGTCGGAGGGGGAAAGGCGGCATGCCTAAAACCAACCCCGTACTCGCTAAGCGAAGCGCAATAAGATTGGCTAAGACACCGCGTGCCTTTCAATGTAATTAGGTGACGGAGAGGATACATTACGCTTGATAGCATAGGTTATTGTCGTTTTGGTTAAATGTTTTGTTTTCTTCCTAATATAGTGCTTGATCAAAACCAGCGGCCAGCGTTTTTCTCTATTGTGGTCATTTTCTCAGTTACTGAAGGAGTAATAGTTGTCGATTTCCTTGGCGTTCGTCCCCAGTACAGGTGTGAACATGAATTGCCAAAGGCGACAAGCTAACATATTAACTGTAAATTTGAGTTAACTGGACTTACAAATACTCAGATTGTTTTATTCAATATATCAGCCCGCTGTGGCAATATACATAACATTTTTCCCGACTTCTGAAAGTCGTTTTCCCAAGTGGATTTTATCCAGGAGAATACGCTGTTTCATAATCGGCACTCACCCCAGAGAAAGCCGATAGGATTTATCATTATCAGTTTTTTCCATATCGCAACAGATGACATAGCACCCAGAGGCTAGACAATACATGAACTACTTTTCTCCTTTTATAACTGTGAACGTCCCGAGAACGTCTTGCCTTAATAACTATATGCTGTGACACAGGACTCATCCAAGAAAAATTAAACCACCAACTTTGGCGACCAGCTTGTAATTATTATTAGATACCAAGGCTGTTCTGGGGGCCAGATTTAGGCAACCCACCTGATAATATAGGTTCATACTATTGTAATTCTTCAAGGGATACCTACATCATTGTTAGGTAAGCAAGAGTGTTTGTGGCCACAGATGACAGAGTGAGAGACAGAGAGAGAGAGAGAGTAAATATTTTACTTTGTTACAATCATTGTACTAACTTCTTTTTTTATTTCGCTAACCTGAGTACTTTACTGAATAGTAATTTAGTGGGAACTTGTTCTTCACAGTCTATTCTGTAATCTAGTGTTTATCTTTGACCTTTGGGGTTATTAACTTCTTTTGGGATCTTTTCTCGACAAGGGGGGAGGGCACTTATTGGGTAATTTTTACATGTCTGTAAACTTGATTATATTGATTTCTATATGTTTGATGTTGTAAAGTTTAAAGTGATAATAAACTAAACAAAACTTAATTTAGTGTGTTGGTCAGACCCATATCCATTCACGTTTGTGTGTCTTGTTGTCACATAATTGTGAGTGTGTGTGAGTAGTACACTTATAATCATACTTATAGGGAGGTTTGACAGATCGTCATATACTAAAGATAGTCGTATAGATTGGCTGGACTAGAGAAACCACTCATTCCATAGACAGATTTTCACGTTAATCTTTTCCCTCGTGGAATCTATTCTAACACCTTTCTTTCTCATGTAACCCCACCTTCTACTCTACTCAGACGGGACCAAATATCCCTCAAACCTATCTAAAAAATGTACAACAGTTGCCTACTATCACCCTTGGATCCATCAGTGTAGACGGCCATACTTTGTTTTGTAATATAGGAGAGTGCTGGTGACGCAGGCGTTATTTACCGCAGCTTTGGTCTTCGTTGTGAGTTTGGAGTTTCCCCAAACACGAGATGTGAGGCGGGCAAGGGTAGCTGCAGCTTTGCCAATGCGACTGTCAATTGTTGTGTCGAGTCATATAGGGTTATTTAAAACTTCCAATTAGGCTAAAACGTCTATTTTTATTTTTTGAAGTTTGGTAGATAGTAAATTACACTAGCGCCAGGTTATATTTTCGTAAATAAATAAACAAACAACACACAAAGGTATGATCAGGCACTCAGTGAGAAAATAAAGAAGTAGAAGACCAGACAACAGAAAAACAACAGAAATGATAAACTTACCGGGATCGAACCAGGACCTTCCGAACGACACCCACCGCCTAGCCACGGGAGCAAATAGTCGCTATCCACTCTGCCAGCTAAGCATTACAAAAATAATGCTTCACCGACAGAGGTCTAGCACGAACTCCCACGCGACCCGAATATGTACCATAGGACGACCCAGTATAATTATAGACGCAATCACTGCTACAGTTTCACTATTAAACAGTATATTACAGGCCTCGAGTTTCCCCTTATTTTATGTTCATACGTTTATAAAATACCAGAATCCTACATTCTGTCCTTTACTTATCCTCGTTCTTCTATCATTTGCTAGACACAGTATTAAGGTCTTTGTCTTGTGTAATCTGGCTTATACTGTTACTGGTCTTCTACTTCTTTATTTTCCCACTGAGTTCCGGATCATACCTGTGTGTGTTGTTTGTTTATTTATTTACTGTTTACAGGTCTCGGGTTTTCCCTCCTTATATATTTTCGTAGCAAATTATGAGCTTTTCGTTTTTTTAATTTTTATGACAACGTGATTTTTTTTTTTTTTTTTTTTAATCACATCAAATATTTATTGAACTAATTCTAAACAGCCCTAGAAAATTCCCCATTCCATTTCATATAACAGGATAATATAGTTTAGTTCAATTTTTCTCTTTCCAATAATAATAACGAAGTAGTAAAAATAGTTTTGAGAACTGTGGAACGTCTTCTTCGATGTTAGGGTTAAGATTAAGGTTTCGGTTCGGGGTTTAGTTTCGAATTTCTAACCCACACCCCTGTGACAGACGAACTCAGCCGACCCTGAATGACCCTGAAGTGTTGGATGATATAGTACGACCTTCGTAGCGACCCCTTGGATAACATCAGTGCCCCCGAATATTGTAACCTTTCGTCAAACGGGATTTTTCTTTTCACCTGGACTCATTAGCTATGCAACCGTTCCACACGTTTGCTGAATAATATGTGGACAGTTTATCTACCGTTCATTCTGGTCATCGCATTGATTTAAGGAGAGATTAAATCACGCCCATGGGCATCTCTTGAGCAAACATATGCAGTATTTTCATTAACTTGGCCCAAAGGGGGCGGCGCCAGAATCAAACAGATAGAAGCAACCACGATCAAAGACACGGACGGGGGGATTTCAGGAAAGACTAGCGCCACGATCAAAGACAGTAGTGGTCCCTGAAACGAGCGACGCAAGTTCCTGCAGGTATTTCGCATCTCGGTGTTAAACACAGAACCGATCGCAGCAGCGAGCGGAGATACGAAGACCAGGGGCGGCATCTCTCTTTAGTCTGGCGGTCAGATCCCCAAAAGTGTCCTGAGATCTAAAAAGGTGTCAATTTTCTCATGTTCCACTCATCTTGCAATTAAGTTAGATATATACACGTAGAAATACACTTTATCACTCGTTGGCCAGACCTTTACAGAAGCACTAGCTATATTTGAAATCCTGCTAGATTATCCCCTGGATTTTTATATATATTTGCAGTGAATTCTATTTCTGTGCAAAACGGTAAAATATATATTGTGTAAAGTGATCAGTGGTCTAGTTCATTCATTCTATTTCACTGGATTTCGTGTTAATTTAAATCTATTAAATTAAGCCATCTCAATAGTTCCAGTTCTAAATGTAATGATATATCTGCTATATTATTTCCAAAAAAAAAATTATAATAGATGCTTAAATGCTGTAATTAACTTTTAAAGTCGCGAAGGAATTTATAATTAATAAATTTAGTTAAGTCCTATATTTATAGATGTGTGTCTTAACCATTAGACCTCGCGCAGTGTTTATTAAATACATAATTAAATACGTGAATATATATATATATATATATATATATATATATATATATATATATATATATATATATATATATATATATATATATATATATATAGTCTTAACGGGAAATTCATCGCGCTTTAGAATGTTATTTGATTTTTCAGTATATTACATGTCTTTTTTCTTTCATACAGAGTGATCGTAACCTTGCGATCCCAGCAATAAAGAAATCATCTTAAAAAAACTTCCAGACATATTGATGAAACATTTTTTAAATTTAATCTTGTGGCAGTTTAAAGCGACCTAGCTATCATACTTTACATGAAAGAAAGCCTACCCAAGACTATTTAAAGAACAATCATCATATTAAAATTACAAATCTGTAAGATAAACTGGAAGTTGAACCGTGCCAGTAGCGATACTTTATTTACTGCCCTACTGTGAGAGAGGACATATTTTCCTGAACTGTGACGGCTTAAGTTTTTCCTCACTGGATTAATAAACTTGCCGGTCAGTTACTATCATCACGCATTGAAGGAATTTTACCACTAGCGGAAGATTAAAGAGACCACTTCATTTTCACCCCTGTATCGAACTGTGTCAGTGCCATCCCATAGACTCCTTTTATATAATAAAACACAATAACTCTTAGGCTTCAAGTCCGGCGATAAGTGAGAATAGTTGCTATCAGCAAACCTCGCAATGTCTGGGGCGGGACACGGAAGTACCAGACCTTTTCATGTGTCAAGAGTGTAATTGCTGTTTATATAATTCTATTGGAGTGTCTGATGCTGTAATCGGTAAGTGTGTGAATATATGAGTGTGGATCCTCACGCGCGTGTATGAATGACAGGAAATTTAATCTTTTTTGTAACCATTTTGTTAACTTGCTTACCTGGTAATATAATTTTCTGTATACCCTGCATTGTTCCTTTAAGTGGGGTAGTTGATAATTTGTTAACTCTGTTTAAAACCCCCTCCTTTTCATTTGCTTAGTAAAGGGAAGAAGAATTGGGAAGAACAGGATTCTTTCTACCACCCATACCTAATTTTGAAACACCTCTTTCAGAGTAATTAACTTCACTGTTAGGTTAACGTACCTATGTTTCTGATAACTATCTATCTTTGGACTGGGTTTATCTTTGTCTAATAAGCGGCACGGGCTTAGTCGATACCAATCTTCTTCACCCCCTCCAACCTTGTTATTTGCATTTTTTTGTACTTATGATAATTTTTTGCTGTAAACACATGATTATTGTAGTGATTGTTTTTTTTAACTTTAATAAACAACATAAACTTAATTGTTACTGTGTTGGAATACCCAAAGCCCAAAATTTCCCTTATTTGTTTAAGATAGTTTGTATCCACGTCGTCTGTGTGTTTGAAGCATCAAATCGGTGTGAGAGCAGGTGTGTGTCTGGAAACTGGCAAATAATTGTTTGACCAGGAGAGCCTGAAGAGTAGATTGAGAGAAACGATTTGTCGTAAATAAGTCTGTCTTTACTCTCCTCCAGCACTCTGTGAAGCAACTATTTACTCTCTACATTTCTATCACTGAGCTGTTCACCATCATTCTACACTCTAAACCGGACCACTATTTCTAAGACTCTTTCTCTCTAAATAAATTTACGACAACCCCTTATTACTGTGTCTCGGAATTCTTTTATAACGTCCTATCAAACACATGATTTCCTGGTCTGTTAGTGATAATTACGCGCAGAAATAGACTAAATAATGACACGATCACATCGTGTTTACAGTGTAGAATAAACCCAGACATTTATTGTTTGAGTTTTTAAAAAAGTGAAGACTTGCTTTAAAAGGCAAAGTTCCCATGCCTCACTTATAAAGCAGCTGTAATAAAGACAGACCTAGGGAACTGGACATTATAGTCAAACAATATTGAACACGAACAAAGGTTAATATATAGTTGTTGGGAATGTGAAGGTCTGATGCTGTTGTTACAGTGCATATGACTTTTAACAGATGAAAGTCAATTAAATATCTGTTAAAGTCAGTTATATAACTGGAACCACCTCCACTTTAATATTATTCTTGTTCAGAGTTTCTTCTTGATTTTATTTTTTTAATTTAACGTATAAGCATAATTGTGATTTTCCCTATTTCCAGTGATTTGACAAATGTGATGCCACATTCTCATATCGGCAGTTGTTCATATTATTTGGAATTGAAAACAATATATATCCTAATTATAACCCATCAGAGGTTGGACGGGATATTTTCCTTTAATTTAAAAGAAAGAAAAAAATAGCAGTAATTGAAAATTTCTTACATGAATTAACTCTTTTGATACGTTGTTTATTATTTATTATTATTTTTTTAACAGGTTTTGCGGATCTTTGTACAGGGTTTTTGAATTTTTGTACAATTTTTTTCATCTCAGAAGTGTGGCATGTATGCCTACATACCGGACCGAGACATTTTAGAACCGATTATAAGTTAGCCTTTAAATAGAATCATAGTGTTACTGATAATAACATTCAGGTAGCGGAATGTTCTCTACAGAAGTTTTTAATTTAAAAATCATATTGGTATTTACCATCTTAGCCTTTATTGGCAGTCTGTGTTGTATTCTATATTTGGATAGTTTTACATTTCTTTAATCTTATCTAGCTCAATTATAAAATGTTTCCTTTTGTATATCATGCTTTTGAAAGGCAATAGGAAGCAGAAGAAGATTTTTTTTTTTTAAATAAAACATAGATGGTACACACCAAACAAACAAACAAACAAACAAATCTAAGTAGAAAACAATGGAGAGGCAGCTGTGAATCCATTGCAACCAATTTCCAATGTTGAGATGATGACGCCAAGTCGTGTCCTAGACAAATACTCTGAACTAAACAACGATTGCTCCCGCAAGTGGAGGTCACTCTATACTTTTAATACTACTAGGTAGATTGGTTATCTTGATCGGTGGCTGTCAACTTTAGTTCAAGAGCGGAGTGAGGACTACTCATATACAGCTGAATAAACTTAAGGGTGGAAATATCTGGTTTGTACATCGGTAACTGCCTCGAGAAGAAAGTGCTGTAAACATCTTGCCAGCTTGACTGTTTACATTTGAAGGCACCTCATTTTTTATCTTACCTTTTGTAAGTTTTTTTTTTCCTTGCGTCTGTTATTTTGCTGTAATACCCTGTTCAACCAAAACCCATTGAAGGGTTACAAACGGTTATATTGGGATATATAGGGTGTTATCGTCTTCGCTAGTATCTCGTTCCTAGTCCTGGAGGTGACTGGTCCTGAAAAGGACCACTAACTGTCTGTTTCGTCCCTACTCGTTGTTGTCTGTTTCGGCTGTGTTTTGTTCATGACTGTCTTTATTATGTTTGGTAAGAAGTCCTTTAAGGTTTCGGTGATTATTTTGTCTTCCGCTTCTTTCCTTCTTTCTTGATAGCTTTTTGGAAGGCGTTCCTCTACGGTTTCGGTGGTTATTTTGTCTTAAGTGCTTTTGTAAGTTTGAGGAAGACGCCATTTATAATAGGGTGGCCAGACGTCCGGATTTGCCCGGCTTTTTGCGAAAAAACTGAGCATCCGGCATAATTTTTTTTTTAAATGTTGAAATATCCGGCTTTTATGTGATTGGCTAAATTAATAAAGACACCGTTTTACTGGAATCCGATTTCTGACGTCAGAAATTCTGTTAGAATTAAGAATTTTTATCTCCGCAAAATCGACGGATCGCGCAAATTGCCAACAACACTACCGTAAGTTGTCATGTTGTTCAATAGTTTATAATAAATTACTATCATATTTTAACCTGTTTAGGTTTATTGGCATTTGTTAGGGGAAAATATAACAGACAAAATGGCATGAATAAGAACTTGGGGCTGGATTTAGTCAATTATAACTTCGTTGTCTATTGCAAATTACAATATAACCTTAGTTCGTAATGCTTTATATTTGTTGTAATTTGTTTATTATGAAAAAAATACACGAGTAGTTACTAGTATAGTAATGTGTTTGTTAAAATTAAACCTCATCTGTTGCATTTAAAGATAACTTTAATTTCGAATGTACCACTGATTAATCACATTATATTATATTTATGTTACAGATACTCGCTCAAAATGTCAAAACCGAAGTGTGTGTTTGCGGATGAATTAAAATAAAAATGTCAGTGCTTTTCCAGTGGTCAACAAGATTATGAAGCAGAATGTCTTGTATGCAGAGGCGGCACATTTGTATCAGTAGCACATAAAAGTGCAGTTGATTTAAAAAAAAAAAAAACATATAGAAACTGAAAAGCACAAGACAACAATTGCATCTGAGTGTTTGCAACCAAAACTGACTCTTTTTACTAAAGAAATAAGCGAGGAAAGGTTTGAAGTTGACGTGGCCGAGTGTGCTTTAGCTTTTCATACTGTAAAACATCACAACTCTTTTAGATCAATGGATTGAACTTCAGCGTTAATCAAGAATATTTTCCACGATTCAGAAATTGTCATCAAATTCTCATGTGCCAAAACAAAAACAGCTGCTATTATCATTTCTGTGATTGCACAGCATTCTACTGAAGCAGCTTTGGAAGCACTGAAGGAAAGATTCCATTAAAGGCACTCTACTTGTGCAGTACAATTCCAAGGAGCTTTCATGCTCTGATTTCTATGCATATTTAAAATGTAGCCCAACTTTGATGAAGATTTTATCATCAGAAAAATATAAGAAGGCACAAAATCAATGTGATTTTATTAGCTTTCTGTTTGAATCTAATAAAAAAATATGTTTTAGTGTCTTGTAGTTATTGAATAAAGGTTGTTGAGGATTGTTTCATGTTTACAGGCATTTGGATTTGAGCTCGATCCAAGTGACTGTATCATGGAACACCTCAAATGAATAAAGATATATCTCATCGACCGATGTCGATGATTGTTGCATGTGTGCAGGCATTTGAGTTTGGCCGACTCGAATTGCTGCACCATGGAACATCGCAATTGAATATATATTAACGACATAGTATGCATATCTCTATGCATGACGCGTATGTCTTGGTAACGTCATTCGACTTGTGGGTTTTGACCCTAACGGCAGTGTGTTTCAGAAGTGTGGCCTAGCCACTATGATATGTGTGGTATAACCACTTCAAAATGTGTGGCATTGTCCACTTAAGGGATGTGTGTGGCTGGGAAGCCAATTGAGCAGTGTATTTCATGGATCAAACGTAAGTCGCCTCGTTACTAACGCAGTTTGTATATTTATGGCAGATTAGCCTGGCGTGGTATGCCAAAGGAACATTGTATTACTAGCAACAGTAGTAAGACTAGTACAGATGAATATTATATAGCTAGCGGCAGACGTAAGCCTAGTGTAACTGGATATTAGACGACTAGCAGTAGACGTAAGCTTAGCGTAAGAAGTAGATTGCTAAACTAGTGACGGGAGTAAGTCTAGTTAGCCTCTGAATTTATGCCAAAAGACATTGGCCGGTAAAAGGAACTGACCGCTAACCAGAACTCTAGATAGACATTAATGAACATGTGCTTTTAATGAAAGAACAAGGACTCTTGCAATACGTACATGAATGTGATGTGAACTATGTCTCCATGTAGTTGTGTCCGCTCACGGAATGATATTATTTAATTAAAATGTTTTGAGTCGTCAAATCCTGGTCTTATCAACTGACGTATTCTGAGTTGAGTTAAATACTGTTTATATTCAACTATAATGACCAGTGACACTTAATGCCTGAACACGCTGCATCTCACACTGCTAATATTATTAATAAGACAAGAGACTAATACAGGTCAGTCAATATTCATATCTTTAATATGAGACATATTCAGCTATCAATGCATCACACGGGTTAATACAGACAATATCGATAACAACGAAGAGTATTACGGAATCCTATAAAAGTGATATAAGAACCCGAGGGACTTTGACTCTAGGAACAGAATACGCATCCGACATCTTGGTCATCCTCAACATACTAGGAGTCATAGCAAGTCCCGTAACAAAGGTGTCCTGCTTTTCATCCTACTTTTTAAATGTATTGTCCTCCATTGTCCTCCTTTTTATGACCAAAAAATGGCCTTTGTCCTCCTTTTTGTGTTGAACAATATGGCCACCCTAATTTATACTCCAATAGAAACTATGCTCCAGAGCTGTACGAAGATAAAGAAATGTGAAGACACAACACAAATAAATCAGGAACTAGATTATGAGGTATGAAAGAGTTTCAGAAAAGTAAACAAAGGCCGCCATATTTACCAAGCGTGATTTTTAAAAAAAATCAAATTGCCTTTAACCATTCCTTTTATTATAGTTTTCTGAAAAGTGGTAGGCCTATGTATTTTTATATGATCAAAATATTTTGATCTCATTATTTCTTTTTTTATATTCCTAGCTGTTCTAGGATTTCATACCAGCCCCCCCCACCACCACACACACACACATCTTTTTTAAGAGAATGACTTCATTCCTTTCTATATCCAGATCTCAGATGCCACAATTCTTTTTTTTTTCAACTTAATGATCATTGACCCAGTTTCTACACCATACAGTAATGAAAGTAATAATAGTTGATGACTGTCATTTTTAATTTGTGAGTGTGCCCCATTCCTCTCTATCCCATGTCAAGGGCCTCAATTCTTTCTTCCAATTGCATGTTTGTTGCCCATGTTTCCACATCCTAAAGAAATAAAGAATATTTGTAACATTTCATAGTACTCAGTTTTAATTTTGAGTTATTTGTTTAGATGTCAGTATTTATCTCATGTTGTTCAATGTATCTTTAGCTATTCTTTTCTTGATTTCCATTTTATGTCTGTAATCTTCACTTATTATGTGTCCAAGACATAGGAGACTCTTGACTGTTCCATTATACATCATTTAGTCACACCTCTTTTTATGTTTATACAAGCACTTAACATGGTGGGATATAATTGTGTTGGTCTCTTTCTGCTACATGTTCACTAATTCTTTTGTGGTCACTTCATTCATTTCCATTTTTCTTGTGAAGTAAATCAATGACAGGCAAAGAGTGGCATGAATGCATAGAAGCTTCATCTATGATGAGCATTGATGCTTCTCTAGCTAAATATATCAATATAAGATGGTGATGCATATTTATTCAACCCTGAAATGGTTAAAACAAATGTGAAAAATTCCAAACATTTTGTAAAACAGAAAAAAATATATTTGTCTGAAAAAAAGAACACATTTGCTTTGAAGAGATTGGGAAGAAATACAAAGTCATACAATTTAGTTTTCAGGTCATAATGTACAGATTTTCCATCTCTTTTTTTTTTTTTTGGTTAGCTGCCAACTGTCAAAGCCATCAGTGGCCATTATATCTGATGGTGTCCTGTAGGGCAGCAACAAAGTACTTTCACTTTGCTCGGTAGTGGTTATCTTTCATGCAGTGCCCCAGCTCTGGTTCAATCTTTGCATCTCTGCCTCCACAGTTCTCCAACAAGTTGTTTTTGGTCACCTCTCTTTAGCTTACTTTCAGAGGTTCATAGCATTGCTGTTCTTGTGATGGCATTGGTGTCTCTTCTGAGGAGCTTTTTCCATACTTTCCAAAAAATGTGCTATGACAAATTGGCAGAAAGTTGCTACAAATGGTTGGGAGACGTTGGAAAAATAAGAAGTGATATATTATAAGTATTTTAAAATAAGAATAAAAAGGTAAATGTAAAGGTAGTCCCATAGCAGACACTGATTTATGGGAGTAAAGTGTTAGAGACTACACTATACTAGGTCCAGTTTTATGAGTAGAGGTGACCAGTTATATTAAATGGGCGGATTAGGTAAATATTTAAAAATTTGCTGCAATCATAAGACACAGCTCCCAATTGTTTTTTAGTGGTTTTAGTTGTTGTTTAAGTAGGGCTGCTGAGATTGTCTTTCTTTAGCAGTCAGTGCCAGTTAAATAATTTGCATGTGTTCTGTTGCTGTTGAGCGTTTCTGTACAGAGTGTTTTTGATTGTTTGAGAGACTGGCAGTAGCATTCTTCTTTACGCGGAAGTAAATAAAACATAGTCATGGTTATTGATGAGATTACAATTGTATTGTAAGCTTCTCCAGATGTTACAGAACTGACTCTTTTAACAGGACTTCTCATTTTGTTATTTCATTTTCTCCTTTTGATATTCATTGATTGTTGAATTTCTTGTTTTGAAATTTCTTTTTATTCTGGTTTTTTTATTGTGTTGTTTTATTTTTCATCTGTCTGTATTGCCCATCTTATCTGTGCTTCTCATCCTGTTACATGTTTACTGTGTCTATAGTATTTTTCTGTGACCTGTCTATACTTTTTGTCCTTTCCCTATCTGTAACTATGGCTGATGAAGGATGAAACCTGCAATGTCCCATGTTTCCTGTGTACCTTTAATTTGAAAAACTCCATACCATTTTTTTTAATGAATATATTATTTCTGTCGTGAGTCCTGGGAAAGGAAACCACACACACTGAACTATTTCATGTGGAGCAGGTTATCTGCATAAGGATGGGTACAGTTGTTAGAATTAGGCTCATGGGAGAAGTTTAATTTGTTTAACTGATTCTGTACATAATTATTTTCAGCTCTGGATGGAATTATTTTTAAGCCCCAAAAATTTACACATACATAATTTACGTTTACTGACAATCTGTGTCTAATCATGAGTTAAGTATCTTCTTCTTCTTCTTCGATCCTTAACCACCGACCGCCAAAGCAGTCAGTGGCCATCACGCCTAGTGGCGTCTTGTAGGGCAACAACAAATTGATTCCACTTTGCACGGTCGGTGGCCATCCTTCGTACAGTGCCCCAACTCTGGTTCATTCTTTGCATCTCAGCCTCCACAGTCCTCCGCCTAGTTGTTTTTGGTCGGCCTCTCTTTCGCTTTCCTTCAGGGGTCCAAAGCATAGCTGTTCTTGTGATGGCATCGGGGTCTCTTCTGAGGACATGACCAACCCAGCTCCAGCGTCTGCCAGCTATGATGGTATGCATGTCCTCTTGCTTGCTACGAGTAAGCAGATCTTGGTTGATGATGGTATTCGGCCAAAAGATTCGGTGAATTTTTCTTAGTCATGTTGTGTGAAAAGAGGACAATTTTGACATTTCCTTCTCTGTGACTCTCCAGCATTCCGCACCATAGAGAAGCACAGAAAGCACGCAACTCTGGTATAATCTTAATTTTGTGCTTGTGCTGTATTGGGAGGACTTCCAGATGTTATTTAGGCTAAAGAAGGCTGTTCTTGCCTTATTCATTCTGATGTTGATGTCTTTGCCTGCCCCACCGTCTGGTGCCTGAGGAAAATTATTTAAATTTTCTAGCCGAACACCATCACCAACCATGAACTGTTAACTCAGAGCCACCAAGAAGACAAACACATCATCATAGCGGATAGATGCAGGAACTGGGTTTACCACATCATCAGAAGAGACTCTGACATCATCACCAGAACTGCCATCTATAGACTCAAGAATGAAAGTGAAAGCAAGACCGGCTAAAAGTTATCTGGCAGAGAACAGTGAAGCCGAGTTAAGTATAACATATTATATATCAAATTAAAGTACATTGGATGAACAATATAAATCCATATGCCTTTCTGGCTAATTTTATGTTATGTTTATGTTATAACAGATAATATGTACACGGAAAAAAGATAACTTGAAATTTTGAACAAAAATTTTCGACTTACGTAAGGCTTGTAACATAAATTGTTATCACAATACAGTTCCACTGCTCTCTTTGTGCAGGTAATCCATTTAGAAACACAGAAAAAGTAAGAAAGTTATGGTTGGTCACACAGTTTGTTCACTGTTTACATTCTTCTTCTTCTTCTTTGATCCATAACCGCCAACCGTCAAAGCAGTCAGCGACCATCACGCCTGGTGGCGTCTTGTAGGGCAGCAACAAATTGATTCCACTTTGCTTGGTCGGCGGCCATCCTTCGTACAGTGCCCCAACTGTGGTTCATTCTTTGCATCTCAGCTTCCACAGTTCTCCGCCAAGTTGTTTTTGGTCGGCCTCTCTTTCGCTTTCCCTCGGGGGTCCATAGCATAGCTGTTCTTGCGATGGTATCAGGGTCCCTTCTGAGGACATGGCCAACCCAACTCCAGCGTCTGCCAGCTATGATGGTGTGCATGTCCTCCTGGTTACTCCGAATAAGTAGCTCTTGGTTGCTGATGGTGTTTGTCCAAAAGATTCGGAGAATTTTCCTTAGGCAGATTGTGTGGAAGGAGGACAGTTTCAACATTTCCTTCTCTGTTACTCTCCAACATTCCGCACCATAGAGAAGCACAGAAAGTACACAGCTCTCATACAGTCTTAATTTGGTGTTTGTGCTGTACTGGGAAGACTTCCAAATGTTGTTGAGAACAGTAAAGGCTGTTCTCGCTTTATTCATTCTGTTGTTAATGTCCTTGCTTGTTCCGCCGTCAGGTGTTACTATGCTTCCTAGGTAAGTAAATGTGTCTGTCTGTTCTAACTTCTGGTTCCTTACTGTTATTGGCTCAGGATTGCTCACATTTAGTGTCATGACCTCTGTCTTCTTCAAATTGATGTTCAGGCCAACCTGCTGGCCATACTTATTCAGTCTATCGGTTTTGTCTTGAATCACTGTTTACATATTAGTAACATATCCTGTGTGTTTTCGGCCATTATGGCGATACGACAAAACACGATTAAAGATGAAGATAAATGTGAAAAAATCCCTTCAAACGCAAATAAAAGACATTGAAGCTTGTTGAAATTTTCCCAGTTTTGTGTTTACTTCCGTTTGAGATACATTCTGGGCAGTATAAAATATCAGAATAGAAAGAAACAACGAAATAAATCAGCGTCTTTTAAAAGATCTTGCGGCCACAGCGGTCGGCCATTGCGTCTTTTAATAGATCTTACGTACGGAATCGCGGTAGCATAGTGGTTAGTGCACTGGCTTCCTAGCGCAGTGGTCTATGGTTTGATCCCCAGATGAGGCGGAAAATTTTTAGGCCACAAACGGCTCCTGGGTCGACCCAGCCCCAAATGGGTACCAGAGCTACTCTGGGAAGGTTAAGGCGGCCGGCGTGATGCCGACCACATCACCCCTCGTGTGCCGACGGTCAAGATAATATGGGCCTAACACCATATTCCCAATATGCCTCAATGGGCGTGTAACGGGTTCCTTTACCTTTTACGTACGGAATCAGTTAAGTTCTTGTTGATTTATGTTCTAAATTGGAAGATTAAGCTCTGCTTCACACATCATAGGTTACTGATGCTGTCATTCTTCTTGGAATGAGTTGTGTTTTTATGCAAGGCATATCTTCTAGACTCTTTTCACCCATTGGTTCAGCCACTGACCTATGACATTGTTTTGGAGTATTAATTTAGCTGTCTGCTTATTGGCTGGATTGTTTGTTTGAACCATGTTTGCTCTAATTTACTAAGCGGTCAGATTTTCTTTCTTTGATTGGTATGTCTGTGTATTTGTATCACAGAGGAACTCTGATGTTGTATGTTGTTAAACGCTTACACGTTAGCACACTGGCTGTCAATTAATTCCGCTCACTAAAAAGGGAAAGAATTCATTTCATGCCCATGAAGCCATGTTAAGCCCATATTTTCTTGACCATATGGCACACTAGGGGTGATGTGGTCAGCATCATGCAGGTTACATTTAACCTTCCCAGAGTTGCTCTGGTACCCCATTCATGTGGCTGCATCGCCCCTGGATCAGTTTATGGTCTAAATAATCCCACCTCAACTGGGGGTTGAACCAGGACTACAGAGCTGGGAAGCCAGTACACTAACCACTGCACTACCATGGCTCTACAATTAATTCAGCCAGCTGTTATTTAGTTCTCTATTTTCAGTTTGGAGGCATCTTTCTATTGTGTTGATTTTGAATCAGTGAAGATTATGATATTTGAGATCTTAAAGGTTTTTTTATTTAAATTAGATGAGTATTGCTGGAGAGTTGTGTTTACTGCTGTAGTTTCTGCTTGTTGATTAGTACTGAATTCTTCAGATGGTTCACATATTTCTTGTGTTACTCAAATTGTGTACTTCACACAAGCTTCAAGAAATGCATTTATGGTAGTCTTGAAGGCAAAGTCATCTGTATATATAGATATTGTGGTATTAAAGTAGCTTTCAAAAGTCTCTAAAGTAGCTCTCTTTCGTGCTTTTGTGGGTGTCTCTTGTTGTGCTATCTTTGACTTTTGTGGGTGTCTCTTGTTGTGCTATCCTTGACTTTTGTGGGTGTCTCTTGTTGTGCTATCCATGACTGGGTTGTTATTGTTCTTCTTCTTTGGTCACTGACTGACAAAGCAATCAGTGACCATCAAGCTTAGAGGTGTCTCATAGGGCAGCAGAAAATTGTCTCCACTTTGCTTGATCGGCAGCCATCCTTCATATGGTGCCCCAGCTCTGTTCATGATTAGCATCTCTGCCTTCACTGATCTCTACCAGATAACTTTTAGCCGGTCTTGCTTTCACTTTCATTCTTGAGTCTATAGATGGCAGTTCTGGTGATGGTGTCAGAGTCTCTTCTGATGATGTGGTAAACCCAATTCCAGCATCTATCCGCTATGATGGTGCGCTTGTCTTCTTGGTGGCTCTGAGTAAACAGTTCCTTGTTGGTAATGGTGTTCAGCCAGAAAATTTAAAGAATTTTCCTCAGGCAGGCTGTACAGAAAGATGACAGTTTGGATGTTTTCTTTTCTGTTACTCTCCAGCATCCTGCACCGTGCAGAAGTACAGAAATTATGCAGCTGTCATATATTTTTATTTTAGTATTTGCGCTGTATTAGGAAGATTTCCAGATGTTGTTTAGATTGGCAAAGGCTATTCTGGCCTTGTTCCTTTGGCCACTGATATCTTTGCATGTTTTGCCATTTGGTATTCCTCAGTATGTAAATGTGTTTTTATGTTCTATCTCGTGGTCCCTTATTTTTATGGGTGCAGGTTTCTTATACTTCAGTCTTCTTGAGATTAATGTTTAATCTCACCTGTTAGCTATGTTTATTCAGTTTACCTGTTTTTTCTTGGATGTGCGGATGTGAGGGTGTGAATAATACATCATCTGCTTATTCTAGATCCTCCATTGTAGAGAATGGTGTCCATCCTATTCCTCTAGGGGCATCCACTATTGTCTGATGTATCACCCAGTCTATGACAGTTAAAAACAGAGTGGTTGATAAGGGACATCTCTGCAGCACTCCTTTTTTACCACAAAAGTAAGGTTACTCTTCCTAACACTGAACGTGAAATTAGCAAACCAGTTTTTAATGGTGGAGACCATCACTTATGAATTCCATAAACCCTCAGTATTGTTCATAGGCTGTCCTTGTGCATGCTATCAATTGCCTTTTCAAAGTCAAAATTTATGTACAGCTGCCTCTGCCATTCTGAACACTGCTCTATTATATTCAGGTTTTATTATAGATAGTTTTAACTCCTTACAGGGGTTAAGGACTGGGTTTAAATTTCAATTATGTCTCATGTCTCTGGAGGTGGTTTTGTTCTGCTAAAATTGTTGTTACTGGTAGTTGTGACTTGTGCTTTAATCTACTTCTAATTTTCAACCTACTGTCTGTTTTGGTATTCTTTTCTTATTCTTCCAGGGTGCTATGTTTCCGTGACAGCAGGTTTTGTCACAGGTCCATAGGTTCTGTGTTTGTATCAATATCACAGGCTGCCATTACAGTGGTCCTCAAGACCCCACATATGAACCCAACTTGGTTCTGGACTGTGTCTGCCTGGGTGGTTTTTGTTCATTACCAACTGCAATGCCCACTTATTATCCATGAATGATTGACATATCACAGGTACAGCTGTCTTTGATTTACTTTTTCTTGTTCCCCAACTGGTGCTTCCAAGATGTTTCACAATATTCAGGTGCCTAATGGCATTGTCTTCATTTTGTGCATGGTGGTTTTAGGGAGTAGTGAAGGAGTATTCTTGCAAGCTCCACTCCTAAGTAAGCTGAATTTTCTTCTCCAAAGTAACCTTCAGTCAAGTTTTAGTTGGTACACCTTCTTGCTGTCTTGATGCCCAATGTGAATAAAGTGTTTTTCTTTTGCATGTTTATTTTTAGTTTGCAGAGCCAGCAGTACACAAATATTGCTGCTAAGGTTCCATTATTTAACTGGCACTAGTTTGTTGTATTTTTGTGCTGTCCAGATAAGCAGGTCATCTTCATACAGGGCTTTTGATATGTTGAAGTTGGTGGAGAGGTCAGTTATGAAAAAGAGTGAGCAACTTAATGCTGACCCTTGTGGTAATCTCCCTCCAGCTTTGTTTTCTTGTTGTGTGAATGATTTAGTGCCTTCTACTGTTGTTTATATAGTTCTATTACTTTGGAAGGTTTAAATCCAGAGGTACACTGTTTCCATGTATGGCCATGTTTTTCATTTTTTGTGAACAGCCCCTGTATCCGCACAGTGTCATATGCTTGCTGCAGGTCGGTGATACAGCTGTGGTGTGTTTACCCTCTTGGAATGCATCTTTGATTTTTATGTGTGCACAGAAAGAAAATTTCTCTCTGTTCTGTGGCCTTTTCTTAAATCATCCTGATCTTCATTGATGACTTTGTTGCTTTCCAGCCATCAGTAAAGCCTGTGATTCACAATTTTCTCAGCACGTTTTCCAAAAGCGGAGGTAAGTGAGACTGGTCAGTAAACATTAGGTCCTTCAGCTGGCTTCTTTTTCTTTAGAATTGGCTTGATATTTGCAGCCAGTCCAGCTTTTGAAAGTGTTGATCATCCCTTCCACAGATTGGAATTAATATTTGTAAAATTTAATATGTGAAATTCTTTCATACTATATTACTATAACATATAATTTTGCAAATTGTTTTATGGTACATTCAACTGGTGCCACGCCACACCAGGCAGGCACTCTCAACACATCAGTGTGTTGCGGAGCACTGTTCTAACCCACTACAGTTTTTTTTTTATTCTTAGGATTTGACATTTTAAAAGAATATTTTCTATGAAACATAATTTATTTTTTCAGCCTTCAAGAAATAGTCAGACACAGTTCCCATCTATGGATGACAAAATTAAACTAGAGCAGGATTGTAAAGTGAGTTTGTTTTTTTTTTCCTTGTTATAACTGACTACTAATTCTTCCTTATGTTGGCCCATACCTCTACTAGCAACTAACTTAACACTACATTTTAGGTTTCACTAAATTGCTTTTGAAAAGATGCAAAAATGACAATTTAAAACCAAAATTTATGTTTCTGAATGGATTAAAATAGTTGCTTAATGATTTATGTCTTCCAATGTCTTCTAAGATTCTGTAGGTGCAAATATCTGCAATGTTAGCTGATACCATGGTAACAACAACAACACTATGGTCCCAGTAACTTCTACTTATCCTGACTGAACTGTATAATATTTGTAGTTATCCTCACTTAATCCTTCATCATCTTCTACCCAACTAGAGTTTTTTGTTGTTTTTATGATTTTAAACTTGTTTGTATATTTATATAAACCATAATTTTTTTCTTTCCAGCCTCCAAGAAATATTCAGTTCCCTTTTATGGATGAAAAATGTAAACTGGAGTGCGATTGTAAAGTGAGTTTTTTTTTTTTTTTTCCTCTTGTTACTACTACAAAGTAAATCTTCCTACTGATGATCCTAACCCATTTTTGTGGGATCAGGTTGCAAAAAAATGTGGAATAGATAAAATGTTTCTAGTGATTATCAGAAAAACCTTATATATTTTCTTAGAATGTTACTCTTTATATTCTGATGTCCTCCTCTGATTTTTTTCCCCAGCAGGATGAAAGGAATATTGAAAATGGCATCTCTGGTGTCAGGGTGAAACAGGAACATGATAATGAGGTTATGATTTAATTTAATGTTTTACACGTTTTTCTGTTGTGATTGTTTATCATCTTGAAGCTGATTGTTCATGTGAGTGCAGATTGTGTTTTGCATTTATCAAGATGTCAGAATTTCATGAGCAGTAAATCAACACCAAGTTTTGCTTCAAGCTTGGGAAGACGATCAAGGAGACTCATGAAATGTTAAAACAAGTTTATGGGGATCAGTGCATGAGCTGTGCGCGTTGTTACAAATGGTTTCAGTGATTTAACTCTTAGTATACGAGCGGCCTTTTAGAAAGGCCGATGATTGATCTCCGTCAATAGCGAAAATGTATAGGTGAATGCATGTTTAAAACCACTGAACAATTAAGTTACATGCATCATATAGGGGTTTCATTTCTTCACATTTTGATATATAACACTTTGTGTTATCTTTATAAATAAATTATTTATTGCAAAATCTGTAACGGTAGTCATGAAATTAGCTCGTATAGTAAGATGGTCGGCAGTCAACAAATGATGACGCACGTTCAGGACGACCCACGACATCATCTGACAACGCTCATGTTGCACAGGTTCATGAGATGGTACGTTCCAATCATCATCTGACAGTTTTGGAAATAGCAAAAGGATGCAACATCTCCATAGGATCATGTCATGACATTCTAACAGAGAAATTACAAATGCATCAGGTAGCTGCAAAGTTCATTCTATGACTCCCGACACAAGATCAGAAAGACAACCGCATTGCCATCCGTCAGGAACTTTTGAATCATGCTAATGAGGATGACTGCTTCATGAAGAAAATAATAACTGACGATGAAACATGGGTGTTGGCAGGTCAGGTCGAACGTTAAAGTCATGTTGACGGTGGTTTTTTACATTGAGGGTGTTGTGCACCATGAAATCTTACCAGAGGGGCAAACAGTTAACCAATGGTACTCTCTGGAAGTGCTGAAACATCTCAGGGAAGGGAGCCGCGCTAGCGTAGTGATTACCACACCGCTCTGGCGACCGGGTGATACAGGATCAAACCCGGGCGACGGCATTTGAGGATTTTTCGTCGACCGGGATTTGGACTGGATTAACTCGAGACCTGGCGAAGACATTTGAAGGAGTGTCGTCGACCAGGGACTGGCGGCTCCTGAGCCGACCCAGCTGCAATGGGTACCTCCGAAATCGGCGAGTATTTGCCTGAATGGCGAGGGACACCTGTCTCTGTACAAGAAATAAAGGGATACTCACGTAAAATCAATGTCAGGTTAGACATAAAATAATAACCTGAGATTTCGCCTCGAGTATTAGCGGGCGTACGAAAAAAAAAAAAGAAAAAAAAAAAAAAAAAAAAAAAAAAAAAAAAAAAATCTCAGGGAAAATGTCCAGAGAAAAAGGTCTGAGTTGCAGAGAAACAACTTCTGGTTCCTCCACCATGACAATGCGCCAACACACACTTCACTGCTCACTTGGAATTTTTTGGCAAAAATGAAGACAGCTATGCTTCCGCAGCCACCCTACTCACCGGATCTGGCCCCATCAGACTTTTTTCTATTTCCCAAACTGAAATCCAGCTTGAAAGGACAACGGTGTTAGACCATTGAAGAAATTAAGGGCAATTCGCAGACGGACCTACGCACGATCACCAAAAAAGCTTAACAGAACTGCAACCAGAAGTGTAAACGGTGTTGGGAGCAATGTATTAATAGAAGAGGGGAGTACTTTCAAAGAAGACAAGGCTGACTAGGTTCCAGGTAAGCCTGAAAAAGTTATACAAGAAAAGTTCTGGAACTTTTTGAACAGACCTCGTATATATACATTTAGTGGAGCTTATAGTAGATAATAAGATGGACTACATTTTCTACATTGGAAGATCTGGAATATGCAGATGACATTGCACTACTAACACATTCACATCAACAAATCCAGGAAAAAACGGATAGACTCAATAAGTATAGCCAGCAGGTGGGCTTGAACATCAATTTAAAGAAGTCAGAGGTCATGACGCTCAATGTGAGCAACCCTGAGCCCATATCAGTAAGGAATCAGCAACTGGTACATACAGACACCTTCACATACCTAGAATGCATAGTAACACCAGACGGCGGGGCAAGCAAAGACATCAACAACAGAATGAACAAAGCAACAACAGCCTTTTTTAGCCTAAACAACATCTGGAAGACCTCTCAATACAGCACAAGCACAAAATTAAGATTATATCAGAGCTGTGTGCTTTCTGTGCTTCTCTATGGTGCAAAATGCTGGAGAGTTACAGAGAAGGAAATGTCAAAATTGTCCTCTTTTCACACAACATGCCTGAGAAAAATTCACCGAATCTTTTGGCCGAATACCATCACCAACCAAGATCTGCTCACTCGGAGCAAGCAAGAGGACATGCACACCATCATAGCTGGCAGACGCTGGAGCTGGGTTGGCCATGTCCTCAGAAGAGACCCCGATGCCATCACAAGAACAGCAATGCTATGGACCCCTGAAGGAAAACGAAAGAGAGGCCAACTAAAAACAACTTGGCGGAGGACTGTGGAGGCTGAGATGCAAAGAATGAACCAGAGTTGGGGCACTGTATGAAGGATGGTCACCGACCGAGCAAAGTGGAATAAATTTGTTGTTGCCCTACAAGACGCCACTAGGCGTGATGGCCACTGATTGTTTTGACGGTCGGCGGCTAAGGATCAAAGAAGAAAGAAGAAGAATAGTAGATAATATTTGCAAGTTATATTTTGCGTACCACCTTTGATCTCAATTTGGTGTATACATTAAGTTGACTGTCAAAATGCAGTGCACAATATCCTGTGATGGCCTATTACTATTTCTTCTCAGACTTCAAGACATATTGAGACTACAGATGTATTCACTAATGACAAAATAAAACTGAAGCTCACTTCATGAGTAATTTATTTGTTAATTATTGTAGTACTTTAGTACGTGTTCATTGTAGCACTTGAGAACCACACATTCTTACTGTCATTGAAAATGATTATTGATGTATTGTACATTTTGTTTCTTATTTTCTAATGTGATGCTGTGCTTTCCTTGTTCTATGAATTAACTTATACATGATTTTAATATAGTACCCTAGTGTTTGAATGTTTCTACTTGTTTCAGATTGGTACCATTTATATTTATTTGACATTCTGTCTCATACCAGCAAAGAATATATTATCATTATCAGATGTAACAAATATTTCAATTACAAGCAGGCTCCACATGGATGACTGAATTTAAAATAATAGACACATATTTTTATTTTTAAATTTCAACTACAAAGCTCTACAGTTTCAGTATTGTCATTACAAATATTGTGGCAGATTATGGTCAAAGAGAGGTACCTGTTGTTTGAACATAAATGTCGTTGATGAGCAAGAGTTTATGTCCTCTATATTTAACAAGAAGAGATAAATGAGTTATGTCATTTTTAGAATTAGCTCCCCTTGACAGACTAGAGAATTGTGGAAGGTTAGATTATTGCTATTTTTATTGTTGATCAGAATCGTACATTGCACTCAGGACAAACCCACAGGCGCTCATTAATTACCCTCAGTATCTCTCTCTTATTCATGTTCAGTGTCCCCACTTTGGGTGCTTTCGAGGCCAGTCTGTCAACTCTCTTATTGCCACATACCCCTGCTTGACCAGGACAGTAGATCCACACCTGTTCTCAAAGACTTGGGGATTCTATTGATATTTTCCATTCCTGCCACAGCCATTAATTGTGAACTTTCCGAAGCATAGCCTGAGAGTCTGACAATATAACTGCCCTGGTTGATGGAGTTTCAGACAGCCACCTCAGTGCCGCAGTAATTGCCTCTACCTCCATTCTCATGCTAGAGGTTGTTGTCATGTAGGCTCCACTCTGTTCATCAATGACCATACCCTTTATTTTCACAGAGAAGCCCCATCCTGATTTGTCACCATGCACTACAGACCCATCAGTGTTACACAATGGCATCATCATTTCCAGCACGCTCACTTATCAGCTGATTTATCCCCAGCTCTGCTTTTCCATTGCCCTAAGCTCTGCACTCTCTGCCAAGGTTAATGATGACCTGCTGGTATTTTATCCAGTTCTCCCCTGACTTACTCCACTCTTCCCCTTTGGATTCATTTTCAACCTTGGTTTCCTGACCAAATGTAGCCACTGCCTGTGCCATCCATGACATCCCCCTCTTTATTCTTGTCCTTTGATACTAGCAATGTTCTCATGTAGGGGGTGTCTTTTGTTGGTGGTTACCCGCATAAAGGCTTTTGCCTGGGCCATTGCATATCTTTATCTAATCGACAGCAATCCTAGCAAGTATCTCATTGTCACAATTGGGGTATCATGTGTACAGGCCAAAACTAGTCGCATTCCCTCATTTTGAACGCGTTCCAGTCATTCACATTGTGACACTGACAGTGTGAGTATTCCTAGTCCATACTCAATTACTGAAATCCCAAGCTGATGATACAGGAGAAACAGTAGTCTCTGTTCCAAGCATGCAGCAGCTATTGTTTTTAGGGCTGCCAATCCTCACTTGCACTTCTGTATGATTAGTTCGACATGATAACACTGGCTAACAAAAAAAAAAATTTTTTTTCTTTCTCTAACATTTCTATGTTTTTCTGGTCAATTTTAATGCGCTGTTTTTAAATCTGCAAACCGTTTTTCTCTATCAGGTCGGGATCTCTAGAAATACGCAATTGAAGTTTTTTAACAACGCATACAGTATTACAACATCATTCGTACAAGAAGTATAACAGTTATGTAGGCTTGAATTTCTTTGCAGTCGACTTTCGTCGGTGAATGGCATGTGGTACATCGCGATGAAGCATCCAACAATAATCGGCAAGCATGGTCACACTCCACTGTCCTTAATAGCGTGACTCCATTACGGCGATATCTTGATGGAATCGTTCTCCATGTTCATCACTGACTTCGCCAATGTTGTCAGGGAAAAAGTTAAGATGCGAATCGAGCAAATGGATTTTGAGGGACATGTTACAGCCCATAATTATGTATGCATCTATGCACTGCTTAACAATATGCACATAGTCGACAGATTTGTGATTTCCCAGAAAGTTATCGACGATCGATTTGAATGCCATCCATGCGCGAAGTTCACTACCATGTAACAAGTTCTCGAATTGTTTGTCTGCAATAACTTTCCTAATCTGAGGTCCTACAAAGATACCTTCCTTTATCTTTGCATCGCTACCTTGCGGAAACTTTTCTCGAAGATAAGAGAAAGCTTTGCTCGTTTTATCTAACGCTTTTACGAAATTCTTCATGAGCCCCAACTTTATATGTAAAGGTGGTAAAATGATGCTGTCTTTGTTAACTAATGGCTCGTGTATTACATTTTTATGCCCGAGCTGCATACGATCCCTGATAGGCCACACCTTTCTTGCGTAATGTTCCTGTCTGTTGCGGCTGTCCCATTCATATAGGAAGCAACAAAATTTAGTATACCCAGTCTGCATGCCCGTGAGAATTGCAATGACCTTTAGGTCTCCACAAATCCGCCATTGGTAGTCATTGTACTTTATTTTTGCCAAAAGTATAGCCATATTGTCATAAGTTTCTTTCATATGAAAAGAGTAGGCGACTGGAATTGATGAAAATAAATTTCCGTTATGCAATAACACAGCTTTTAGACTAGTCTTGGAAGAGTCGATGAAAAGTCGCCATTCGTTGAGTATCACTTTCTGATGGTTCATTCACGTCCAACGGATATTGTTCCCGTGGAACTGGGATCGGACACGTGATTGGATCATGAGGCACTGGTTTCTAAACCGATTCAATATTTGGATAAACCACAGACTTTCTAGTTTTAAAAGTGAAACCATGGATATTTGTCAAGCAGAAGTAACAATCAGTAGCGTGATTTGTCGATTCACACCATATTACTGGCACTCCAAAAGGCATCGACTTATGCTTCGGCTATTTTTGTAACCAACCTGCCAATGTATTTGCACAAGTTGAACAAACTGCATTTGGCTTCCAAGATTTATTTGCATCATCAACTTTCAAATCGAAATAAAGTTCATATGCTTTCTTTAGTAATGATGTAAAGTTTTTCTGGTGAACACGATTGGTAAAATATCCGCACACGTAACAGAACAGATCAGCCGAATTTCTACAACTTCTAGAAGCCATATTTCGCTCAGAATTATTTCAAAATACAGTAACTATTTGAAAAATAGCGTAACATATGTCATGCATCTTTTAGCAGTATAAAAAGTAGAATTATTTTGCATTTTATTAATTTTTAATAAGTTATATAGTAAAAATGAAACGGAGCAAATAACGGTTTCCCAAAAATATATTTGCCCAATGGGCTGATCACCCGTTGGCTTGTCACACCGATTACGGAAACAACGGCAGATGGATCTATTTGTTGTTGCCCTAAAGACGCCGCTCGGCGTGATGGGAAACTACAACAGAGAAAATCAATCTGCTGTTGCCCTTAAGACGCCACAAGGCGTGATGGCCTCTGACTGCTTGGTCGGTCTTTGGCTAAGGACGGAAGAAGAAGAAAAATATATTTATTCACAAATATCTTAAGAACCCGATGTGATAGAGATAATCGGATTTCAAATTTGAAATCAGCGCAAGAAACTGACCTAAGAACACTTATTCTTATATAAGAAAGAAAAATGTTGTTTGTCAGTGTAATTGAACGATAGCCCACCAAATGTTACTCCCAGGTATTTCAGCTTATCTTGCCTGTCAATGTTCTGCCCATTGAAAGTGATGTCTGGAAGGTTTGCTTTCTCTGTGTTGTTGTTCAAAGAACACCTAATCACACAGGCCTTGTTGGGGTTGACCTTTGATCCACTTTGTTTACACCATTTAGAAACTGCCTGTAGTGTCTCTTGTATGCCTTGGACCATTTCATGTCTGCCTGAGCCAGTTGAGTATGTCATCTGCAAAAGTTAATGTTCGTCATAGTCCTGTTGGTTGAAAGGTTGCTACTTTTGCTGTATAGATGTTAAACAGTACTGGTGATAGTGGAGAACCCTGGGGTTGTCACGGACACATGTGCATTGGTTCTGATGTCCATGTCCCCAAGCGAAATGCAACTGATCTCTCCGTTAAGGCAGCTGCTATCCACCTTGTTAGCCAATGGCTTACACCACACGCCATTATAGAGTCTACTAGGGTTGCAAAGTCCACACTGTTATAAGAATCCTCTAAGTCAATTGTGACAGCCACAGTTTCTCTTTTACCCTGGAATCACACTTTCAGTAAATCAAGGTAGGTAGACTTCAATAATTAACGGAATCGAGAATCTTTTCGATTGAGTGTGACAGGTCATAATGGGAGAAAACATTTGCAAGTAGCAAGTGATAAAGACATGCAGAAGAATACACAAGAAATAGACAGGTATTGGGAAACTTTGACACCCTAGTGGTGAGGCTAATAAACCATTAACATGCAATAATTAAAAAAAAAGAAAACACAATAAGACCATATATATCAATGTGTTTTGGTGGTTTAGTAGTGATAATGTTTGCCTTTCAAATAATTTTTTTTTTGGTCTTGGTACACTTTAAACAAATTCTTTATTCATTTTAATTTATTTATGATAGTGAAAGTGTACTGGTCAGTGGGAATATTTCTGCACTTCCATTAATGCAAATGCATTCATTGCAGGTGTTAGCTTAGTGCAAATGTTATGTTTATTAAAGTCACAGGGTTCTTGTGCATAACATTGTACACCATGTTGGGTAAGATGTATGTACTGATCACTGCATGTGACAAAACCATTATAGCAATGTCATGTTCTTGTGGCTGTTGCTATTCAATGGCTGCCACAAAGCAACATGTTGTTGATGATCTGCTATAGTGGTTAGCTCAATCTCTGCCCTTGTGTAGTGTTAGCTTTCAGTACTCTAATAACTTCATCTGTAACACAACTGCAACAGTGCGATACTATAACATTCCGGGTAATAAATGCAGCATAATGCGGCTCTGGTTTTCATAGTTCAAAACTCCAATGTATGAACCGTCTTGTAGAAGAAAAGACTCATATAAAAAAGTTCTCCTAATTTGCCAACTTCTCAAGCTTCCATTCACTTGCTTCAACAAATTTATTCAATCTATCTGTTATTACAACTCAGAGCTTGATTACTGGTCACAGATGCTTTTATCATTTTAACTCTTCTTCATAGCTCTAGTTGCATCATTCTGTTTCCATGCTGTCACAAACATATGTTCTCATATAAAGTGTTAATCTTGCCTTGCTTGGTCATCATGTTTCTCTTGTCAGGCAGAGACATGCTAAGAAAATTATAGGGGAAGATAGACATAATGTTATTGTGTGCTCATTTCAGTGAACTCATAATTTTTAAAGTGTTCTCAAAATCCCAATTAAATATACCTATTTCTGATTTTATTTTTAAACCTGTTTATGATGCCATAATTCTTTGCTTGTGAAGCTGCTAAGAATGTGAATTAAGGTGTCCTATATAGGATTAATATTTAATACTGCAATGATATCACTTCTACAAATGAAGCATTCATTTTGTGGCTTCAGATTTGTGATTATGACTGCTTGTAACATGACAGCTACTTATATGCCACTGAATTATTTCATAAATGGATCACAACTTTCACCACATTTTTATGTACCCATATCACTAAATAATTCTTTGCTTGTCAGAACCATGATGGTCATAACTACACTGAAGACTGTGATACTCATGATCAGATAGGTGACATCATAGATACAAAAACACCAAGAATTAAGAAAGTAGAACAACCTGACTTATGTAAAGATGAAGGTAATGAAATGGTTGTCGTATAGATGAAATAATGCTTTATTGATTTATTGATTTTTTGTTTAGTTTTTCTTGATTTCTGAGAATTAAACTCTGCATTCTTAGTTTTTAAAAAAAAACTCTGTAAGATCAGAACATCACCTTAAAATACCATATATAGATATAACAGTGAAACTACTCATGAACTTTTAACCTGGTCTGGTATTGCAATTTATTATCATTAATTATGGTGGTCACAGGAATGATTGTTCATTACCTTCCTTGGAGTGCTAGTGCAGATACATATACAAAGTAGGCAAGTATCGATTCCACACACATTGGAAGATGAAAAAAAGGGAGGGGGCAAAAGCATTAAAAAAACACAGAAAGTAAAAGCCAGTGATGCAAATCCTCTACTTGTACTTTACAACAGATTTAAGTGTAGATGATAACATCACTTCATGGATCATAACCGTAAAAACTTATTTAAAGTAAAAAAAAAATGGAAATTTTAAAAAAAAGGAATAAACTATCCTGCTCAGCCCGCGGTTTATTTTAATTATCATATATAATGTATATAAGATTAGTTCTCCTTTTCCCTCATACATTCTTAGAGGTCCACTTAGATTTCCACCTTCCTTTGCCAATCTCTCAGCCTCTTCATTGCCAATAATTTAACAGTGAGATGGGATCCATTAGATCACAACACTTTTGTATTGTTGACATAGTTTGTGAAGCACTATTCTGAGGTCATCCAGGTCTGTATTACTTTGGCTTTTCAACATATAATACATACACCAGACAAGGATCTGAAAGAACCAAATGGTTACAGACCAATAAGCCTACTAAGCTGTGTAGGAAAACTGATGAAGAACATGATTAATACCAGACTGATGTGGCACTTGGAAAACAAACACCTATTACCCCTCAACAAGCAGGATTCAGACAACACGGATCTACTGAAGATTAGATTACAAATATAGCTCAGGAAATTGAAGATGCCTTCCAAGAGAAAAAACACATTTAGAAAAAGTTTTTGATAAAGTTTGGAAAGAGGGATTGAAAGGTCAAACGGGACAGAAGTGATGTGTATGGGTGAATGTACAAATGGATTGGCCACTACCTTGAGAATAGAACTGCCAGAGTACAGCTTCAAGGACAGATTAGTAGAAAGTTTATATTAGAGCAGGGGTCCCACAAGGGGGAGTCATCATCTACACTGTTCCTTGCATACATAAATGACAACAGACAATATTCCAAAAATAACACACAGTGCCTCCTTTGTAGATGACTTAAGGCTTTTAAATCTCTGAAGAGTATATCACCACTGCAAACATTCGGATGTAGCATACACTAACATCACTAGAAGAGTGGGCCAAAACATGGTTCATGAAGATAAATGAAGGAAAAAACAACGTATACAGTATTTTCCTTCTCAGATAAACCACAGAGATACAAACTAGTGCTAAACGGAGAAAATCTACATTTAAATGAAAATCCAAACAACCTAGGCATTACTTTCGATTGCCGTCTGACTTGGAAAAACAAGTTGACTGAAACCAAATGAGAGCAAGGCAAAGAATGGCAATGATGAAAAACCTTGCTGGAACAACTTGGGGTGCAGATAAGAGAGTGCTAAAGACGTTATACACAGGGCAAGTGAGACCAGTCCTAGAGTATGGCATTGCAGCATGGGCAACAACAGCTAAGTCAACTTCAATAAAATTAGCAGACTCCAAAATCAAACAATGAGAATTATAACAAGCGGCATGAAGTCAACACCTATAAAAGAACTTGAAAAGATTACATGCCTCCAGCCAGTGGAGGATAGAAGAGACAGCAGGGCTCAGCAAGAAGCTGAAAAATTCAACAGACTAACAGACCATCCTATGTACTTTAGAATGAATGCCTTTAGAAGGCAAAGACTCAAACAAAGCAACTTTGTAGAATCAACCAAACCACAGATGAGAGCAGTTTCCAAAATTGCAATTTCAGCTATTAACTATTAAATATTATCTATACTGCACACAAGCTTTCAGTTTGGAAACAACATCATTTCCCTGAACTGATAAAAAAACATTTTTGGAATTGAAAGAAAAAAGTGCCAGACTGCAACAGGGAAAATTAATAGCGACAAAATACATAGAGAAACATTACCCACCCAACACCTGGACAATGCATACACTGATGGATTAGCAACAAATGCAATAGAAAATGGAGGTCGAGGTGTTTATCTGACCTTAAGCACTGGTGCATAGAAAAAGCTGTCTGTTGCAACAGGACAATTCTCAAGTAACTTCAGAGCAGAGGCAGAGGCCTTGAAAACTGCAGTGAATGTTATAATGACAGAGGAAAGCACAGAGAGACAAATTGCTTTCTTTACCGATGCACAGTCAGTAATATAACAGTTCCATTTGCCATTACCTACTTCCAGCTTTAGAAAACATACCTTAAAAATAAAAAAAATAATAACAAAATTAGTTTAGAACTAGTCATGCAGGGGTACATGGCAATGAGAGAACTGACAGACCCACCTCGAAAGCATCCATAGTGGGGACACAACATGGATAAGGGAGAGATACTAAAGGCAATTACGTTAATTACAATTAATAAATCACCTGCTAGATAATGACACTGCAATGGATGAATCAACAAGGCTGAGACTGTTGGAGTTAATCCAACCTGCGAGTCTGGAAGGAAGAACTGGAAAAGAGAGGGATGGTTATCAGCAGCTCCAAACCAAAAACCAAGGTGATCTCAAGAGAAGAAAAATGGCATCATATTATGCTGGGAAAATACATTGTTTTTTTAGGTGATGAGTGGAGAGCGGGCTAGTAACAGCTGACCCTTATTGTCTCTGCTTGTACACTATCTTGGTCTACTCTGTTCAACCTAATTGTCGGTTATAATTAGGATATTTAGTGTCATTTTATTTTCAATTTTGTGCTATAATGAGTTTTCTATTGTTATTTATAATTGATTCTTCTTCTTCTTCATTTTAGTCGACTATAGTGTTGTTATACCCTGTTCAACCTGGAAATTGGTTATAATTGGGGTATATTGTGTGCTACGCTCTTCGATGGTGGTTGGTTGATAGTCCTGAAAAGGACTGGAGCTAGCTGGCATCCTCTTCGTTGTTTCTCTGTTTGTGTTGCCGTGGCATGTTCTTTATTGTGTTTCGTATCCTGCCTCCCTATCTGTCCTGTATGGTTTTGTGTGTTTTTGCCCTCCTTGTTTCTGTTTCTTGCGTCTTCCTTTGCTCTTGTATCTTAGATAGCGCTTTTTCTATAATTGTTGGGAGTAGCTTTTCCAGCGTTTCCTCGATGACTTCTTCGTCAGATTGGTCGTTCGTTTTAATATCTTTTGTGTTTGATGTTATTTCTTTAATGGTCATTCTTTCTGTCTCTATTCTCTTCAGTACCTCTTCGTTTCCTTCTTTCAGTTCTATCAGTTTCTTGATATCTTCTTCTACCTGCTGCTGAATTCTTTTCATGTCTTGGTGTATTATTTTCATGTCGTTCATGAATTGTTGTTGTTTCGCGCTTTCTGAACTATCGGGGTTTTCTTCACATCTGGCAGTTGACGTTCTGTTTTTGTGTGGCTGTCGGTTTTCTCTCTCCTATCGCAGTTGTTGTTTTAGATCTTTCACCTCAGTCGTGAGCTGTCTGACCTGTTCTGTTAGGCTGTCTTGGCGCCTATTACCTAGAGTACTTGCCTTCAGTGTGTTTTTTGCCTCTTGGTACGATACCCCCTTTCCAATAGCAACTGTAATTATTTGTCTTGTTTGTTGGTATTCGGGACACCCGCGGTATCGTGCTCCGTGCTTTCCGAGGCAGTTGGTACATTTTCTATTGTTGTTTGGTGCTTTGTAGTCGCGGTCTTTTTTTGCCTTTGGGCAGTCTTTGTATTCGTGGCTGCCCGCACAGTATCTACAGACCGTCTCTTTTCTGCACGTGTTCCTTGTGTGAGAAAATCCCTGGCTTATAATAGATTGCTATTCATGGTGTCAATTTATATTAGAATTTAAGTCGTGTTTTTTGTTACTTTATTGAGTATATTTTAAATGTGTGGTTCTTTATTTTTTATTTGTTTGTTATTTTTTGTTTATTAATTATTATTGGTTTGATTTGTTTTTCTTAAGTAGTACTAAGATTGTCATTATTATTGTTAATGTTGTCAGTGTTATCACCCGTACGTGGAGAGGGCCTTTGGTATCCTCAAACAGTGTACATGAGGCCAGGGCTACATCAGAATAGGAGTATTTCAAGCACCTTGAATCCTGTGAATTAGAGTTGGAGACATCCAGATGCTGGGATTTAGAGACACCCAGCATCAGATGTTTGACCAGGGACACAACTGCCTGTACTAACCTTGACCCTTGTGTTAATTCCAAAGCCCCGCACCGTGCTTGCAAAGTCGACCCTATCAACACTAATTGACAGTCATTCACTATAATCGTCCATATTTCCACCATTCCTGACAATTTTTTTCTCTAAGAATACAGATTTTAGCAGATCATCACATATTTGACCACTGTTGTAGATGTCATTTTAAGAGTTTTATCATCATTTCTACTCTAAATTCTCCCAGAGCTTCCATTTCCTCTACTGTTACATTATCTGGTCCAGGCGCTTTGCCTTTCTTCATGTGGCACTTGGCATCCTCTACCTCTGTCACAAGTATTGGAGGTCATTCACAACTGTCCTGGTCATTCAAATTTGGTCTTTCATCACCATCTTCTTCTTTGATCCATAACCGCCATCCACCAAAGCAGTCAGCAGCCATCACGCCTGGTGGTGTCTTGTAGGGCAGCAACAAATTGATTCTCCTTTGCTCAGTCGGTGGCCATCCTTCGTACAGTGCCCCAACTCTGGTTCATTCTTTGCTTCTCGGCTTCCACAGCTCTCCGCCAAGTTGTTTTTGGTCGGTGTGGTGAAAAATACAGTGATACAACGTTAAAATATCTCCAATTATAAAGATAACGGGTAAGATAACATGTAGGGATAAAATTATACGTAAGATACGAGGATACATTCTCGCCTATGCCAGCGGTTTCTACCGCCATTGAAACTAACTAGTTAGACATGCAGACGAAATGGTTTACCCTTTTAGATGGGAGGGGAAACGGAGATAAAAAGGGAAAAAATATGACTGAACACGTGTTTGAATCTAAAAGGCAAAAAGATGCAATTGGTAGTTTAAAGAAAAAAATCACGCCACTAGTTGACACAATGTAAAGACTTGGTAGAAAAACTAACCTTGAGAAAAGTAGGATTTTCTTTAATAATAAAGTTATGAAAATAAAACCTAGCTAGTTTGATAGCCCATCTTGAGCAGAGAAATAATATACTTTTAATTATACAGACGGACAGATAACATGGAAGATATTGACGAAAGGCCGTATTGTTCCAATCAGACTAGCGAACAGTTTTTTGTGCATATTTCACTAATGTTACATTTTGGTGTCCTTGAGCCCTAAAAATACAAAAATCAAACTGCAATGAACTAGGGGGGCAAAGTCGGAGGATAGAAGCTAAAAATAACTTAATGGGGCAGGTTTTTGCGTGTAGTTGGTCCAAGAAACAAGTGTATTTTTGTGAAAAGCCAAGTAGAGACAGACGGACCAACAGACAATAATACACACTTGACTGAGATGTGACTGAAATTTGACTTTTAGTTTGAATATTTGAAAAAAAAGTTAGAGGGGAAGTCCGTGATTGGACAAATGTATTTATATTGGTGAATGGGAGACGCGCACTTGTACCATTTGTTAGAAGACTGTCCAGTAACACAGTTCTAGACTGATAGAGGTGATTTCCCGGAATTAATAAATAAAAATCAGTGGGACGCCCTAATCTAGCCAGCAGCTCAGTTGAGTTTTGCTAGTCCTAAGTAACTGTGTTCTCAATTCTGAATTGTGGTAAGGCAAAAAGCATTTATCTTGTTTATTTTAATATTTTGAGTGATTGATACTGCCATATCATGAAAAATGATTACGACAAGTGAGTGCTTGCTCTAGGTCCCCAGCCGCAGTCCAGGGCCTAGAGACAAACTAATAATATATGGAAACCTATCTAAGACTATGGAAGGAGGATCGATTATTGACATCAGTGGGAACATATCACCCACCTTATTAAATAGAAGAGGAAACTATTGAACATATTTCGGATGCAATGTAGTCTTGGGAAACTGGTACTAATTGATAACAACTGGGTGAGATGTGTTACGTTGGTCAGAGAGATCTGACTCAATCTGTGTAATGTTGTTTTGTGGTGTTGTGTGTAAGAGTGGTGCAGTGAATAGAGTACTGACACATGGCACAAATTTTGTTTCAGAGTTTCTGATCTGGCACTACGATTGTGCCAGATACTCTTGTAGAAGTACAAGAGCGGGTGTTTGTGCAGCCTAACATTTTACTCCAGCTACTGAGAGGAGTGGGCCACAAGAATTATGTACTACATCATTACAGGCCAGTAAACTGCAAACCTGGCCTGCTGGAGATTCATTCAATATTTCCACCATAAATAACGAAATAAAGCGTGTTATAGAAACATTAACATCAGTCCATATGTTAAGGACTATAAACTTTGTAACCATAGATTGGGCATGATGACGCCACCCCAACTAACCATCCAGTGCTAGTGTTCCCAAGACAGTGTAGATACCATTAATATTAACCATTGTAATAATATACCTATGTACAAAAGTTATATTTGATTATGCAATATATATATGCATTTCATTGATAAATACCTATCATTTCATAAGTTCTGACCAAAAGAAACATTTGGTTCAGAACTAATAAATTTAAAAGATTTCAAACTTAAACTTTAACAGCCAGTGTTAGTTCAGTGTATTATAGAGTTTATTATTCTTATTAGACTTATTAATTACATGTATGTGTCTGTGTATTTTATTACATACACATTACATTTCAGTACCCTAGACTTTTAACGTAGCTAACACTCATTATAGTAGAATAGGTCTGTTTGAGGTCGTAAGTGGTAGCAGAAGGGCCTTCTGTAACTCACATAAACTTTTATCTCAGGAGCCTTCACAGCTGACCTCATACAGTACACTAGGTAACATATCAACCATACAATAACATCAAAAACCACTACAAATATTGGGGTCTTGTCCGGGGATTAAGTTATCAAAGATATTAGGGTCTCCTGGTCTGGGAATTAAACTAGTGGGGCATAAGGGAATAAATTTAAAAGTGTCCCTTAAAATAAAAAGTGGAAAATAAAAGTTGATGAATCTTCACAGCCCGTGGTAAATAGCTGATTAATTAATTAATATATTACCTTGATAATTACACTTTGTTGTTTACCTTGGTAATTATATACTTGGAATTTACCTTCTTCATTGCTAAATTGTATGTTAGAGTATGGCAGATCTAGCAAAATTTAGATCGGCTGCTGTGCTGATGGCGAAGGAGATGAATATGGAGGGTCAAAGTTTAATTCAGTATGTAACTTCAGAATGAGACAAGTATATTGAAAGGGAAGATAGGAGGTTAGCTGAAGAGAAGAGGTTACAAATTGAGGCTGATAAAGAACTTAAGAGGCTGCAGATTGAGGCAGAAGAAAAACGACATCAAAGGGAGGCAGAAGAAAAGAGATTGACTGCCGAAAGGGAAGCAGAAGATAGAAGATTACAAAGGGAGCACGAATTACGACTAAGGGAGCTGGAATTACAAGGCCATGCTTCTGAAAATGGTGCCAGCCCTTTTGCCTCAGATGCCACGCCTAGTCAGGGAGCCTCAACTTCAGCTATGGGGTTTCATTTAGACCATTTTAGTGAGAAAGACGATGACATCGAGGGGTACCTCAGTAGATTCAAACTATTAGCTACTACATATGGGTTAGAGAGAGAGAGAGGTGGAGTCTTAAGTTATCCCAGGGACTGAGAGGTACTTCTTATGAAGTTTTTGCTAAGATGCATAGAGACGACCAAGACAATTATGACATGCTAAAGCAGGCTTTGTTATTGAGATATGAAAAGAATGGTGAATTTTATCGTAAGAAGTTTAGAAATGCCAAACTGTTGTCTGGGGAGACATACCACCAATTCTCTGCCAGACTGGAAACCTATTTGGAGAAATGGACTGCTCTGGGGAAGACCCAAGATCTAAAAGAGATGATCATGATAGAGCAATTAAGAGAGTCCATGGCTCCAGACCTGAGAAAATTTCTCATGGAACAAGGTGCAGAGAGGTTGGGGGAGGTTTTAAATGTCGCTGAGAGGTATCAGGCAGCCCAGGCAGAGGTAAGTGGCACTAAAAAGAAGCACATAGACAATTTTAAAGCTCCACAGCAATTTAGTAAATTTGATACGAGAGAACAAGGTAATAAAGGCAGGACAAACTTTGATAGGCCACGAAATGATTATCGTGATAGAAACTCACAGTTCAATGACCAAAAATATAACGAAAGAAAACCGTTTAACCAAGGAAAGAAATGGTGTAAGAAAGACAACCATAACACCGAATTTTGTAAAAGGAAACCTTCAAACATTGCAGCAATGAAATCGGGGAAACAAAGATTAAAGGTTAATCCTAATGGACAGCAGGAACCTTATCACCCCCCAGTTTGTGAGGATGTTATTTGTAATGGGGTCACCATAAGGTGCCTATATGATACAGGTTTGGATTATGATTCAGTTGTGAAGTCTAGCCTAGTGGACCCAAGTCAGTATACCACAGAAACAGTGGAAATACAAGGGGCAACTAAGGACATACCACTCATGACACTTCCCATTGCTAGGATAACAGTGAAAACTCGCTATGTGGAAGGAGAAATCAGAGCAGCAGTGATAGATGAACCAATCTACCCTCTGATATTGGGGTGTAGATACGTCTTCTTGGGGAATCCCGAGAGACCTGTGATCATGGCGACAGTGCAGACCAGGTCACAGAAAAAGGAGGAAGAAGGTGAACCTATAAATGCTCATCCAGAAGAGATGAGGAAGGCGCAGGCTGAGGATAGGACACTCAAGCCATGTTTTTAAAAATTGCCCAAATGCCACACACCTCCAAGCAAGGGAGAGTACTTTATGAAGAACAAATTGATCTACAGGAAGGCCGGAACTGGAACAAATGGTCACAACCAGCTGGTTCTTCCCACTTCATATAGGGATAAAGTGATGGAACTAGGGCATGCGATTCCCTTCAGTGGTCACATGGGGATCAGCGCCACAGGACAGCGTATAGCTTGTCATTACTTCTGGCCAGGGATAACGGAGGATATAAAAAGATATGTCAAATCCTGTCCAGAATGTCAAAGGGTAGCTCCAAAGCATTGGACTGCTCCTGCAACTCTAGGGGAAATGCCCATAGTGGGAACACCTTTTGAGAGGGTTGCAGTGGATATTGTGGGACCTCTCACTCGGACCAAGAGGAGGAACAGTTACATCCTTACTCTGGTGGACACTTGTTCTATGTGGGGAGAGGCGGTAGCCCTGCCATCAATTGATTCGAAACATGTAGCAGAGGCACTACTTACAATATTCACAAGATTAGGATTCCCGCATCAAATCTTGACTGATAATGGCTCACAGTTCAAGGGGAAACTAACGGAAGAAGTTTTTAAGCTATTTCAAGCCAGACACTTTCATTGTAGTCCGTACCATCCACAAGGGAACGGCCAGGTAGAGAGGTTCAACGGGACTCTCATTTCTATCCTGAGGAAGCTGGCACATGAAAAACCGGATATGTGGGATCAATTTCTGCCCGCCGCGTTGTTTGCGTATCGGGAGGTACCACATAGTTCAACCGGGATGGCTCCCGCAACCCTGCTATTTGGGAGGCCAATAAAAGGTCCATTAGAAGCTTTATTAAGGACCTGGACAGATGAGAAAGCAGAAGAGACTGTTACCTCATCATATCAATATGTGAACGAGCTGACCACTCGTCTGAAAGCTGGATGGAAACTGGCAAATGATAATTTGAAACAAGCCAGGAAGAAACATGCAGGTTACTTTAATAGGAAAGCAAAGGACAGAGAATTAGCTGTGGGAGAGAAGGTACTTCTTCTACTACCCGGCAGCCAGAATAAGTTGCAAATTGGATGGCAAGGTCCATATACGGTTCTAGAGAAGGTGTCTAGAACAAACTATAAAATTGACAAAAAGGGGAAGGAGAAAGTATATCATGTAAACCTTTTAAAGAAGTATCTGGACAGACCACTCCAGGAAAGCACCCCCTTACTGACCTTGGCTATCGCAACTCAAATGCAAAAGGAACCACTCACCTCACATGAATACCCATTACATCCTTGTGAAACAGCCGCACAGGTAAAAGTCAGTAAGCACCTGACTAAAAATCAGAGGGAGAGAGTTCAAAAGGTTCTGGAGGAACATACAGATGTATTAACAGATAAACCAGGACATACAAATTTGCTACAGTATGACATGAAGCTGGTAGACTCAAACCCAATCTGTATGAGAGCCTATTCTATTCCGTTCGCGAAGGAGAAGGCATTGAAAGAGGAAATAGATTATTTGTTGAAAGAAGGGATTATTTCACACAGTGAATCTTCTTTTAGCTCCAGTGTAGTTTTGTTGAGGAAACCGTCTGGGGAACATAGACTGTGCATAGATTACAGGAAACTGAATGCTGTCACAGAAGGACAAGTGGATCCATTACCAGACACAAAACAGTTATTTGCCAGATTGAACAAGGCAAAATACTTTTCGAAGGTGGATCTTAGCAAAGGCTATTACCAGATTCCAGTGAAGCCTGAAGTTAGACCTTATTTAGCCTTTAGCACCTCGGAAGGACATTATGAATTCAACATGCTACCATTCGGACTGAAAAATGCTCCGAGTGTATTTTCTAGGATGATGCGCAAATTGTTGGATCCCTTGAATAATCCATGTATCACGAATTTCATGGATGATATTCTTGTCGCCACAGAAACATTTGAGGAACACATTAACTCTCTGAATATGTTATTTGATAGGCTTAGGGAAGCAAACTTAACTGCTAGACCAACAAAATGTTGTATTGGATGCAAAGAGTTGGAATTCTTGGGACATACTGTATATCAGGGTAACATGACCCCTGACCCCAAGAACTTGGAAAAACTGCAGAGAGCACCTAGACCACAAACAAAAAAAGACGTGCGATCATTCGTGTCGTTATGCGGGTTTTACCAAAAATATATTCAAAATTTTAACTCTATATGTGCTCCTCTGACTGATCTGACTCGCAAAGGAAATCCAGATAAAATTGTTTGGTCTGCGCCATGTGAATTGGCATTTCAAGAGTTAAAGGAAAAACTCACTAGCAAGCCTATTCTCAAATTGCCTGATTTGACTCAGGACTTTGTGGTGAGAACAGATGCAAGCAATGTAGGCCTGGGGGCGGCTTTGTTGCAAAGGTCCTCGTCACCCAATGGGGAACTGAACCCAGTCGCTTATGCAAGCCGCAAGTTGAATAAAGCGGAGCAGGGATATTCCACAAGTGAAAAAGAATGTTTAGCGTTAATCTGGGCAATAAAAAAGTTCCAAATCTATCTGTATGGTAGGACTTTTGTTGTCCAGACGGATCACCAGCCCCTAGTGTTCTTATCTCAGGCCAAGCATGAAAATGCAAGATTGTTGAGATGGTCTTTATTATTGCAACCTTATCAGTTTATTATTGAGTATATCCCGGGGTCATTGAATGTCGGTGCAGATTTCCTCAGTAGGCACCCCTGTGATCAAAATTAGAGTAGTTGGCAGGCGTGAGGAGTAATTTTGTCTATGTGTATCACTGGTTTTGGAACTTGCATTAGTGCATGTTCTCAGGTGGGGAGATGTGTGGTGAAAAATACAGTGATACAACGTTAAAATATCTCCAATTATAAAGATAACGGGTAAGATAACGTAGGGATAAAATTATACGTAAGATACGAGGATACATTCTCGCCTATGCCAGCGGTTTCTACCGCCATTGAAACTAACTAGTTAGACATGCAGACGAAATGGTTTACCCTTTTAGACGGGAGGGGAAACGGAGATAAAAAGGGAAAAAATATGACTGAACACGTGTTTGAATCTAAAAGGCAAAAAGACACAATTGGTAGTTTAAAGAAAAAAAATCACGCTACTAGTTGACACAATGTAAGGACTTGGTAGAAAAACTAACCTTGAGAAAAGTAGGATTTTCTTTAATAATAAAGTTATGAAAATAAAACCTAGCTAGTTTGATAGCCCATCTTGAGCAGAGAAATAATATACTTTTAATTATACAGACGGACAGATAACACGGAAGATATTGACGAAAGACCGTATTGTTCCAATCAGACTAGCGAACAGTTTTTTGTGCATATTTCACTAACGTTACATTTTGGTGTCCTTGAGCCCTAAAAATGCAAAAATCAAACTGCAATGAACTAGGGGGGCAAAGTTGGAGGATAGAAGCTAAAAATAACTTAATGGGGCAGGTTTGTGCAGTTTTTGCGTGTAGTTGGTCCAAGAAACAAGTGTATTTTTGTAAAAAGCCAAGTAGAGACAGACGGACCAACAGACAATAATACACACTTGACTGAGATGTGACTGAAATTTGACTTTTAGTTTGAATATTTGAAAAAAAAGTTAGAGGGGAAGTCCGTGATTGGACAAATGTATTTATATTAGTGAATGGGAGACGCGCACTTGTACCATTTGTTAGAAGACTGTCCAGTAACACAGTTCTAGACTGATAGAGGTGATTTCCCGGAATTAATAAATAAAAATCAGTGGGACGCCCTAATCTAGCCAGCAGCTCAGCTGAGTTTTGCTAGTCCTAAGTAACTGTGTTCTCAATTCTGAATTGTGGTAAGGCAAAAAGCATTTATCTTGTTTATTTTAATATTTTGAGTGATTGATACTGCCATATCATGAAAAATGATTACGACAAGTGAGTGCTTGCTCTAGGTCCCCAGCCGCAGTCCAGGGCCTAGAGACAAACTAATAATATATGGAAACCTATCTAAGACTATGGAAGGAGGATCGATTATTGACATCAGTGGGAACATATCACCCACCTTATTAAATAGAAGAGGAAACTATTGAACATATTTCAGATGCAATGCAGGCTTGGGAAACTGGTGCTAATTGATAACAACTGGGTGAGATGTGTTACGTTGGTCAGAGAGATCTGACTCAATCTGTGTAATGTTGTTTTGTGGTGTTGTGTGTAAGAGTGGCGCAGTGAGTAGAGTACTGACACATGGCACAAATTTTGTTTCAGAGTTTCTGATCTGGCACTACGATTGTGCCAGATACTCTTGTAGAAGTACAAGAGCGGGTGTTTGTGCAGCCTAACATTTTACTCCAGCTACTGAGAGGAGTGGGCCACAAGAATTCTGTACTACATCATTACAGGCCAGTAAACTGCAAACCTGGCCTGCTGGAGATTCATTCAATATTTCCACCATAAATAACGAAATAAAGCGTGTTATAGAAACATTAACATCAGTCCATATGTTAAGGACTATAAACTTTGTGTAACCATAGATTGGGCATGATGACGCCACCCCAACTAACCATCCAGTGCTAGTGTTCCCAAGACAGTGTAGATACCATTAATATTAACCATTGTAATAATATACCTATGTACAAAAGTTATATTTGATTATGCAATATATATATGCATTTCATTGATAAATACCTATCATTTCATAAGTTCTGACCAAAAGAAACATTTGGTTCAGAACTAATAAATTTAAAAGATTTCAAACTTAAACTTTAACAGCCAGTGTTAGTTCAGTGTATTATAGAGTTTATTATTCTTATTAGACTTATTAATTACATGTATGTGTCTGTGTATTTTATTACCTACACATTACATTTCAGTACTTTAGACTTTTAACGTAGCTAACACTCATTATAGTAGAATAGGTCTGTTTGAGGTCGTAAGTGGTAGCAGAAGGGCCTTCTGTAACTCACAAACTTTTATCTCAGGAGCCTTCACAGCTGACCTCATACAGTACACTAGGTAACATATCAACCATACAGTAACATCAAAAACCACTACAGTCGGCCTCTCTTTCGCTTTCCCTCAGGGGTCCATAGCATAGCTGTTCTTGTAATGGTATCAGGGTCCCTTCTGAGGACGTGGCCAACCCAACTCCAGCGTCTGCCAGCTATGATGGTGTGCATGTCCTCCTGGTTACTCCGATGATAGGAAACTCTTTACAGAGTGATACAACAGGAAGCAATCTGATCATCAGAAGAAGTCCTCCCATCAGACAAGTGTTTCGGCCCGATTACTCCTTTACACTCTAAGGGGGGCGGGCCCACTTGGGTCATGACTCCCAAGCGTCTCAGCTTCCTGTTGTCTTGTATCGAAAATGAACCCATTTCACTTACGGTAGCAACTTTTAATCCACAACGCCAGCCGTGGGGGCAATTGTGAAAGTAACAAAGAAAAGACAAATTATTCCGTTCGTTCCGTCGCCCTTCACAACTAAGGACACGCACTGAGACACAAGCGCGCAGCCGACGAACCTTAGCCACTGCGCGCTGCACGCTATTGAAATTCTGTACCTGACACACTCCCTATAGTATACATCGCCTGTTGCCCCAGAGTCGCAGCCCCCTCACTAGTACACCATATAAACTCAGCGCTGTGGACTTAGAAAAATTTTGGTGTTTTCTGTACCGCAGCGTTTACCGTCACGATCTCCATTGCCCACTGCGGTTGTTCCACAGCCAGCCTGATGCCTTTTCGGCAGTTTCGCTAAGCCTCTTCAGTGCCCTTGTTCTAGACTGTCCCTTCAACCCCAACAGTTTCAATAAATCATACATTGATGCAGCCACAAGCCCTCTTGCGCCCACTTCAACCGCCATGACCCTTGCACTGAATCCATCGTGTCTCAGATCCGCGGCTAGATCGCTATACTTGGCCGCTTTGAATGAATGTTGCTCGTCTAATCTGGATTCAAATGGCACGGTCAGTTCAATCAGTATGACCTGAAGCGTTGCTGAAGAATGAAGCACTATATCCGGCCGTCTCCGCGATTTTCTGATACTCTCTGGATATGCCCCCCGTCCAGGTAGGTCTACCGCCATCTCCCAGTCGTTTGCACAGTCAAGAAGAGATGGTAAACTGCTACCAGGTTTACTCGGTTTGGGGTGTGCTGACTTTCCTGCCCTCAGAAAGTATGTGTTTGTGGTGTCTGGCCGGACTTTGCTATTCGCTTTCATTCTTGCCTGATCTATTGTCGCAGCAAGCTCATTTAGCACTTTGTTATGGCGCCAAGTGTATCGCCCTTGCCCTAATGCCACCTTACACGCTGAGAGCACGTGTTCAAGTGTCTGCCTCCCCTGGCACAGGGGGCACTGCTCATCATCCGACTTTCCCCATTTCACAAGGTTGGTGGCCGACGGCAGCAGGTCATACATTGATCTAACCACGAAGCTGAGCCTAAGAGGTGCCATATGCCATATATCATTCCATGTCAAGGACCTCTGCAGGGCTCCTTCCCATGTAGTCCATTGGCCTTGTTGGACCTGCTGCACTGCTTTTTGCAACCTCTTATCATTCTCAGCTCCTCGTATCTCCTGAACTACCATGTCTCTGCGCTCCCTGCTTGATGCCTTGGACCACCAGCGGATGTCACCATGCCCAAATCCCCGTCTATTCGTTTGTGTGTATCCGATTACCTCTCTCAGTTTGAGTGACTCTTGGGCAGCATCAACAGCTTCTTCCACTCTCCACTTCCTTCCCGTTTTCAGTGTGGGCTGAATGGACTTAACCACGTCATCAGCTGACTCGCGTAGCATCATTGCAAGCCTTGCTTTTCCAACTTTGTACTCTTCAACAACTGACTTGAAGGGAAGCAGAAGTTTTGACTTTTTGCAGTACAGTGCTACATCTGACAGACCTGGTGGTACCCCTAGCCATTTTCTCATGAACTTGTTGACCTTCTGCTCTATAGCTTCCACTGTACTTGTGCTTATTTCATATATAAGCAGTGGCCACAGCAACTTCGGTATCAACATGAACTGGAGGCACCACAGTTTGAACTTTCCCAGGAGTCTGCTTTGGTCTATGATCTGTAGTCCTCTGTCTGCCATTTCTATTGTCTGTTGCACTGCCTTCGAGTCTTTTAAAGAGGCATCGTACACCCTGCCAAGACTTTTAACAGGTTCCTCAATGACAGTAGGGATTCTTTGGCTGGAAACCGTGAATATGACCTCTGCTATCTTCCCTTTCCTGACTGATAGGCTTCTCGACTTCTTGGGTTTGAAGCTCATTCTGCACCAGCTGACTAGTTCATCCAGGCGTGCTAACATCCTCCGGGCCTGATGTTCATCTGATGTCAGAATTGTTGTGTCATCCATGAATGCTTTGAGCGGTGGCATGTGACACATTCCACCGAGCTTTGGACCTATAGCCATTCCTTCAGCCGCATTGAGGATTACCTGCATAGCCATGACGAATAGTATCGGAGAGATGGTACATCCCATCGCAATTCCAACTTCAAGGCCAATCCACTTCGTTGTGTACTCTCTGGTTGAAAATCTGACAGAAAACCCTGCGAAATACAGCTTCAGCATTGCTGCAATCTCTTGTGGAACATGATACATTTCTAGGGCCTGCCACAACATCTGGTGTGGAACGGATCCATAAGCATTCGCTAGATCCAACCAGATTACATGGAGGTTTGTTCTGTCAGACTTTGCCTTTTGGATTGCTTCCCAGATCATTGTGGCATGCTCTAGACATCCTGGTGTACCTGGGATACCTCCTTTCTGAATGGTAGTGTCAATGTACCCATTTGCCAGGAGGTATGTAGTGAGTCTTTTCGCCATTACTGAGAAGAATATCTTCCCTTCCACATTGAGTAGTGAGATTGGCCTGAACTGACTGATGTCTGTGGAATTTTGTTCCTTCGGGATGTAGACTCCGTTTGCCTTTCTCCATTCCTTGCTTACGAGTTGGGTTTTCCACGCATTCTTCAGTAAACGGAGCAGTCGTTTGAGAACCTCAGGGCATCTTTTATACACCACATATGGAACACCATTAGGACCTGGAGCTGACTTGCACCGAGCTTTCTGGACAATGCTTTCTACCTCTTGCACCGTTGGGGGCTTGGTGTTAAATTCAGCTCCTGGCTTACCCGGCCATTTAAGGCCTGCCATGCTGCTGAGCGGCTCATCTTTGCGACCATCTGAATATGTCATTCTAAGGTGTTCTTCCAGGTCTTCTTTCCTGATGTTTAGCGTACCCGACCGTGGCTGCTCAAACAGTTCTTTGGCAAACTTGAAGGGCTCCCTAAAGAATCTTTCCCTATCCCTTCGAGTCTTCCTTCTCTTCCTGCACAACCTTTCCGCTCTACAAAGGGCATTATGTTGGCCTTTCAGGTGCTCCCAAACTTGCCGTAACCCTTCCTTCTCTGTGGCAACTGCGTTCTTGAACAGTTTTCGGGCATGCTTCTTCTGTTTCCTGATTTCTTCTATTTTAATTTGTCTTCTACTTTTCCGTGGTGGGTTACTTTCCCTTGCCTCCCTCACTCCGAACACTTTGCGACAGTGCAGATATATTATGTCGCCGAAGATTTCCAGCTTCTTCTCCAAAGTTAGCTGCTTCAGGTTGTTATCCAACTCTTTTGCCAAGGCTTCGTCCAGCTGTTCCCAAAGCCCTTTTGCACTGGCAGGTGGAAACTTTATTGCATCTCTCTTCCCGTCCAAGAAGTGTGTGAGATCATCATCTGGCAGATCAACTTGAATGTACTCAGCACTGTGGATTGACTCCTGGCTGCGTTCTTCTAACGTCTTATCCGTCGAGACAGAGCGCTGTTGATCTCCCCCTGATGACCTCCCACACCCCTTTTTCGTTCTGTGGATTTTCATTCCTCTCTGAGTAGAGAATTCCCTACCACAGGCACATGGAAATTCCAGCCGTTGTTCAGAGCTCGAAGTCCGTGTAACGGGTCTGGTCGATTCCATTGAGGCGCCTGTGGATTCATCATCCTCCCCCCCTTTCGGTGAATCCTGGGGGCATCTATCGTTTTTGGGTCCTATAGCAATTGAATACAGCTTACGGGGTGCTAACCCGGTCAGCCGGTTTCTAGTCTTTCCCAGTGTCATCTGTCTTTCCAGAAGTCAATCGGTCTTTTCCCGATCGTCACTGGTTTGACCATGCAACTATGATAGGAAACTCTTTACAGAGCGATACAACAGGAAGCAATCTGATCATCAGAAGAAGTCCTCCCATCAGACAAGTGTTTTGGCCCGATTACTCCTTTACACTCTAAGGGGGGCGGGCCCACTTGGGTCATGACTCCCAAGCGTCTCAGCTTCCTGTTGTCTTGTATCGAAAATGAACCCATTTCACTTACGGTAGCAACTTTTAATACACAACGCCAGCCGTGGGGGCAATTGTGAAAGTAACAAAGAAAAGACAAATTATTCCGTTCGTTCCGTCGCCCTTCACAACTAAGGACACACACTGAGACACGAGCGCGCAGCCGACGAACCTTAGCCACTGCGCGCCGCACGCCACTGAAATTCTGTACCTGACACACTCCCTATAGTATACATCGCCTGTTGCCCCAGAGTCGCAGCCCCCTCACTAGTACACCATATAAACTCAGCGCTGTGGACTTAGAAAAATTTTGGTGTTTTCTGTACCGCAGCGTTTACCGTCACGATCTCCATTGCCCACTGCGGTTGTTCCACAGCCAGCCTGATGCCTTTTCGGCAGTTTCGCTAAGCCTCTTCAGTGCCCTTGTTCTAGACTGTCCCTTCAACCCCAACAGTTTCAATAAATCATACATTGATGCAGCCACAAGCCCTCTTGCGCCCACTTCAACCGCCATGACCCTTGCACTGAATCCATCGTGTCTCAGATCCGCGGCTAGATCGCTATACTTGGCCGCTTTGAATGAATGTTGCTCGTCTAATCTGGATTCAAATGGCACGGTCAGTTCAATCAGTATGACCTCTCATACAGTCTTAATTTGGTGTTTCCAAATGTTGTTGAGAATAGCAACGGCTGTTCTCGCTTTATTCATTCTGTTGTTAATGTCCTTGCTTGTTCCGCCGTCAGGTGTTACTATGCATACTAGGTAAGTAAATGTGTCTGTCTGTTCTAACTTCTGGTTTCTTACTGTTATTGGCTCAGGATTGCCGACATTTAGTGTCATGACCTCTGTCTTCTACAGATTGATGTTCAGGCCAACCTGCTGGCCATACTTATTCAGTCTATCAGTTTTGTCTTGAATGTGTTGATGTGAATGCGCGAGTAGTGCAATGTCATCTGCATATTCCAGGTCTTCCAGTGTAGAAAACGTTGTCCATCTAATTCCTCTTGGACTGCCCTCTGTTGTCTGGCGCATCACCCAATCTATGGCTGTCAAAAATAATGTTGATAAAGGGCATCCCTGTCGTACTCCTGTTTTCACTTCGAAAGTTACATTACTCAATCCAACACTGCACATAAAGTTAGAATAGAGGCTTTTTATGATGGAAACAATGCGGCTGGGAGTTCCATAAGCCCTCAGAATTTTCCATAGGCTGTCCCTGTGTATGCTGTCAAAAGCCTTTTCAAAATCAACAAAGTTAATGTACAGCTATCTCTGCCATTCTGAGCACTGCTCTATAGTGTTACTACTTACTTACTTAGTCATTCCCCTTCTACCGTGAGGTGTAGAGGTTTGGAAGAGAGAGCGCCAGACTATCCTATCGGCTGTCTTCCTCCTGGCCTGGTTCCATTCTAGTCCTCGGTCCTTTAAAGATTGTCTAATGTTGTCCTCCCAGTGGACTCTGGGTCATCCTGGGGTCTGGATCCTTGGCTCTATGTTTCCCATGCTTGTCATGGTAGCCGATTTTCTCCCATTCTGCAGACATGGCCAAACCATCTTAATTGAGACTGTTCTACTTGGGTCTGCAGGAGGTAGGATTTAAGGCCTTGACGTATCGTCTGGTTGCGTACCATGTCTCTTCTTGTTACTTCAACCACCTTCCTCAGATACCTCATTTCTGAGGTTTGGATCTGGCTTTTATGGGTTGTAGTCATTGCCCATGACTCGCATCCATATGTCAAGACTGGGACATAGGTGGAGCGGTGTACAGCCATCTTCGTTTTCTTACCAACCTCTCTCTTGCTGAGGAATCCTCGATTTATGGCCTGAAAAAGTCTCCCAGCTGCTGCTTTTCGAGTGGCCAACTCTTCTTTGATGCCTTCCTTTCGGTCTATAATAGCTCCGAGGTATTTAAAGTGGATGACCTGCTCCAGGACATGTTCTCCCAGCTTAATCTGATGTCTTCTTTCTTCTCGTGATATCACCATGATTTTTTTTTTAGCTGCTTATGACCATCCCTCTCTTCTCCAGCTCTTCCTTCCAGACTTGCAGGTTGGATTTGAGATGTGCCTCTGATTTAGCAATCAGTCATCAAATGCCAGCTCCAAAATATAGACCTGTCTCATCTTCCAGTACCCCACTGAATACTTTCTTGTTTTCTCCTTACATGCCTTGATGACATCGTCCATGAGGAGTATGAAAAGGTAAGGTGATGGGATATCACCTTGTCTTACACCAGTGGTGGTCCTGAACTCTTCTGACTTATGGTTTGCTGTCCTCACATAATTTCTGCAAGACTTGTAGAAGCTCTGTATAGCATGAATCAGAGGTGCTGGAATATTCTTCCTTGCCAAACAGTCCCAAAGTTTGCTCCAGGGGACCCTGTCAAACGCCTTTTCCAGATCTATGAAACAAAGATGGATCTCACTCTTATACTCAAGGATTCTATAATGTTCCTGAGGGTAAATATATGATCTGCACATCTTCTGTTCTTTCTAAAGCCCGCTTGTTCTTTCCTCAGATTATGGTCAACTGCTTTTGAAATTCTCTGGATGATTGTCCTGCCTAGTATTTTGCTTGGAACTGAGAGAAGAGCAATTCCTCTCCAGTTGTTGCAGTCTGCATGGTCGCCCTTCTTGGGCAATTTGACAATTATTCCTTTACTCCACTCTGTTGGTGTTGTCTCAGTTTCCCAGACTTGTGCAAATAGTGGTTCTAATAGTTCTGCTGCTAGTTCAGGGTCTGCCTTGAATAACTCAGCATTTAGATTGTCGTGACCAGGCGCTGTTCCATTTTTTTACCCTTTGATAGCTGTGATGATTTCTTCTTTTTGTGGAATGTCTGTATTTACGTCTAAGTCACTTTCAACCTCAGGAACACTCAGCTGAGTCTCTGGTGGTTCCTTATTCAGTGTTTCTCTGAAGTGCTCTGCCCATCTTGTTTCCTGCCCCTGTGCTGTGGTGATGAGATTTCCTTGCTTGTCTCTTACTAACGTTATGTTGTTGGCACCTCGTTTTCCACTGATAGTTTTGGTTATTTTATAAACTGTGCTTTGTTCATTTCTCAGTGCTGCCTCTTCTGCCTGTCTTGCAAGGTGATCCAGAAATGTCCTGTTGTTAGCACGGGTTTGACGTTTTACTTCCTTGTCCAACTGACTGTACTGTTCACTTTATATTGCCTTTAACCTGGGAGACTTAGCTTCTGTTTTCTTTCTTTTCATTTCCTTTCTCTTTGCTATGGTGTTTAGCATATCTGGTGTTATCCATTCTTGTCTCTTTCTTTCCTGGAATCCCAAGCATGACTTGCTGCTTTCCTTGTATATTGTTGAGATGGTGTGGAATCTCTGGTCAACATCATCGGTCTCTGTTCTTTCCTGGCTTTTGGTAATCTGATATTGTCTCTTTACGTCGACCACGAAAGCTTTTCTGGTGAGGGGATCTTTAAGTTTCGTGATGTTATATCTTTTCTGTTTGACTGCAACTGGTCCAGCAGCTCTGAGTTTCACCTTCAGTCTTGCTACTACTAGGTGATGATCACTTCCCACATCTGCGCCTCTTCTTACTTTCACATCTTGTAGTGCATATCTCCTTCTGCCATTGATCATTATGTTATCTATCTGGTTTCTGTCTCGTCCGTTTGGTGATTCCCATGTTAACTTGTGCACTTCTTTGTGTTGAAAAAGTGTTCCTCCAATGACCAGGTTGTTAATACTGCAGAAGCTTATTAATTTGTCCCCATTCTCATTTACTGTTCCACTGCCGCATTTCCTCATTACACTTTCATTATAATTGTTGTGTGTTCCAACTTTCGCATTTAGATCTCCCATTACTACAATAAGATCGTACGTGGGTACAGTTTCCATTTCCTTTTGTACCTGTTGATAGAACTCGTCCTTGATCTCTTCATCGCTGTCGTTTGTTGGTGCATAGCATTGTATAATTGTGGTGTTGGTGAACCTTCCTCTCAGTCTTGCTGTTATTAGTCTAATGGCTACACCTTCGTTGTGCTGACCATCTTCTCTACCAGAATAAAGTACTGTTTCCCCTGTAGCTGTTTTTATTCTCCCTATCCCTGTCCATCTGCTCTTGCTTATTCCCTTCTTCTTCTTCTTCTTCTTCCGTTATGTATTAAAGTGCTTATTCCCAGGATATGTAAATTGTAATTCCTCATCTCTGGTGTGATTTGTCTCAGCTTTCCTGCCTCATTCATAGTTCTGATGTTCCAAAACCCAGTTCTGGTTTCGTGTTTTGCGGTCAGGGCATCCGTTTTCATGCCAATGGCTTCCTTTCGGCTTTCAACACTGTCAGTCATATGAGCCTGAGACTCCGGATGTCTATCCCGCATTAAAGTTTTTTTCATTTGTTGCCTTTTCTGTAATATGTGTGATTTTTTACACAGACAAGGTTGTCGGCCCTGTGCTAAAACCCCCAACCTGGAGGACCAGGGTACCAACTTTTGTCTGACCCCTACCCACACAGACCAGTCCAGCTTGGTTGAACATACCAGGAGTAAATCTCCCACTGGCATAGCTCTGGGGATTGTCAGGGTACACAAGCTGCCAACCGCTACAAGGTATAGGTACCATTGATGGCAGTTTCATCATTATACAGCTCCCTAATGTATTCTGTCCACCTTTCTATCATGTTTTCATGACTCAATAACAGTGCTATTTCTTTTGATTTCAAACAGCCAGTGACTTTATGTCTTTTGATTTCAAACAGCCAGTGACTGTATGTGTCCTTCTTCCTGTTACCCATTTTTTTGCTCGTATATTGATTTTGTGTCATTTCTGTGCTGTACTTCAAGCTCACTTCTGGTTTAGCCATGCTTCTTTTGCTGTTTTACATTTGTTTACTATTTCCTTATTTCCATATGTATCAGTTTAAAAATTTTGTTTGCCATCCACTTCTTCTTTGCAGTCCTATTTACTTCTGGGACAATTTCGTTTGATGTATTGATTTCTTTAGCATTTCCTACTGTTCATCTATACTCTGTATTTTTTCTATTGCAATATACCTAGTCTGTATTGTAATGTTGTATATTTCACTTATTACCTTATCTGATTTAATTAAGGTTAAGTTTAGCTTGATGTTGTTTGAAGCTCACTTTACCTTCTTTAATTTTATTCTAAGTTTTATTATTCCTGGTACATGGTCATTGTTGCAGTCTGCTCCTGGCCTAGTTTTCACAGATTTCAAACTGTTTCTAAATCTCCTGTATATTAGTATGTAGTCAATCTGATTATGAACATTGTTCTTTGGATTTTTTTTACATCCAGAGGCATCTAGGATGCTGTTTAAACCAGGCGTTTCTTACTATCATATCATGCATTCTTGACCACTCTATCAGTTTGTCATCTCTCTCTCATTTCTTTTTCCCAGACCATAACCACCAGTCACATCATCAACTTTGTCATTTCCAACTTTTGCATTAAGTCTCGATGTATAACAGTTATCTCGTGAGATACTGCTGTACATTTGTCTAATATTGCCTGTTTGCAATACATTCTGGATGCTCTCAGTGAGCTGGAGCCAATAGTCATTTGCACAACGTTGAGTAGTTTGTTGGACTTTGCTTCTCTTAGCCTTCAGATCTGTAGGGTCCTGCAGACATTAATGTAAACATTTGTTTTAAAAAATCGTGCACATAATGAAGGAAATTAACTATTTATTTTACCAATGGATATTGAAAATAAAGAATGAAATGTAATGCTGCCATAATGGCTTACTATCCCCAATTTTAAATTTTGATTCAGCTATATGCCTTTTATGGAGAACAACAGAGACAACAACCAAAAAGCTACAGACTTTCATAAATGGGTGCTTGCGTAGAATAGAGGGATAAAATGGTATGACACAGTTACCAACGTGGAACTGATGACAAGAACTAGACAAGTGCCAGTGGAACAAGAAATGAGAAAAGGACGATGGCGATGGATATTACACACACTAAGGAAACCTGTTGATAGCATTACAAGGCAATCCTTGTTCTGGAACCCCCAGGGCAAGAGAGGCAAAGGTAGACCAAGAAGCACATGGAGAAGAGAGCTGGAAAAAGAGGTGAAAATGATAAGGAGAACGTGGAAAGAACTTGAGATGATGGCACGTGACAGGAGGACTTGGCATGTGTTTGTTGAAGGCCTATGCTCCTTTGGGAGTGGAGGGTTATGATATGTCTTTTATAGAGCTACACAAATTTAAGACATCTAATAACTGACTGTTTAGTTATTTATTTCTATCTAAATCCCATACAATTTCAGATGTGCCATACCAAGACATCAAGGAAAGATTGTGCAAGAATGATTATACCAGTTTTGCATTGTTGACAAATGACAATTATGATGAGTCTGGAGCAACTGGAAGTGATGTAGCTGTACATCCCATTACTAGTCATGACAGATCAGCAATCATTGATGAGACCCAGAATGATTTTAAGGTCACAATTCAAAATGAAAGTGGGTCAGATGACATCAGAAACAAAAGTGATAGGGTTGATAAGAGTTGTGGATTTGTGAATGGCATGCAGAGTAAAAAAATACAGAACCTTTATGAACATGATGTTTGTGGTGTAACGCTAACACAATGTTCTACTTCAATAAAACTAAAAGGAAAACATTCTGGGGAGAAGCCTTACAAGTGTGATGTTTGTGGAGTAGGGTTTACTCAGTCTTCTGGTCTGAAACAACACAAAAGAATACATACTGGAGAGAAGCCTTACAAGTGTGATGTTTGTGGAGTAGAGTTTACACAGTCTTCTAATCTCAAGAAACACAAAATAAAACATACTGGAGAAGCCTTACAAGTGTGATGTTTGTGGAGTAAAGTTTACACAGTTTTATAACCTGAAGGAACACAACAGGATACATACTGGAGAGAAGCATTACAAGTGTGATGTTTGTGGAGTAGGGTTTACTCAGTCTTCTGGTCTGATACATCACAAAAGAATACATACTGGAGAGAAGCCTTACAAGTGTGCTGTTTGTGGAATAGAGTTTGCATGGTCTTCTAACCTTAAGGAACACAAACAAATACATACTGGAGAGAAACCTTAAAAGTGTGATGTTTGTAGAGTAGGGTTTACACATTTTTCTAGTCTGAAGAAACACAAAAGAATACATACTGGAGAGAAGCATTACAAGTGTGATATTTGTGGATTAGAGTTTACACACTCTTCTAGTCTAAAGAAACACAATAGAATACATACTGGAGAGAAGCCTTACAATTGTGATGTTTGTGGAGTAGAGTTTACATATTTGTCTGCCATGAAGGAACACAAAAGAATACACACTGGAGAGAAGCATTACAAGTGTGATGTTTGTGAAGTATTGTTTACTCAGTCTTCTGGTCTGATACAACACAAAAGAATACATACTGGAGAGAAGCCTTACAAGTGTGATGTTTGTGGAGTAGGGTTTACTCAGTCTTCTGGTCTGAAACAACACAAAAGAATACATAATGCAGAGAAGCCATACAAGTGTGATGTTTGTGGAGTAGGGTTTACTCAGTCTTCTGGTATGAAACAACACAGAAGAATACATACTGGAGAGAAGCCTTACAAGTGTGATGTTTGTGGAGTAGAGTTTACACATTCTTCTACTCTGAAGGAACACAAAAGGATACATACTGGAGAGAAGCATTACAAGTGTGATGTTTGTGGAGAAGGGTTTACTCAGTCTTCTGGTCTGATACAACACAAAAGAATACATACTGGAGAGAAGCCTTACACGTGTGATGTTTGTGGAGTAAAGTTTTCACAGGTTTCTACCCTGAAGGAACACAAAAGAATACATACTGGACAGAAGCCTTACAAGTGTGATGTTTGTGGAGTAGGGTTTACACATTCTTCTAGTCTGAAGAAACACAAAAGAATACATACTGGAGAGAAGCCTTACAAATGTGATTTTTGTGGATTAGGGTTTATTCATCCTTCTTGTCTGAAAAAACACAAAAGAATACATACTGGAGAGAAGCCTTACAAGTGTGATGTTTGTGGAGTAGGATTTACACAGTTGTCTTCCATGAAGGAACACAAAAGAATACATACTGGAGAGAAGCCTTACACGTGTGATGTTTGTGGAGTAAAGTTTACAAGGTCTTCTAATCTGAAGGGACACAGAAGAATACATACTGGAGAGAAATATTACAAGTGTGATGTTTGTGGAATATTGTTTACTCATTCTTCTGGTCTGATACAACACAAAAGAATACATACTGGAGAGAAGCCTTACAAGTGTGATGTTTGTGGAGTAGGGTTTACTCTTTCTTCTGGTCTGAAACAGCACAAAAGAATACATACTGGAGAGAAGCATTGCAAGTGTGATGTTTGTGGAGTGTTGTTTACTCATTCTTCTGGTCTGATACAACACAAAAGAATACATACTGGAGAGAAGCCTTACAAGTGTGATGTTTGTGGAGTAGGGTTTACTCTTTCTTCTGGTCTGAAACAGCACAAAAGAATACATACTGGAGAGAAGCATTGCAAGTGTGATGTCTGTGGAGTGTTGTTTACTCATTCTTCTGGTCTGATACAACACAAAAGAATACATGCTGGGGAGAAGCCTTGCATGTGATGTGTGTGGAGTAGAATTTAAACATTTTTCTACCCAAAGGAACACAAAATTATACATGCTGGAGAAAAGCATTACACGTGTGATGTTTGTGGAGAATTGTTTATTCATTATTCTGGTCTAATACAACATGAATGAATGCATACTGGAGAGAAGCCTTACAAGTGTGATGTTTGTGAAGTAGTGTTTACTCAGTCTTCTGGTCTGAAACAACACAAAAGAATACATACTGGGGAGAAGCCTTGCATGTGATGTGTGTGGAGTAGAATTTACACATTTTTCTACCCGAAGGAACACAAAATTATACATGCTGGATAAAAGCATTACAAGTGTGATGTTTGTGGAGTAGGGTTTACTCAGTCTTCTGGTCTGAAACAACACAAAATAATACATACTGGAGAGAAGCATTGCAATTGCGATGTCTGTGGAGTGTTGTTTACTCATTCATCTGATCTGATACAACACAAAAGAATACATACTGGAGATAAGCATTCCAAGTTTGAAGTTTGTGGAGAATTGTTTACTCATTCTTGTGGTCTAATACAACATGAGAAAATACATAATGGAGAGAAGCCTCACAATTGTGATTGTGGAGTAGGGTTTACTCAGTCTTCTGGTCTGAAGCAACACAAAAGAATACATACTGGGGAGAAGCCTTGCATGTGATGTGTGTGGAGTAGAAATTTACACATTTTTCTACCTGAAGGAACACAAAATTATACATGCTGGAGAGAAGATTACAAGTGTGATGTTTGTGAGAAGTGTTTACATGGTCTTCTAACCTGAAAGAACACAAAAGAATGCATACTAAAGAAAGGCCTTACAAGTGTTATGTATGTGGAGTAGGGTTTACACAGTTTTCTACCCTGAAGGAACACAAAAGAATACATACTGGAGAGAAGCCTTACAAGTGTGATGTTTGTGGAGGAGGTTTACTCAGTCTTCTGTTCTGAAACAACACACTAACAATACATACTGGAGAGAAGCCTTACAGGTGTCATGTCTGTGGAGAAGGGTTTATACATTCTTCGAGTCTGAAGAAACACAAAAGAATACATAGAGACTTTACAAGTGTGATGTTTGTCTAGTAGGATTTGCAGAGTCTTCTTCTTATCTGATAAAGAACAAAAGAATACATACTGGAGAGAAGCCTTACACGTGTGATGTTTGTAGAAAAGTGTTTTCTCAGTCTTCTGGTCTGAAACAACACAAAAAAATACTTCCTGGAGACAAGCTTTACAAGTATGATGTTTGTGGAGTAGAGTCTTCACAGTTTTCTACCCTGAACATAAAAGAATACATACTGGACAGAAGCTTTACAAGTATATGTTTGTAGACTTCTTGTTCTTCCTCGTTTGTCCTGAAAAGGACGTTGGTTGCGTTGTGTCTGTTTACGCCGGAGCTGTGATATCTACACCTTTCGGTCGACATATCCGACTTCAGCATGGCATTTTTTGGGACCGGGTTTGCCTTCCCTCTGTGATCCCTACTCTCTCAGCCAGACTGCAGTGATGCAGCCTGTTTCCAGGACCACCACGTGGAGGTGGAGTAGGGTCTTGGTCAGCTCTGGTTTGCTGACCCTGATGCAAGCAGTCAAGCTATAGGTCACTGACTGCATTCTCTATTGCTGCATCTTTGGGTCCCGTTTGTAGACTAAGGTTTACACATTTTTCTAGTCTAAAGAAACACAAAACAATACATACTGAAGAGAAGCCTTACAAGTGTGATGTTTGTGGAGTAGAGTTTACTCATTCTTCTGGTCTGTTACAACACAAAAGAATACATACTGCAGAGAAGCCTTACTTGGACCATATTTACCAAAAACTTCAAAAACAAATAGACAAAGTTTCAGAGTGGATGGAAAGTTGTTGCTTCCAAATTAATGTAAACAAAACAGTAGGTATGATATTCAGCAAAGGAAATTTTAAAAAAAAATAAAATCATTATAACCATTAAAGGCAGAAAATATGTACATCCTTAACAAGGTTTCTGGGCATAACTTTAGATAAACAGCCAAATTGGAATAAACATATAGACAATTTAGTAGAAAGCTGTAGGGGACCCCTAAATATACTAAGGATAGTAAAAGGTAATGGATGGGGGGGCCAGCAATAAAATAATGCTTATGTTCTACAAGTCTTTCATCAGGGGGAAACTGGATTTTGCCAGCATAGTCTGTGACTCAGCTGCAGCTTCTAACAAAGCAAAAGTAGACAAAATTCAAAATGCAGCCATGAGAACCATTACAGGTGCATTTATATCAACACCAGTAGAAGCGCTAGAAGTAACTCTTGGCATACCACCCCTTGGTCTAAGACGGAAAGAACTAAGATTAAATTATTAGAGTAAAGTAGCACAAGAAGTGACCCACCCAGCACATAAAGCATTTGTCAAAAACCAACCAAGTGTATGGGACGTCCCCTTTAATAAAGATAGATATCCAACAGGGTGGAGAACTATAGAAGATCTAATGCAGTTCAAAGAACTGTCAAACACAATTAAAAATAGTAATAAATATAGAAGCAAAATACCACCCTGGGAACTAAAAACACCAATCATAGACTACTCACTTATTGAAAAGATCAAACAAAACATAGAAGATAAGGAAGCTAAAATGATAAGTAGAAAGTTCATAGATCAACTAACAAAACAAAGTCTTGCTGTCTACACTGATGGATCCAAGGGTGATAGTAGGCAACTAGGTGCAGGAGTGGTAATACCACAGAGGGGAATTAAAAAGAGCTACATTGTAACTGAAGGGGGCTTTGATTTTTACCACAGAGATGGTAGCAATTCTAAAAAGTTTAGAAATAATCGAAGATAACCCACCAGAAGCTGTTATGGTATTTACAGACTCACTATCATCACTACAAGCACTAGAACACCCAGGTAAACGTAGCCGGCCAGACATAAAGGAAGAAATTCTAGCAATTAATACATCTCTAGGGAACAGAGGATGTAGTGTGATGCTAGTGTGGGTTCCAGCACACATAGGTATAGCTGGTAATGAGTTGGCAGACCAGAACGCCAAGAAGGGAAGGATAAGTAAAAACAATATAAGAGCAGGACTGGGAAGGTCGGAGATCAAGAGCCAAGTGAAGCTAACTATAAACAAGGAATGGAAGACAACATAGAAGAACAGTAGAAAAGGCAGACACTTATTCAAACTGCTGAAAGAACCAACAAGGACGTGCCAGGTCAGAGAAGAATTAAAGATACCATCAAACAAAAAACTGTGGCGTCTCCGTCTCGGTGCATCATACTTTATGATAGAGGAACCACACTGCCAAGGATGTCAGGAAGAAAATTACATAGACCACTACCTGATCCACTGTAAAAAGTACGAACAACAAAGGCTTGAATTAAAAACTTACTATAGAAATCACAATATAGACATGACAGGTGTTAAGGTTTTAAGTATAGATGCCCCAAGAGATGCCCAATCAATACGTAAAAGATATTTACATAAAACAAAGGAAAACATATAAGGTTAGTACTTCAGAAAAGATATTCAACTAAATAGGAATTAAGCAACAAGAAGTAACAAATCATAAAAAAACAAAACAAAAATAATGGAAAATGACAAGGAAAGACAACGAGGTTTAAGAAAAAGTAAACAACAACTCAAAAAGAACAAATAATAATACAAATTAAAACTAAATGTAAAGGACAATAGTTATCAATAAACAATACAAAAGAGAAAATAAAATGGAACAATACTAATAAAATTAAAATCAGCAACTGCAAAAGACAATAGTTATTTAAATTGAATACAAAATTATAAAATATAATAACACTAAATACCCCAATTATAACCAATTTTCAGGTTGAACAGGGTAGACTAAGATGGAACGAGAAGAGGCAATAATGGTCAGCTGTTATGTGCCCACTCTCCACTCATCACCTCTTCAAAACAACAACAACATACAAGTGTTTTGTTTATAGAGTAGGGTGTACACAGTCTTCTAGTCTGTAGAAACACTAAAGAATACATACCAGAGAGAAGCCTTACAAATATAATGTTTGTGGATTAGGTTTTACACATTTGTCTGCCATGAAGGAACAAAAAAAAAAAATCCATACTGGAGAGAAGCCTTACTAGTGTAATGTTTGTGGATTAGGGTTTACACATTGTTTACTCATTCTTCTGGTCTGATACATCACAAAAGAATACACAATGGAGAGAATCCTTACATGTGATGTTTGTGGAGTAGAGTTTACAAGGTCTTCAAACCTGATATGACACAAACAAATACATACTGGAGAGAAGCTTTACAAGTATGATGTTTGTGGAGTAGAGTTTTCACAGTTTTCTACCCTGAAAGAACACAAAAGAATACATACTGGACAGAACCCTTACAAGTGTGATGTTTGTAGACTAAGATTTACACATTCTTCTAGTCTGAAGAAACACAAAACAATAGATACTGGAGTGAAGTCTTACAAGTGTGATGTTTGTGCAGTAGGGTTTACAAAGTCTTCTAACCTGAAGGGACACGAAAGAATACATACTGGAGAGAAGCATTACAAGTGTGATGTTTGTGGACTATTGTTTACTCATTCTTCTGGTCAGTTACAACACTAAAGAATACATACTGGAGAGAAGCCTTACAAGTGTGATGTTTGTGGAGTAGGGTTTTCACATTCATCTAGTCCAAAGAAACACAGAAGAATACATACTGGAGAGAAGCCTTACCAGTGTGATTTTGCATAGTAGAGTTTATACGATCTTCTAACCTAAAAAAACACAAAAACTACATACTGGAGAGAAGCTTTACAAGTATGATGTTTGTGTAGTAGAGTTTACAGCGTTCTAACCTGAAGGAACACAAAAGAATATATACTGGAGAGAAGCCTTACACATGTGATGTTTGTGGTGTAATGTTTACACAATTTTCTAATCTCAAGAAACACAAAATAAAACATACTTGAGAGAAGCCTTACAAATGTGATATTTGTGGAATACAGTTTGCAGGATTTTCTAACCTGAAGGGACACAAAAGAATACATACTGGAGAGAAGCCTTACAAGTGTGATGTTTGTGGAGTATTGTTTACACAGTCTTCTAATCTTAAAGTGCAAAAAAAATAGAACATACTGTAGAGAAGCCTTACAAGTGTGATGTGTGTGGAGTAGGTATTACACAGTCTTTTAAATGAAAGACTACACAAAAAGATGTACAAGGGAGAAGCATTACCAGTGTGACATTTGTTGTATGAGGTTTCATTGGTGTTCTTGTCTGAAAAGACACAATAAATAACATTCACATGAGAAGTTTTTTAGTGCAATATATGTGATGTGCAACAGAAGATGTGTAGACCATATATTCACTCTCAGGAACATTATAGAGCAGTGCTCAGAATGGCAAAGACAGCTGTACATTAATTTCGTTGATTTTGAAAAGGCTTTTGACAGCATACATAGGGACAGTTTATGGAAAATACTGAGGGCTTATGGAATTCCAAGCTGCATAGTGTCAATCATAAAAAGCCTCTATGCCAACTTTACGTGTAGTGTTGGGCAGAGCAACCTAACCTTTGAGGTGAAGATAGGAGTATGACAGGGATGCCCCTTATCAACCACTCTATTTTTAACAGTCATAGACTGGGTGATGCGACAGACAACAGAGGGCAGTCCAAGAGGAATAAGATGGACTACATTTTCTACATTAGAAGATCTGGAATATGCAGATGACATTGCACTACTAGCACATTCACATCAACACATCCAGGAAAAAATGGACAGACTTAATAAGTTTAGCCAGCAGGTGGGCTTGAACATCAATTTAAGGAAGTCAGAGGTCATGACGCTCAATGTGAGCAACCCTGAGCCCATATCAGTAAGGAATCAGCAACTGGTACAGACAGACATCTTCACATACCTAGGATGCATAGTAACACCAGACGGCGGGGCAGGCAAAGACATCAACAACAGAATGAATAAGGCAAGAACAGTCTTTTTTAGCCTAAACAACATCTGGAAGTCCTCCCAATACAGCACAAGCACAAAATTAAGATTATATCAGAGCTGTGTGCTTTCTGTGCTTCTCTATGGTGCAGAATGCTGGAGAGTTACAGAGAAGGAAATGTCAAAATTGTCCTCTTTTCACACAACATGCCTAAGAAAAATTCACCGAATCTTTTGACCGAATACCATCACCAACCAAGATCTGCTCACTCGGAGCAAGCAAGAGGACATGCACACCATCATAGCTGGCAGACGCTGGAGCTGGGTTGGCCATGTCCTCAGAAGAGACCCCGATGCCATCACAAAAACAGCAATGCATTTGACCGCTGAAGGAAAATGAAAGAGAGGGCGACCAAAAACAACTTGGCGGAGGACTGTGGAGGCTGAGATGCAGGGAATGAACCAGAGTTGGGGCACTGTACGAAGGATGGTCGCCGACCGAGCAAAGTGGAATCAATTTGTTGTTGCCCTACAAGACGCCACCAGGCGTGATGGCCGCTGACTGCTTTGACGGTCGGCGGCTAATAATCAAAGAAGAATATGTGATGCAAGGTTTACAAAGTTTGCTTATTGTCGTAATTTTTATCTGAGAGGGTGCTGATGAATATTGGTCCCTTTAGAGTGTAAAGTGATATTGAAGGCTCTGTGAGAATAAGGATTTGGGAGAATGAGGTAGTAGATTCACAAGCGCTGGGAAGGAGCAAGGACAGTCTCTTATTACGACAATATCTGTTTTCTCACAGACTACTCCTATCTCTCTTCTGCACAAACAATAGTTTGTCAGTTCCAGTCGCTCAACACGCTCACCGATTTGGTGATTCTGTCGCTCAACGTACATGAATACAACCTACACAGATGGAAATGTTTGGAGTTTTAGGCCAACCGACAACCATCACAATTAATGATTAATACCTTTATTATCATAAAGGACTCACACATAATTGTACATTTACAGTCAAAAATCAAAGGTTACAGAATACAAATATAATAAGGGAAGAGGGGGTGTTGAGGAGAAATATCCCATCCACCGTTTCCCGTTTATATTTACTAACAGACAAAACCCGGTCCCAAAGACAAGAAAGGGGGGGGGGGGGGGGGGGTGATCAGAGATAGGCAATTTAACCCACTGGTAAATATATTACTCTGAGGCAAGGGGTTACAGAAAGAAGGGGGGGGGGGGGGGTAGAGGAAAGCTAGGGTTCTCAATTGTCTCCCTTTAAATCAACAAATTTTACGGGAGGGGGGAATGAACACAGTTACCCAATCCAGCTAGGAGAGATCCCGTACAAGGAATATAATGCACCTTAGTACAAGGTCGAACTAATTAAAAGGGTAAAGAAAAGATAAATCTCCTTTCATTCAAAAAAAAACACACTAGGGCTGGCCATCCCCACAAACACACACGCAGACTTACCGAAAGGTGAATTCTGGCACTTCATAGGAAATACATAAAAAAAAAACAGCACTAAACCTTGGCTTAGGTAAAAGTATTTTTCTTCCGTGTACAGCCCCAGATTTTGCGGGTTGTTGAAGTTAACACAGTGTCCCGAAATCGCTGGACGTTGAAGTTTAACGGTACTGTTTGTTTATTAGATAAAGTTCCTAAAGAATGTCACAGCCACTTGGCTAGGCGTGAGGTATGGTGTGGTTCCTAAAATTGGCACAGCTGGTGGAGATAACTTCCTTTTTCCGTAATGACACAAGTTAAGAAAAACACTGAGGTAAGTTCTTCTTTGGGGGGGAGGGGGTTAAAATCCACTGAATATACGTGACAGATAGTGTTCAGGTAGATCGATGCTTTTTCTTCACAAATAGGGGCAGTGAATAAAATATGTTCTTCTTCCAGTTTTCTTTAAGGACTCTATATGAACTAGTATTTTTAAAGTGTTTCTTGAATGGCTTTATTCTCAGTTACGTTCAGAGGAGCGGGGCCCATTACAGGTCGCCACAAGTTTAGCTTTAAAAAAAGTTCATATGTTACTGGAGGTATCAAATTGAGTTTGGCAGAACTCTGTATATAATTAATAATTGCTGGGATGCAGGTTGAATGATCGTTCTGAATGAAAGATAATCAAAACAAGAAATGCATTACAAATCATATTATAATCTGACGCGATAAATTACAGTTAGCCTATTTACTTATTAGCGTCGTCAATTAACAAATCAGGAAAACTTCCCGTGAGTTAAAACAATTAAAAGCACATCTATCTATACAGAACTAAACTGTATTAAAGTTATAATTCTCTTTAACGTCTGCAAAATAAATTTATGCGTCAATTGTATTAGGAAATACTTTTAGCTGTAACATTAGTTTGCACTAGAACTTTGAAAATGGGTTTATTTAATAAGGTTAAATTTACACCACAATCCATTGAAATCAATTGAAATAACTCGACCACTGATCACTCGAAGCTAATGTATAAATTACCGTCTGCACAGAAAGAATACACTCCAATAGTCACGAAAGTAGATGAAATCCAGCAGGAATCCGACTATGCTAGTGCAACTAGGATTCTGTCAGAGCGAACGATAAAATGCAGTTTATCGGAGTTCTCTATTTATACTTCTCGAATGTAACTTGAATGGGGCGTGTTAAATTTTCGCACCTTTCTTGAACTTGAGCAAAATTCGAGATACCTCGCCGTGGTGTTAACCGTTGCAATTCCTACGATTCCCCCGGTCTACCGATTTCCTTCCGTCTCAGGCTGCTCGCATAGGAGTGTGAAAAGTTCCCGAGAAGCTAACTCTGTGAGCTGAAAGTTCCTGATTCTTTAGATCGCGGCCGCTCCACGTTGAATTCTGAAGATAAGCCTGTTCTTTGATGGTACCGCTGTTCTGAGAGCTTTGGCAACTCCCACCAGGCGGGGTGACAGCCAGGTAAGAAAATGATCTGCTGTTTATTGCTCTAGAAACAGGAGTGAGTCTATGGCCTGTCCTCTTTTGGGCCGGCGTTAAGGAAAAGATTGCTATAAATCGTTCTCAGAAATGGTTGTGGGCGGGATTTTAATCTCCCATCAAAGGTCATGCGATCTCAAACGTTCGCATAAGATAGCAGGCTACATATTAATGATCCAGCGTGTAAGGTTCTCGTGGAAAAGCTGCATGCCGGTAAAAGTTACAACAGATGATCAGGGGTTCTAAAGTTATGAGAGGCCAATATTCTGTTATCATCCATCGAGTCAGGGAAATTCATTTGTCATACTTAGACGTACGTCACACTTATGTGAAATGGCACAGTAAAGTACATACTGGAGAGAAGAATTTCAAGTGTGATGTTTGTGGTATAATGGTTTACTGATTGTGCTTGTCTCAGAATACACACAAAAATACATACAGGAGAGAATCCTAACAAATGTGTTCATTACGATTTAAGGTTTAACAGCTGTTGTAGTTTAAGAACACACACAAGAATACACTTATGGAAGTAACTTTACATGTGTAATGTATGCATTGTATAGGTTACATAGTCTGCTCATTTTGAAGTGCAGAAAAAATACACACTGGAGAATATTATTACATGGTTGGTGTATTTTGTGATTAAAAGACATGATTCATACTTTTGTATTCACTGAAATACTTTGTTTACAACACTTGTTAGAATCAAGATGAAAACAGTCCAACAAGTTGATGCTCACATGACATTTATTTTGTTAAATTTTGAAAATTAATGTAATTTGTTAAAATTTATTACTTCTGTGAATAACCTTTATCTAAACCAGCATGTCCCTCACTTTTCATGGTTCACTTGAAGAATTTTTGTCTCTACACATGAATCTCTACCTGACCATGTTGGTTGGTTGTGTTTGACAAGCTTTCCAACTAAATATGAGAGCATATATCATTTTGATGGTTGTGTTTGTCATGTTTTCTCTCTAAATATGAGAGCTTGTCTGATTTATTTGGGTTTTGTTTGACAAGTTTTCTACCTAAATATGGGAGCATGGCTGGTTATGTTGGACATGTTTATTCCAAAAAAATGAGAACAGGTTGTCTGGTTATGTTTGTTCCCTAAGCATGAGAGCATGTCTCATTATGTTGTTTGTGTTTGACATGTTTTTTATTGTAATTTGATGTGTTAAAATGAAGCTAACATTTGGTCACATATCACTGAGGCTGTATACTTTGTTGTTTTGCTGACTTTTAATTTGCATTTAATCTTATCTGTCCAATGCTATTGTCATGGGAAAAAGATCTGTAGTTCTACATAGATCAGATCTGGATTTATTATTCCAGGCATTGACATTGTGTTTTGTTCTTCTAATAATGAAGTATGTTCTTGACCTTAAGAAAAATATTTCTTTTTCAGGAGTTAATGGAATTAGCTACCCTTAAAGTCAGCAATCCTTTATCCTTTTTTTCAGATTTAAGAATGGTTGCATGGTGCTTGAGATTTTAAACTTTTTACTGGGTGGGAAAACTGATCCCATGTCCATCTCTCTTTTGTATATTTTTTATGAATATATCACAAAATGACTGTATTATTTATTTCATTGTGTTTAGAGTGTATTTAGTAAATTGACTGATACAAACATGTAGTATACCCAAAATGATTAAATCGAAGTTAAATTTGTATAATTATAAACACAAAAAAATTAAATAATCACTTCAGTTTTAACAGTTTAAAAAATTGAAAAGCTTTAAAGAAAATGTTCATCCTTGGAGGATGGTAGAATGTTTAGTTAAGAAGTCACGTGGCAGCTTATAGAACTACTTAGCTGTCAGTGATTGTTCTGGTCCTTCTAATGGTTTGGTTCCTGGTAGACTGATCATTAATAATGCTCATCGCTGGTCAATGATGTAGGGCATAGCACGTTCCCAGCAGTGTCAGGGGGGTCTACAAAGGTTGGTCCCTCATCATAAAGCTTGGGGCACTGTCCCCTTCTTGTTCCAGAGATAGTACCCTTCAACTGGTACCACCAACAACTATGGTCAGAGAAATAGAAACAAAATGCTCTCTTTTTTAATGATAATTAGTTCTCCAGGACCTAAAGATGCAGCAATAGAGAATGCAGTCAGCGACCCGTAGCTTGACTGCTTTCATCAGGGTCAGCAAACCAAAGGTGACCAAGACCCTACTCCACCTTCATTTGGTGGTCCTGGAAACAGGCTGTATCACTGCAGTCTGGCTGAGAGAGTAGGGATCGAAGAGGGAAGGCAAACCCGGTCGCAAAAAATGTCGTGCTGAAGTCGGATGTGTCGGCCGAAAGGCACAGCTATCGCAGCTCCGGTGTAAACAGACACAATGCAACCAACGTCCTTTTCAGGATGAACAAGGAAGAAGAAGAAGAAGTCCCCTTCTCCTGTTAAACCACCTTGTCTACCTCAGAATTTACCCTCGATGTGAATTAAGGTTAATCCCTCGAGAGAAAACTTTCTTCACATTTGAATTGAATAGTTTTATATTTACTTTAAATAAAAAGGTTAATAGTACACATAGAATATTTACATTTCCACTGATTGAAAAGTGTTCACAATATAAAATTGAATATGTTTTCATTTACATTTACACTGATTGAAAAGTTGGACACTTCCATTAATTTTAAAGTGAATATGTTAACATCGACATTTACACTGGTTTGAAACAGTAAATATTATAATTAGAACGTACATCATTTCTTTCATCTTTCCCTCCCTGCTCCCTATGGAATCTGGTATTATTTATGTGTTTAATTCACTACAGAGAAAACTAACTTTTGTTCTAACAATATTTTCACACTTTTTATATATTCAAAAGATACAGTGTATGTCCATGAACCAAATTCGACAGGTTATTTTGTAAAAAAAAAAAAAAAAAGTGTTTACCATGGTAACCAAAAAAACATCCGCCATATTGAATTTTTCACCAATCTTCAAGAGCACATATCATAAGTTTCCTGTTGACCAAAGTTTATCAAATTGCACACACATGTTGCGACTGACAATTAACACAACTGATCAGGAGCTTATTTTGGTATGTTTAAAATTATATTTTTAATGATTTAAAAAAAAAAACATTTAAATGAAAAAATACATAAAAATAAATTTAAAATATATATATATATATATATATATATATATATATATATATATATATATATATATATATATATATATATATATATTACTTACTTACTTAGTCATTCTCCTTCTACCGTGAGGTGTAGAGGTTTGGAAGAGAGAGCGCCAGACTATCCTATCGGCTGTCTTCCTCCTGGCCTGGTTCCATTCTAGTCCTTGGTCCTTCAAAGACTGTCTAATGTTGTCCTCCCAGCGAACTGTGGGGGTCTGGATCCTTGGCTCTTTGTTTCCCATGCTTGTCGTGGTAGCCAATCTTCTCCCATTCTGCAGACATGGCCAAACCATCTTAGTTGGGACTGTTCTACTTGGGTCTGCAGGGGGGGGGATTTAAGGCCTTGACGTATCATCTGGTTGCGGACCATTTCTCTTCTTGTTACTTCAACCACCTTCCTCAGATACCTCATTTCTGAGGTTTGGATCTGGCTTTTGTGGGTTGTAGTCATTGCCCATGACTCGCATCCATATGTCAAGACTGGGACATAGGTGGAGCGGTATATAGCCATCTTCGTTTTCTTACCAACCTCTCTCTTGCAGAGGAATCCTCAATTTATGGCCTGAAAAAGTCTCCCAGCTGCTGCTTTTCGAGTGGCCAACTCCCTTTCGGTCTATAATAGCTCCAAGGTATTTAAAGTGGTCGACCTGCTCCAGGACCTGTTCTCCCAGCTTAATCTGATGTCTTCTTTCTTCTCGTGATATCACCATGGATTTTGTTTTAGAGCTGCTTATGACCATCCCTCTCTTCTCCAGCTCTTCCTTCCAGACTTGCAGGTTGGATTGGAGATGTGCCTCTTATTTAGCAATCAGGGGAACATCATCAGCAAATGCCAGCTCCAAAATACAGACCTGTCTCATCTTCCAGTACCCCACTGAATACTTACTTGTTCTCTCCTTACATGCCTTGATGACATCATCCATGAGTAGTATGAAAAGGTAAGGTGACAGGATATCAACTTGTCTTACACCAGTGGTGGTCCTGAACTCTTCTGACTTTTGGTTTGCTGTCCTCACATAATTTCTGCAAGACGTGTAGAAGCTCTGTATAGCATTAATCAGAGGTGCTGGAATGTTCATCCTTGCCAAACAGTCCCAAAGTTTGCTCCAGGGTACCCTGTCAAATGTATTTTCCAGATCTATGAAACACAGATGGATCTCACTCTTATACTCAAGGGCCTTTTCACTCAGCTGTCTGAGTGTGAAGATTAGGTCTTGAGTACTTTGGTTCACTCGGAATCCGCACTGGACCTCATCCAATTGTGGCTCAGCTAGGCGTCGGAGTCTCTGCTCTAGGATTCTAGAGTAGATTTTATCAGGGACACTGAGAAGGGATATGCATCTATGGTTTCCACACTGTCGATTATCACCCTTTTTGAAAATTGGTGTTATGTGGCAATCTCCCAATCCTTTGGTATGGTTTTGTTGTACCACGCTGCCTGAAGAACCCTTAAGAGTAATAGGTTGTCTGATGCTCCCATGTACTTAACCATTTCTGGTGTTATACCATCATGCCCTGCTGCTTTGCCCATCTTGATTTTCTCCAGTGCTGCCTTCAGTTCTTCCATCTTTATGTCATCTTCACCATCATTGGTTTTCTCTTCTGTGCTAGTGGTTATCATTTCTGATGCTTCACCATGCTCACCATCCAGGAGTTCTGAGAAATATTCTTTCCATTACTTCCTTCGGGGCAGTAATCAATTTGCCTTGCTTGTCCTTTAAAAATTTGAGAGGGCATTGTTTTTCCTTCCTCATGTTCTTTAGGGTCTTATAGAACAATTTCTGGTTTTCTCCAAATTCTTCCCAGGACTTCTGTTTTGCTGCTAGCACTTTGTTCTTTGCTTCTTTTCTGAGTGTCACATATTCTCTATATTTTTTCCATTTGTCCTGTTGTGTTTTTAGCTCCTAAGTATTGTTTCCATGCCATTTTCTTCTCTCTTATTTTCTCTTTGACTTCCTCTGTCCACCAAGGTGTCCTTTTTCTCTTGTTCCCAAGACGGACTTCACCGCATGCTTCTGCAGCAGCTGTCTTTATGATATCCTTGAAGTTAATCCAGAGGGTTTCCAAGTCATCAGATCATTCTTCTGTGTTGCTCACCGCTGCAGCAATAAGCCCCTGATATCTGGTCTTAATTTCTGGCTCTCTCAGCTTGTAGGTCCTAATGCTCATTTCTCCCGCTCGTTTACTTGGTTTCTTGCGTGATGTTGGGCAGTTCCTAGGCTGAGCAACTCTTTTAGTAGTTCTTTTGATTGTTAGCAGGTAGTGATCACTTCCAATCTCTGGCCCTCTCCAGACTCTTGCATCCCGTTCATATTTGAATGAGCTTCTCCTAACAATGGCATAGTCGATCACTGACTTCTCATTCTTGGTTGGTTCACATCTAGTGTATGCATGTTTGCGCTTATGGGGGAACTTTGTGTTTGTAATGATCAGATTCTGCTCAATGCAGAATCTAAGGAGTCACTTTCCATTGTCATTGAGAGTATCTTCTCCATATCTTCCGATAACTCCACCCCATCTAGCATGGTCATTTCCAACTCTGGCATTAAAATCTCCGAGCATGATAACTTCATCTAGGCAGTCATCCACAGTTCTTTGAAGCAGCTCGAAGAATTCCTCCTTGACCTCTGCTCTCTCATCCTCATTTGGCCCATACACTATGACCAGGTTGACTATGGTTTCTCCTTCTATTAGTTTTAAAGTCAGGAGGACCGTCAAGTTGATTGTTGAACTGAAGTGCCTTTTCACACAACAGAGAACCAGAGATAGGTTCCCCTTTGCTTCTTCTTTGCACAAACCATATATACAAAGCCTCTTCCAATTTCACATCTTTCGCATTTCTGATGGTTTTACGTTTCTTCGACCCATTTTCACTATCAAATTTCGATGCAAAACTCATAATTTTATCCTTGTTACTTTTGATGTCAGAGACGGTAGCTTTCCCAACATTGAAAATCCTCGCAAATGAAGACACAGTTTCACCTTGTCCTAGTCTCTTGATAATTTCTGTTTTCGTTTCAATTGACAAAACATTGCGGTTCCTTTTATATGCTTTAGGCCTACTGGAAAATGCCATATCGCACAGAGAAATACTTGTACACCAAAATTATTCTGCTGTAGTAGCAGACACAATTATTTTAAGTTGAACTGTCTGTTTAGCCAGTGTTCTACCTAGAACGCACACGTACACTGGATTGGTAAACCAGATATTAACTGACTTTATGATCTAACTGACTTCCTGTACGTAAGCGACCGACCATTAGCCATCCCATTCTCTACAAATTGTTCGCACACATTTGAAGTTTGCCGCATCAAAAGATTCAGAATGTTAGTCTAACGTGACTGTGGCATCTGATTTTTTTTTTCTTTTCTGGAAAAAGTGTTCGGATAATTGGATGTTCGGATAATTGGGGTTCGGATAAATGGAGCTCTACTGTATATATATATATATATATATATATGTGTGTTATCCTAATTGTAATTTACATTTCTTTAAACTGTAAACTTTTAATGTTATTGAAAATCGATATCAAATTTATATTCCCCTTAGTATTAAAGTTCTTATTACTATGTATATCAAACATATGGTAGTTTCTTAGAGTTTAAGAACTGACTCATAGTTTTAGATGACACTGAATAACAAGCTTTGTAGTTAATCAGAACACACAGTTCTGTACATGCAAAGGCCCGAGATCCTTGGTTGTTGACTTCGCGTAGACCAAACCAAGATGACCACTAATTGCTATGACAGCACTGAAAGTCGGAGATAGTAGCTGTAGACCGCCATTTATGTCTGTGCATGAGTGTGTTAGTGTGCGACGGGTACATTATTTTCTACTGCAAATATTGTGGCCGTGCTACGCAATGGCTGCCCAAAGCAATTTTTAAGTTGAGGATTCTGTAAAGTGTATGGTTCGATCTATACCCTTGTCTTAATGTTAGCTCTCTGTACACTAATGACTTCCCAAGTGACGCAACAGCACCTGTACAGACTGTGACATGTAAGAGGATAAAACGAGATGAATGCTTCCCTTGATATTATCCATTTCGTTTGTTTTCCACAATACAACCCACACCCCATTTAGACCTTTCAGATGTGGCAACATCACTGTAGAGCAGCGTGTCGCCATCAAGATCCATAACTCCTTGTCATTTTCTCTTTGTTTCTGTCAAAGCCAGGATTTCTAATTTGGCTTTCATCATCTCATCCACCAGTTCCTCTTCCTTCCCATTCATACTTCTTGTGTTCCATGTTCCGTAAGTCGTAGTCCGTTCCAGTTCGTCGCCTTTAGAATCAGTCTAGTTTTCTCTCTTATGTTTCGCGTAGTTGGGTTTTTATGACAAAGAGGTGACTGATTGGCCTGATGTGCCTTTGCATGATGGAGGGGCTGCCTCCTTTTTCAGCCAGCTTTAGGACCGGTCTAGGCGGAGTTTCCCCCACGTTCCACCGATATTATCTCCAAGGTGTCTTTACTCGGATCTTCTCCCATCTTAGAAATGGAAGTCCCCTTTATGAGTGTGGGTATGCGTGTGTGCTGGTTTTTATTTTGTGATACGTTTTGTGTAATCCATACTCTATACAAAGATGTAACCATTAAATTTACGAAACAAAGATCTGTAAAATAAAAATAAAAAATAAGTCTTCGGCCCCTTTAAAATTATTATATTTTTTTGAAGGCTGAGCAAGGAGCTATTCCTGCTCGGCCGTGAAATCAGATCTGAATGAATGCTTCCTGCGACAAAGACGATTTATGTCTGGTGTATCAAGCTATAAGGACGGAATCGCACAAAAAAAGGCTTCATGCTTGTGAGATTGTTGTATCGAAGTTGAACTTTACTTAACTGTCAGGCCATTCTTTCTGTTTGGTCATTATTAATTTTACTTGCACGCATAATTTCCTCTCCCCCCCCCCCCCCCCCCCCCCCCACGTTAAAACAAGAAAAAGATTGTTCTCTATATTTCCAAAAAAGTGGGTGTCATATATACTGTTGAAAAAAAGAAACGCATAGCTATCCGAGTGCGCGTTTTTTGAGATTGTAAGTAAAATTTGGTGCTAGGGTATATAAAAACTAGCCTCAAATGTTCTTTACAGTGTCAAATGCACGTGTTGACCTGAATTGCGTTCGCTTTTGTAATCGTTACAACCAGTGGTCAATAGTGTTTATGACGCAATTTTTGACCACAGCTCATGTTGCGCGCACGTGAAAGCAACAAAATTTGGGGTGAACACTATTCACTGACTACGCAACTGAAACCCTATAAAAGGATAACGTTACACACACAAAAATTCAGTTCATTTTCAAGCAGACATTTATGGCGTCTCTATCGATAAATTTAAGGAACATTGCTATTGCCGACTGCATGGAGGCGAAAGTCAAAGTCAGGTTGCCAGGCATCTAAACGTGCATCAGAGTACCATCAGTCGACTTTGGCACCGGTTCTAAGCCACTGGCTCAGTTGAAGACCGGCATCGCAGTGGACGACCCAAAGTAACAACAGCAGCGGAGGATCGCTTTATTCGGCTTCGTCACCTCAGAGACAGGTTTGCAACAGCTTCCTCAACTGCCCAGTCATTGCCTGCAGGACGTCATGTGTCTGATCAAACTGTCCGAAATAGACTGCATGACGCTGAACTTTGGGCACAACGACCTCACCGAGGGCCTGTCTTTACTCTTCTTTAAGCCAACCAGCCTCGTCCCTGGGCAGCTGACAATCAATGGAGACGTGTCTGGTTTAGTGACGAATCTTTCTTTTTGTTGCAGCGTCATGATAGACGGCGTAGGGTCTACCGTAGACGAAATGAACGTTTTGCCCAAAATTGCGTTGATGAAGCTCCGCCGCATGGTGGTGGAGGTGCAATGGTGTGGGTAATGATCAGTTACAACGGAAGGAGTCAATTGGTGCACATTGAAGGAGGCTTGAATGCGCAACGATTCGTCAATGAAATTCTTCGACCCCATGTCCTTCCACTTTTCGCTGCCCGAAGGTCTGTGTTTCCACAGAACAACGCCAGACTCCATTGTAGACGGTTGACCACGCAGTTCCTGACTGCCAACAACATTCTCATCCTTCCCTGGCCATCCCTGTCTCCAGACATGAGTCCGATTGAGCACCTGTGGGATGAGCTGCATAGACGTGTTTGTCGTCGAGACGTTGCACCAGCCATTCATAGTGATCTGTTCCAGGCACTCCAGGAAGAGTGGGCAGCCATCCCACAGGCCCACATCAAAGTCTGATCGTATCCATGCCCAGGAGATGCCAGTCGCTGATCGATGCAAGAGGAGGCCACACACCATACTAACGGGAAAGCCCGTACGCGAAAAAACTCTCGTGACCCAGATGCAAAACAACCGTCAATTGATTCGTTGAACCCTAAGGTACGTGTGTGCAATTTGAACAATTAACTCATTAAATTAAAAAAGTTATTGAATGTCAAAATTATGGCCATGTGTGTGCCTTCAGTAGCTATGCGTTTATTTTTTTGAACAGTATATATTTTATTCTCTTCCTTCTCCTTTCAATCACCACTATCATTACAAAAAAAAATGTGCAATGTATAACTTTAGAGCACAATAAAAAGTATGTAAATGAGGGTGTGCAAGGAGTGAAATTAATGTTTTAATTTTTTTTTCTAATTAACAGCTGCACATTGTATTTTCATTGTTATGCTTATATTCATGCTATTATTGTCAATGTTTCAGTGCATATGTCTTTGTGAATTTCAACGGAATGTGAATAAAGATGTGAAAACAAAAGCTGGTGAGTCCTTTTTAGGCCTTTCTGCTATCAGACAGATAATGTTAGTCCTTTTAAGGACTTAGTATCTATCAACGCTGATCGGGTTAGCAGTCAACAGAGTAGACTTTTTTTGGGATGGTTAATGCGCTCTGATATAACCAAATAGGTTGAAAGGGACGCGCCTCACTAGAAGAAAGCAAAAACCGAACCAAAAAAAAAAAAAATTATTTAACTTTATTTCATCCATGTTTACTCTATTAATTCATTAAAAATCTTAGCCCGTTATTCGTGTATTTATTTATTTATTTTTATTTCAACTTGTTTAAGTTTGCAAATGAAAGTGTGAATACGCGCGAGTGTTCATTTGTACTATAGAATGTACTCTCCTTGTATTCCTAGTAATACGCACTTTTGTTTTCTTTTTTTTTTCTTGTTGTAAATTGGAAAGAAATTCACATAAAAGTTGAAAAAAAAAATTAGATGGGCAATAATCTAAAAACAAAAACCCACTAATGACAGGTGCTTATACGAGCCACCAGTAAGTCAAGTTGGTGATAGATGTGAGGGAAGAATTCATTGATTCTTCCATCATCATCATGATCTGTCACGCACTTTCATTCAACCTCCGCGTTCCTCATCGCTGTTTATAAAAATTTCCGTTCTTGAATTTTCGCTCTGCACCCACCTCTCTTCTAACCTTGGGCGACCGTATCAATCTGTACATCAAAGTCTGTTTATACACATTGTGGCATAACGACGGAGATCTTTCATACATATTTTTTTTTTTTTTAGTTTAACAATTATAATTATTAAAAATTATTCAGAAGCACAATTATACTCAATATTATTTATTTACGAGTATATATTTATTGAGCGTCCGATTGAAAGAGTGGTTAGAGCGCTGGTCTCTCGCGGAAAAAGGGTCAGGTTCAATTCACGGTATCGACACGCTCCAGTCTGCCCAGCTGTTATTGGATACCTGACTTTGCTCATGAGTTAGGGAAGTAAAAGGCAGCGAGGAATGAAACTGGTCATCTCACCTCTCGATACTGAACCGAGTATAGGGAAGTGAACTGGTCATGTGACCTCTCGATACTGGACCGAGTATAGGGAAGTGAACTGGTCATGTGACCTCTCGATACTGGACCGAGTATAGGGATGTCTCTAATACTTCACTCCACACCGGCAGTATCTGTGATGGGACCACCTTGACCTTATATTTATTATTGACCGCCCAAATTATGATCCCACTACAAACACCATACCGCACTACACGCACCATACCGCAAATTATGATCCCACTACACACACCATACCGATACCTGTTTGTAATGAAAATTGAAATAATAATTTCCCACCATATATTTATTATTAACCGCCCAAATTATGATCCCACTACACACACCATACCGATACCTGTTTGCAATGAACAATGAAATAATACTTTCCCACCATATATTTTTAGGCGAAATTAGAAAAATTTCATAAAATTTGTTTACACACTATAAATGAATAACATATGAAGCAAATATAAAAACATCTTTACTCTTTATCTCTCCAGTATTTTGCCCTATAAAGGAAGGAATAGAGGAAATAACTTCCTAATGGATTATAATAACTTCAACGCAGTGCGATACACCTTTTTTATTTTTTTTAGTCAAGAAATTCTGTACAGTGCTTCGTGCCTGAGTTAAATGCCTGTTACTTATTCAGTAATCACTTGTCCAGTGTTCCCTACCTGACAGTAGCATGCACTGTACAGTGCATGTTGCAGGTTCAGTGCTTCCTGTCTACTACACCAGTGTGACCAGTTCACGTCTTTGTTGCCTTTTCCTTCCATATCTTAACAACAGTTACATACCCATTGTTACAGCTACATAGAATGGATCGTGATGAGGCCTAGTTTCGATCATGGCTGTGTATCTGTGGTGAAAATAGATGTACAAAGAAGGGTTGAACCCTTCAGAAAAAATGTGATAGTTCATTGCCAATTCTCTGACATAATCGTCACTAATGTATCAGATTTTGATAGACAGGTCAGTTTTGGACTACAGAAATGGAATCATGTGAAATCTGACTAAGAAGCTTGATGATCTAGATTTTGCAAATGACTTGACCCTTCTGTCCCATAACCATAATCAGATCCAAGACAAAATGAAAATACTCGATGAGAGGTCACAACAAATAGGTCTGAAAATGCACCGGGAAAAGACAAAGATAATGAAAATAAATGCTAGAAATGATAACGAGCTTGAAGGTGAAGAAACGTCACTAAATGACGAAGAATCGTTCACATATCTTGGTAGCAATTTCAGCTTAGTTGGAGAGACATATAATGGTATCCAATTAAGAATACAAAAAGAGAGGAGCTTTCATTGCATTGAGAAGCATTTAGAGATCAAGAGAAATCAAGTCCAACACGAAAATAAGAATCTTCAACTCAAATGTCAAGTCAGTCCTATTGTATGGCTCTGAAACACGGAGAACACCAAAAACAACAACCAAAAAGCTACAGACTTTTAATTTTATAAACGGGTGCTTGCGTGGAATAGAATGATTAAAATGGAATGATAAAATTACAAATGTGGAACTGATGACAAAAACTAATGCAAGTTCCAGTGGAACAAGAGATGAGAAGAAGACGCTGGCGATGGATTGGACACACATAGAGGAAACCTATTTATAACATTACATGGCAGTCCTTTTTCTGGAACACCAGGGAAAGCGAAACAGAGGTAAACCAACAAAACACACGGAGAAGTGAACTAGATACAGAAGTGAAAATGATGATGACAACATGGAAAGAACTTTTAGGATATTACGTGACAGGAAGACTTGGCATATGTTTGTTGAAGGCCTATGTTAACTGGGGAGCTAAAGGGTATTGATTGATTTATTGTGTGGTCGATGACATCAACATGTGGTATTACCGTCTACAGATTTGAGGTTTTTGTTCTAAGGCACCGATCAATACAATTGTGTTTAATTAAAAATAGAAATAAATAAAACTAAAAGAAAACAAATATATATATATATATATATATATATATATATATATATATATATATATATATATATATATATATATATATATATATATATATATATATACATATATATATATATATATATACATATATATATATATATACAGTACTTTGCAAAAAAAATGGCAGTCATATTTTCGCAACGCAGCACACTCATAGAAGCAAATAATAATAAAAACTGTATGTCCAGAGGAAGATTGGTATCTCCCCTATCTATTAACAGTGGTTTCAGTACAATATAATGTTGCATTCTCCAGCAAGGCAAGCCTGGATGCGGCGAGGCATACTTCCCAAAAATGTTTGTAGGTAATTGTGAGTCAAACTGTCCCAGTATTTTTCAGCTACCTTCTTCAATTGTTCAACGTCTCTGAGTCCACTCTTTTTAAAATGATTCTTGAGTAGTGCCCAAACGTTTTCAATTGGGTTTAGATCGGGACTGTTGCTGGGCCACTTCAGCACTATCACATTCTTCTCTTGCAGCCATGCTTTGGTGGTATGAGCTGTATGATTTGGGTCATTGTCATGTTGAAATGTGCACCCATCGGGGTACATGACCTGCATAAATGGCAGAAGGTGTCCCTCTAGTATGTCGATGTACCTTTCTTTCGTGAGAATTCCTGTGAAAACATTCAGTGGGGTGGCACCTCTTTCTGACATCCCTCCCCAAAGATGGAATTTCTAGGTATGTTTCGGTCGCTGGTACACAGGCGTTACAGAGCCTTTCGTCCAAATATCCATTTGAGCAGGATAAGACCAAACAGAACATTCATCTGAAAAAATCACATTGTCCTATGACAAATTTTGGTGTTCGGGGCACCAGTTCAAGCGCAACTGTTTGTGAGTCTCTGTGAGAAATGGTGACGTAATTACCCGCTTTTTGTGTAATTCATCCTGTGTAGTTCCCGGTTGACAGTAGCATTAGATACCTCTGGGCTTCCCAACTCGATCATGCGCTGCCGTATGTTTTCTACACTCTTCATTGGCCCGGCCCGAACGATTTGGGCGAGACGCCGATGGTCCTTTGTGTCCAAAATTCTTGGCCTCCCACTACCTTCTTTTCGCTCGATTCCATTACCTGCTTTTAATTTACTCACAACTCTGTAGACAGTCCGCTCAGGAATGTTCAAGGTTTTAGAAATGTTGGAACATGTTTGATTTCCTTCATTCCAAAGCTGTGAAATTAACATACACTTTGACTTTGTATCCATTTTCTGCCACTAGCATTAGAAATTGTCGTCTGCTCTATTATCAAGGGACGTTACTCTACGCTAATTTTTTTTTTACTTTTGGTAGTGTTTTCTCACTTCAGTGGAGTGCAAATTTGGGGCAGAACATGTATATTCAATTAGATTTCAGCTTATTTAGCTGAGCAATATGACTGCCATTTTTTTTGCAAAGTACTGTATATATATATATATATATATATATATATATATATATATTATATATATATATATATATATATATATATATATATATATATATATATATATACATATATATATATATACTATACTTTCAGAAAGAAGACAAAAGTCAAGATAAGAATAACGTCTGTAACCAAGGGTTACCTTCTCTGTCTCACTAAACAACTCTTCATTTTATTATTCTTACCTTATTGGTCTCTTACGGCAAAGGTGCCAGGTTCGATTCGCGGCATCGTCTAGCTCTAGTCTACCAAAGTGGTTGTGACGAAATGGTCCATTCTCTTTTTCTGGTCTTCATTTCTCTCCGGCCGTACTTACTCGACCATTTCTTCTTTGCATCCCAAAATTGACTGAGCGTCCTTTCACGACTTACTTTCACAGGAAGGTAACGGTGCCGTTTGGTTGGTTTTAGGTTCGATTCTCCGTAAGCCTATCACTTAAATGTTCTTTTCAGTTGTCTGGTGTCATCCTTTATGTCTAACGAGTCCTGCTAATTACTTGTTTTTTTTTTATTTATTGACTTATTTTTTTGATTAGTGATGGAAGGCATGGTCCCTGGAAAAAGGGGAAGGGGTCGACCTAGACGACGGTGGACCCAGGACATCACAGAGAGTCTGAACTTGTCTTTGGCTGATGCAGGTCGACTTGCCCAGAATCGTGATGCGTTCAGAGCAGCTGTAATGGAGACAACGTTCTGGAAAGAATACGTCACATGATGATGATTTTTTGATTGTTCACAGGACTCAGGTTTCCTTCATTCTCAATTTTATCATCAATAATTAATTAAATCTTTACTTTCTGTTGGTTTTTTTCTTAATTATTGGGGCCACTGGTGACCTGGAGCCTTAAGCACGCAATTAGTGTTCTTAGTTGAAATCTAGCCCTGGGTATCGAACGCACCAATAAAGCAAATTGTTGTTTTGTTGCAGCTGTGCAACACCCCAAAAAAACTAAAGTGTATGTGCCCTTTTGAGTGTCTGTGTGGTTGGATTACCTGCCCTGCTCTATAGAAGTACTTCACTAATGGCCAAACTCCGAGTAAAAGGATGAAAATTTTAAAAGGTATCAACCTTCGCTCAAGATTATTCTTAGTAGAGATATGAATAAAAGAAAGATGCTTCCATTTAAGGGAGCTGTTAAGTCCTTTTTACACGTTGTGGTGTTATGGGAGGTTATAGGTGTTACTCAACTACTTGTAGACCGAGTGAGGTCAAGCTGTGTAAGTCCCGGAGTCTAATTGTTGATGTTGTGTTCTCAGGGTACCTATCCGCTACCTCCCTTAAATCTCACTCGGTAATATATTTTCCTGAAAATTATTTTATATGTTATATGGCTACGTGTCTAGGGTAATGTAAGTATAGTGTTGTGTATATATAAAACAAACACAACTAGAACTCAAAGAAAATATACTTAAGTAAGACTGAGTGTAAGGTTAAAAAATTATATTACAATTTTAATTGTCCTGAACCTCAGTTTTCTGTATCAGGAACTTTTAACTCAAAATAAAATGTGTTTTTTAACAGGTTTAAATAAATAAGTTGGACATTCTGTCCATAAAAGTAATTTTAAATTTATCAATGGTGTTTGTACCCCCACTAGGTTTAAGTTAACACTGGATAAAACTTCTGTCAAGTGTTGGAGGGGTTGGTTTATTCATCATGCCCCTTTTATACTTTGTTATATTGAGTGGATCTATACTGTGGATGAGTTCTCAAGTGCCAATATTAATGGACTTAACTCATGAGCCTGTTTGTAGAGATGACTTGAGATTCTTCAAGGAACAACCGTTCTTTCAATGCTTCCTGGATGCAGTTGTGGCATGGAGCTTGCAATTTTCTCATAAGCTTTCACCTTGCACACTGGTTCTGAATCTCCAGATGTTCTGTTACTTGGTGATTTTGCAATATAAACCCTGAAATCAGAAGGTTATGTTCCCTTCTTTATAACATATCCACAATATTATTCCACAAGTTACACATGATACATTCAAAGAAAAAGGGGTCAGCTAGTCATGCCAACTAATTGCATCAACCCATAATTTTGTTTGACAGCTTCTGCCAGTGTTTACATTCTTCTCCCCATATAACTTCTACGCCACTGTCACTTTAAACAATGATCTGCTTCCATAGAATCATGTGGGGTATACACATTCCTTCTTGTAACCTATTAAATCTTTGGTTCAAACATCATAAGTATGTTTTCAGGTGTTTATGTAAGCACTGAGGCCCTGCAGAAGACTGCTAGTGGCTTATGGACTTACAGTCGTAATATTATTGTGACAATATATAAAATACCCTTTAATATTCTTTCCCCTCTTAGTCTGCTTAGGCATTCCCCTGCTAGGGGTGTCGTAATCTCTTCCATTAGTCAAATGTCGAACACACAAAATTCTGGCTCACATTATCTGTGTGGCCTGTACATAAAAATAAAATATCAATAAGCTTTTCCTTACCGAAAGTAAAGAATCAATCACACAATCACAAGATTGAGTAGCAGATAATGGCACCATTCAGCTCTGCTGTGTCGTCCAGACTGCAAATGAATGGGTTTCTACACTTTGCAGTTAATCTCAATCTGGCTGTGTTAACATTTTTATTCGAATGGCGGCGTCTCCAGCCGAGTTGCTAATTTTATCGCCCTCTCCTAATCTACAAGTAACCAATCAGATACGCTTCCTGAAAATTCAACTTTTCGAAGGCTAACTACTTCTAGCATATTTCATCAGTGTGTTTGTCAGTCTGTCTCAATTTTATTTTCTACAATATCTTTGTTATTAATGGGCATATTTTCAAAATACAAAGTGATTATTGAACGGACAACTGTCCTCTATCTTTCTATTTAAGTTTATTTTAATGATTTGTCCCCGTTTTCATTTTTGTAATTTTCTTGTATTTGTTTGCCCTCCTCACTGAACTCACTATTAACAAAATAACTTTTCTAAGACAAGATACTGTATTATAAGGGAAATGTTTATGGTATTATTTCTTAATATTACTCTACCTGCAATACATCCCTTTTTATTGTTCAATAAAATACATTATCTAAGTTTTCAAAACATACTGATAAAACCCGATTTCCATTTTCATCATCCCTGTTTTTCCTCCTCTCTCCCCTACAAAACGGTGACAATTTGGTTCGTGGCCAACTTTCTCAGCGTTCGTCATAAATATTGGGAAGGGTATTTCGTGTGCGTGTGTGTTTTGGGGTTGGGACTATTACGCTTGGCGTTAGCAAATTCAAATTTTGTTTATTTTTAGTTACTGGCGGTATGATTTTGACGATGGCCTAGAGACTGTTGCTAAGGCTGTAGTTATTAATAGATTGTTTTGGTTACGTTAGTTAAATTTTTAACAGTTTGATTTTACTTTGCCTTCAGACCAAGGTCAAATATAGAATTTATTTATAGATTTTAACAGCGTTAGTGGAAATAGTCAAATAGTGTCCAATTTTTAAGCAGTCGGTTTTGCCTGGCTCTTGACAAATTCAAATCTAGTAGAAGTGGTTTTAGGTTGAAAATTTACGTTACTAGATTTTCATATTGGGGAAATTTGGGCGGGGTGTGACACGGAGTATTTTATTACACACGTGGGAGTTAAGTGTGTGAGACTCTCACATGCCCGTCTAATTTTGATAGATGCACACGTGAGCGCATCTCAAATAAATGTATATTTTAAATAGTTATGCGTACTTTTCTGCATCATCTTTGAATGCAGATGGCGCACTTTTGTTGCGTCGATTTGTTGCTATACAAATCATACATTTGAGGCATTGTAATATTCTGGTCGTCATATATGGACTCCTATTTTCTGGTGTTCTGTCTCTAAAGTAAGAGGAGACACATTCTTACGAATATATATTGAAGTACTCAAGAGTGTTGTTCCTGAGGGATTGTTCCACGAATTCGTTTACGTTTATAATTATTGCCAATTAACGGTACGTTTCAAGGTCTCTTGCCTCAAAGACCCAGAGCACTATTTGTCAAGGCAGGACTTCCATTGTATCTGTCACGATCAATGGCTAGTGTGTCCCTCTGAACATTAGGAGAGAATATATATATATATATATATATATATATATATATATATATATATATATATATATATATATACTAAAATAAGCTGCAATTCGGTGAAGTTTATCCGAATTGGTCAGGATGTTTGACCATGTTATTATAATGACCGGCATTATCAGTCGAAGGTCATCCTAACGTTTTTGCCTTAACGATATTTGATGTACGATGCTTACCAGATGTAGCTACATTTTGAACCATTCGTACGCCTGTGATGTCATTGTTGCTGTCTACGTACAATAAAATATATTGTCGATTTCTTCTACATGGGTCCAGCATACTTGATCTACATTCTACATGTTGGTCAATCATAGGACACTGATGTAGAAGTACTCTATTTTACATATATAATACGCCCACACAGGGCTATTACTGTAGAAGTCGAAAGCTTTCTTAAATACATATACGCCACACAGGCTGCAAACATGAGGACATCACAGTAGCGTATGGTGAAGTCAGGAAGCGTTGAAACGAGTGGTGCAGTTCCACAGTTTATTACGATAACATCATACGAACACGTCGACATCGAACAAATACACTGTCGTTTGGACAAGGTTCAAACACATAATGGATATCACAAAAAAAAGGTTCAATACATCGATACCATCAATGACTCTTGTTGTAGCCGGCATGTATCGTAGTACTAACAATATGTCAATAACTTCCTCTCTATATTTTCTCCTGACAAAAATATGCCGCATAGATGGCGGGCTTTCTTGTGTAAATAATTTTAATCTTCTTATAACCTCTGACCAAAACTAGTCAGGTATATCTCTGGCAAAATAGGCCGCATAGATGGTGGGCTTCCTTATAAATAATGTTAATCTTCCTATCACATCTGACCAAACTAGTCAGGTATATCTCTGGCAAAAGTAGGCCTCATAGACTGCGGGCTTCCTTATGTGAATAATGTTAATCTTCTTATTACCTCTGACCAAAACTAGTCAGGGATATCTCTGGCAAAATAGGCCGCATAGATGGCGGGCTTCCTTATGTAAATAAATGTTAATCTTCTTTATCATCTCCGACCAAACTGGTCAAGTTCATCTCTGGCAAAATAAGCCGCATAGATGGTGGGCTTCCTTATGTAAATAAATGTTAATCTTCTTTATCATCTCCGATCAAACTGGTCAAGTACATCTCTGGCAAAATAGGCCGCATAGATGGCGGGCTTCCTTATAAATAATGTTAATCTTCTTATCATATCTGACTAAACTAGTCAGGTATATCTCTGGCAAAAATAGGCCGCATAGACGGCGGGCTTCCTTATGTAAATAATGTTAATCTTCTTATAACCTCTGACTAAAACTAGTCAGGGATATCTCTGGCAAAATAGGCCGCATAGATGGCGGGCTTCCTTATGTAAATAAATGTTAAACTTCTTTATCATCTCCGACCAAACTGGTCAAGTACATCTCTGGCAAAATAGGCCGCATAGATCGCGGGCTTCCTTATAAATAATGTTAATCTTCCTATCACATCTTACCAAACTAGTCAGGTATATCTCTGGCAAAATAGGCCGCATAGATGGCGGGCTTCCTTAGGTAAATAAATGTTAATCTTCTTTATCATCTCCGACCAAACTGGTCAAGTACATCTCTGGCAAAATAGGCCGCATAGATGCGTGCTTTCTTATATAAGTAATGTTAATCTTCTTTATCAACACTTCTCCGCACCAGAAGAAAGTCACCTAACAATGCAAAGTTCTTAGCTACTACAAATAGCTTCAAAAATATTTCTTTTACCTGCTCTGCACCCCAGGAATCAAACACAAAAACACTTGCCATTTTCTAGGCTTACAACACTATGCCAGAATCACAATAAGGGGAATCTTAAACATATTTGAATCATAAAAGAACTCTGATCCCCGTTCACACAGCCAGAGAACAAAAACTGATCGATTTCTCAGCTCAAAAAACGCCCAGGCGACTGCTTAAGAAAGACAGTCTTCCGGACCCGCGCAAATCACTGCGCATGTGCCGATAATCACCAGACCTGAGTAGAGCTTACCCATGGACCGAGCCAGAGCGTTCCACGAAACAGAACTAGAACAATCCTTATATGGACAACTGTATGATACTTATATATCCTTATATGGACAGCTGTATGAAGACAAGGGAGCTAACAACTAAATCTAACTTGTACAAGAAAGAATACAACCAGTACATTCCCTTAGACCAAAAAAATTGTATTCGTCACTAGCATAAAATAACTGACTGTAACAGTCTACCGCACGCCCCGGGAAAAAAAAGATAACATTTTTTTTTTAAAAATACCACGAATAGTAAAACAAATGAGGGCGGTAATATAAATATCTACACTTAAATATAAACTAAATAATTTCGCCAACACAAGTGGTATAAGAGTAACCAAAAGGAGAACAGATAGAGCCATGATAAATAAGAAAAAGTAGAAGAGTAACGAGAGAACAAGACAAGATGAGATACGAAAGGAAAGAGAAAAGATGAATAAAAGCAATGCCATAAGAAAGGAGAAGAGAAAATTATGACATGGCAATCAAATACATGGCATAAAAAACATCATAGACATATAATAGCGCATATGACAAACTAAATTTACCTACATACCCCAAAAAAAAAATAATGAGCATGATGACTTAGACAACAGGCTCAAACGCACAAATGATGCGCTTTCAAAGGGCATGAATATACAATGCCGTAATATCAGGCTGTACTGACGCACAATAGAGCGCCGGGCGAGAAGAAAACATATCTCTTTCTTAGTCGTTCCCCTTCTACCGTGAGGTGTAGAGGTTTGGAAGAGAGAGCGCCAGACTATCCTATCGGCTGTCTTCCTCCTAGCCTGGCTCCATTCTAGTCCTCGGTCCTTCAAAGATTGTCTAATGTTGTCCTCCCAGCGGACTCTGGGTCGTCCTGGGGGTCTGGATCCCTGGCTCTTTGTTTCCCATGCTTGTCGTGGTAGCCGATCTTTTCCCATTCTGCAGACATGGCCAAACCATCTTAGTTGGGACTGTTCTACTTGGGTCTGCAGGGGGTGGCATTTTAGGCCTTGAAGTATCGTCTGGTTGCGGACCATGTCTCTTCTTGTTACTTCAACCACCTTCCTCGGATACCTCATTTCTGAGGTTTGGATCTGGCATTTGTGGGTTGTAGTCTTTGCCCATGACTCACATCCATATGTCAAGACTGGGACATAGGTGGAGCGGTATACAGCCATCTTCGTTTTCTTACCAACCTCTCTCTTGCTGAGGAATCCTCGATTTATGGCCTGAAAAAGTCTCCCAGCTGCTGCTTTTCGAGTGGCTAATTCTTCTTTGATGCATCCCTTTCGATCTATAATAGCTCCGAGATATTTAAAGTGGTCGACCTGCTCCAGGACCTGTTCTCCCAGCTTAATCTGATGTCTTCTTTCTTCTCGTGATATCACCATGGATTTTGTTTTAGAGCTACTTATGACCATCCCTCTCTTCTCCAGCTCTTCTTCCAGACTTGCAGGTTGGATTGGAGATGTGCCTCTGATTTAGCAATCAGAGCAACATCATCAGCAAATTCCAGCTCTGAAATACATACCTGTTTCATCTTCCAGTACCCCACTGAATACTTTCTTGTTCTCTCCTTACACGACTTAATAACATCGTCCATGAGGAGTTTAAAAAGATAAGGTGACAGGATATCACCTTGTCTTACACCAGTGGTAGTCCTGAACTCTTCTGACTTATGGTTTGCTGTCCTCATATAATTCCTGCAAGACTTGTAGAAACTCCGTATAGCATGAATCAGAGGTGCTAGAATGTTCTTCCTTGCCACACAGTCCCAAAGTTTGCTCCAGGGGACCCTGTCAAACGCCTTTTCTAGATTTATGAAACAAAGATGGATCTCACTCTTATACTCGAGGGCCTTTTCACTCAGGTGTCTGAGTGTGAAGATTAGGTCTTGAGTACTTCGGTTTGCTCGGAATCCGCACTGGACCTCATCCAATTGTGGCTCAGCTAGGTGTTGGAGTGTCTGCTCTAGGATTCTAGAGTAGATTTTACCAGGGACACTGAGAAGAAAAAATATCTCACGTTAGAGAAACTATTTTCTCCAAGTACAAACATTATGTAATAAAGGAGGTGCCACAATCGCACAATAAGGTGCTGGGAACAAAACAATGCTAGAAAAGTTACATTCATGTGACTTCATATATCCCAACCAAAAAATACAATCTCGACATGTCTCGCAATGCTAATTTACAAAAATATAGATGTCATAAACGTATTCTACTTTTAACAACGTAATGTACAGCAATATAGAGACACCAACATATATCATCTTAAGGTTATATCGTATTATAGTACCATATCTTTAATATAATATCATATACTAGTGTACAACACAGTTAACTATCCGTTACAAATACAAATAAGCGATGATATCCGAAGTCCCAGAACATTCTGTACACACGAGGGCACCACAGACTTCTGAGTAGCGTCCAATTCAAATGGTAAACAGGGACATCACATGTCGAAAAAACCGGTAAACTGAGAGATTCTCCATATAACAGCACTGACTCGCTATGAAAAAATACAAATGAAAGTACTCTGTTTGACAACGGTTGGATTTTACAATATACAACACTTAATAGTAATTCCTACTTATCAAATGTGGCCATGTAAACTACCGGCCTTTATACGGTGATAATCAAACCTTCCTCCATTACACTAGAGACGGTAACAGAGAAAGTAAATCAATCAATTTACAATCATGAATTAAATAGGGTCAAGCAGATGTACAAACTGAATGTTAATATGTAAGAGTGTCGTGGGTATATCACTAATCCCGACATCTATAAGAGAATCTAGGACATAAGAGTCAAGTAGAATCATGTGGGCATCGAGACAGTATGTCTGCCATTACATTCTCTAACCCACGAATAGCTCTTCCCGAAAAGTGAAAAGGCTGTAGCGCAATAGTATGTAATTTATGTAGAGAAAAGCCGCGAGTATACCGTTGATACCCACATCAAACGACAAATCTAGAAGATGGTAATGATGACAAAGAGTGTCATAATGGCTGACAACCTAAGGTTTTGCGTCAGACGAAGGAAATAAGGTTGACAAAGGCGTATATCTCACATGCCCAGCTGAAGTCACAGCCTGTGCACTGGGCAAGAAAGAAAGCAAGAAACACAGAACAAAGATGCGAAAGCAGCACGCAGCAAACTTGGACCCAAGTCGAAGTCCAAAAGAAAAGCAGCGAGCGCGATAAAAAGTCGTAAGAGACGAAGATACTGAGCTAATCGGCCCAGTAAGAAAAGTTAAGAAACTCATAAGGCATAGATATGTACTAACAACTACGTTCGTACATTTCTTCTTCTTCTTCCGTCCTTAGCCACCGACCGTCAAAGCAGTCAGTGGCCATTACGCCTAGTGGCGTCTTAGGGCAACAGCAGATAGGTTTTCTTTGCCACTGTTTCCCATCACGCCTATTGGCGTCTTTAGGGCAACGGCAAATCAATCCATTTGCTGTTGTTTCAGTAATCGAAGTGACTGGCAAACGGGTGATCAGCCCGTTGGTAACGTTCGTACATGTAGCAGAGAAATTATTAGTCATAGCAGTAAAGAAGTCGCAATCAACGTGACTGGATATAGATTCAGTCGCAGCGATGAAGTCAGTGTCAATGTCAGACAAAATAGAATGATCTTCTTCTACAATAGTAGGTAAAGAAGAATGAAAGTTAGGAATGCGACGTACAAAAGTATGACGAACTGGGCTAAAAGAAGCACCAAAATTAGTATGATGAACAATCGTATCATCAATACTGCACGGTTTCACTAAATCAGCTGAGTGTATCACATCAGCAGAATGTACCTGGTGAAAAGATTTTGGCATAGTGGCGGCAGTAAGATTATGTTGCCGTTCCCAAGTAGCAATTTGTACTGGTGTACACACCGTTACACCATGTAACTGTCCGACAGTAAGGTCGGCGATAGATGCTTTGAGCAAACATGCGTGTATATAACCGTGAAAAATGGTGTGGCAATGTAGACTATGGCAGTCGGAAAAGTCTCTACTGTCCCAGCGAATGTTACACATTTCACCCTATTACCAATTGCGCAAGATGGATGAACTAAAGACTGTTTAATTCCAACAGTTGCGCATCCAGAATCAAAGAGAACTGAGACTGGATTATTATTGACAAACCCCTTATGTAGAGTAAGAGACCCTCTTCTGTCATGCGCAGCTAAGGCAGGAAGAGGAGGTAGAGGATGACCGCAACTCAAAGTAGTTATTGCTGTAGGTTGGAACAGAGTAGTGCATTGCGGGCATTGAGATGCCCTATCAAAATCAAAAGCAAAGCAAGCACTAGCATTAGCGACACTATTATTGTCGTTACGTTGATTATTAACATCCTGAGGCTCTTGTTGAGCAAAGTTAGCCTGGTGATAAGATCTATTATTATCATGTTGTGGTCTATCACGGTTATTATTTCTATTGCGATTATTGTTATTTCCTCTATTGAAATTATTGTTCCGGTGTGAATCCCAGTTAGCATAGTTGCGATTGTCATTTCCCCCTTGATCAAAATCTCTATTTAAAGGATTTTGTTGTCTACGGGAAAAATTATTATAGGGTCGATTGATTCTATTGAAGCTACCCTTACGAAAATTTCCAAAATTGTTGGAATTAAATTGTTGAGGGCCATTAAATTGTCTCCAGTTCCTCGAAGACGAACCCCCTTGGTTCTGTCCAAAATTACCATTATTCCTCTTATCAGAATTGTGCTGAAGCCTCTGAAATTTTTGTCGGAAATTAGGGCCGTATGGTGTTGCTGAAGCAACGAGTAAACCTTCTTCGACTTGCTAACCGTTACATTTGGATGTGCCGTAACGTATTGGCGACAGTATTGTTCAATATCTTTTATATTTGGGGGCTTTCGTTCATGTAGAAAGGACAGAAAAACACCACTAACTGACGACATAACTTTGTCGCGAAGCAATAAGTCCATTAGGGCTTCATATGTGTGTTCAGTTTTTGACAATTCTATCCAACGTAAAAAGGTCAGATGAATCTCTGATATAAAGTTTGAAAAATATGTTCCTGTCTCTGGCAATAGAGACTTGATACGTAGGCGATAACCTTCTTCGTCCAATTGGTATTTTGTTAACAGAGCCGCTCTGACAACATCATAGTTATTTATATCGGTCTTTTCCACCGACATCATAACCTTTTGAGCATCACCTGTAAGTAACCTACCAAGTTGATCACAATATTGCGACTTGTCTATCTTATGGGAGTCGCATGCCATTTAAAATCTACCTAAATATAATGCAATATCGTCACGGGTAGGGTTGAAAGGAGGTAACTTAATATCATAAGGTTTAAAATTTGAATTATTAGAAGTATTATATGTCTCATTTTGAGCATTACCCATATTCACAACCTTTATTTTCTCTAACTCCATAGCTGCCAATTTTTGCTCATGGAGTTTTTGGTTTTCTTTAGCTTGTAACTGAAGCTACTTCTCTTCCATCTCTAATGTCTTTTTTTCAGTCTCAGCCTCTCTTTCTAATTTCTTTTGTTCAGCTTCCATTTGCATTTTTTTCTCTTCAGCTTCTCTTTCTAATTTCTTTTGTTCAGCTTCCATTTGCATTTTTTCTCTTTAGCTTCTCTTTGCTGCTGAATTTTTCTCTCTTCAGCTTCTCTTTCCTGCTGAATTTTTCTCTCTTCAGCTTCTCTTTCTAATTTTCTATTTTCAGCCTCTCTTTCTGATTTTTTTTTCCATTTCCATTTGGAGTTTTCTCTCATCTGCCTGCATCTGCAATCTTATATTTTCAGCTTCTATTTTCAGTCTCTCATTTTCCATTTTCTGTTTCTTTTCTTCAGCCTTCTGTGCTTTGGCATATTCAGCAACTGCAAATTCTTTTACTTCCTCCGGAGTCTTCCCAAGAGATCTCCCTTGCTCAATGAAGTAATTCAAGGTAGACATTATGTCTAATAATATGGTATAACACCTTTTTTAAATATATGTTACCTGAGAAACTCAGTTTATCCCAGTCTCAGTGGGAGACAAGTCTTTGTCAAAGAACTTGTATAATTACCTTGATTATAATATCACCATTAATCACCTCTACATCTATAGTGCATTATACTATTAATAGTGCATGACCAAGTATATATATATATAGATAGTGTATGACAACAATGAATAACATTAACTGAAAAGACAAAGAACAAGCATCAAGGACAAACGATAACGTTCGCAGAAATCAAATAAACAAAAAAGCGAAACTAAAGTAAAAAGTTACAAAACTGCGAAAATGTTAACAACACAAGGAACCAAACAGTGTATAAACGAAAAGGTGTAAAGAAATAAACGATAGGAAAGGGGAGGCAGACATACAAACAATATAAACAAAACTAAAGAACGGAGAAAAATGTACGAAAACAACACTAACACATCCCGTCACAGCTAAACAAAAAAATGACTAAATTCCGAGTGAACTCAGGCAAATAGGCCCTAAAGAACGCTGTCGTAGGCCCTTGGTAAAGTGGGATATATCCTACGGCAGTCTCCGCCCAACCTGCCTGCTGAAATATAAGCACATATATAACAAATAAAACAAAGAGACATGTAACATAAAAAACAAGGAAAATGAAGAGTGTGCAGAGAGGAAGGCTCAATTAAGTCACAACATAAAGGCACAGTCTACAATAACAAACAGCCACTTATCTTAACTGACGAAAAATCCTGGGCTCGAGAATAACAGCAATGATGTACAACAACACACAGTCCAACGATAGAATGATCCATCGCTGAGAGGTACAGCAACCAACGATGCGAGGTCCAGATATACTAATGCTTAGCTTCTTGGCACGTAGAACTTGCGCGTAGAAAATCTGACTGGGAACGTTGAAAAATCTTGACTGCTCATCAATTTCCACCCAGGAAACACGGACTGGATTCCATAGTTGTAATACAATACAATTCCGGGCAACGCCTTGAACTTTCAGGTGATAATAACCACAGTTGCACTGTAGAACATCCGAGAGCTTGTTAACCACTGTTGCAGTAGGGATGCCAATGGTGGTTCAGGACAATCAACAATGATAATGTCCATACGCTGCAGATCTCTTCAAGCAAATGTCGTTTGGGTTACACACTCTTAGAGCTGGTCCACCAATGTAGAAGTACTCTATTATACATATATAATACGCCCACACAGGGCTATTACTGTAGAAGTCGAAAGCTTTCTTAAATACATATACGCCACACAGGCTGCAAACATGAGGACATCCCAGTAGCGTATGGTGAAGTCAGGAAACGTTGAAACGAGTGGTGCAGTTCCATAGTTTATTACGATAACATCATGCAACCACGTCGACATCGAACAAATACACTGTCATTTGGACAAGGTTCAAACACATCATGGATGTCACAAAAAAAGGTTCAATACATCGATACCATCAATGACTCTTGAGTAGCCGGCATGTATCGTAGTACTAACAATATGTCAATAACTTCCTCTCTATATTTTCTCCTGACAAAAATAGGCCGCATGGATGGCGGGCTTCCTTATAAATAATGTTAATCTTTCTATCACATCTGACCAAACTAGTAAGGTATATCTCTGGCAAACTAGGCCGCATAGATGGCGGGCTTCATTAGGTAAATAAATGTTAATCTTCTTTATCATCTTCGACCAAACTGGTCAAGTACATCTCTGGCAAAATAGGGCGCATAGATGGCGGGCTTCCTTAGGTAAATAAATGTTAATCTTCTTTATCATCTCCGACCAAACTGGTCAAGTACATCTCTGGCAAAATAGGCCGCATAGATGGTGGTTTTTTTATAAGTAATGTTAATCTTCTTTATCAACACTTCTCCGCACCAGGAGAAAGTCATCTAACAATGCAAAGTTCTTAGCTACAACAAATAGCTTCAAAAATGTTTCTTTTACCTGCTCTGCACCCCAGGAATCAAACACAAAAACACTTGCCATTTTCTAGGCTTACAACACTATGCCAGAATCACAATAAGGGGAATCTTAAACATATTTGAATCACAAAAGAACTCTGATCCCCGTTCACACAGCCAGAGAACAAAAACTGATCGACTTCTCAGCTAAAAAAACGCACAGGCGACTGCTTAAGAAAGACAGTCTTCCGGACCCCTGCAAATCACTGCGCATGTGCCGATAATCACCAGACTTGAGTAGAGCTTACCCATGGACCGATCAAAAGCGTTCCCGAAACAGGCCTAGAACAATCCATATATGGACAACTGTATAATACTTATATATCCTTATATGGACAGCTGTATAAAGACAAGGGAGATAACAACTAAATATAACATGTACCAGAAAGAATACAACCAGTACATTCCCTTAGACCATAAAAAAAGTATTCGTCACTAGCATAAAATAACTGACTGTAACAAATGACATTGCCTGTTACGTTAGTATTGTCTTCATTGACTATTCATATGGCCCTACATTCGCGTTGAGAAATAATAGGTCGGCCACCTCTGTAAGCCCGACATATCTGACAACACCCTTCTTCAGCAGTATCAAACGACAATACTCATTACCACGCAAACATCAAGAAATTCAACAACCACCAATATCATATATCTTCCAGTTCGCAACAGGAGCCTCACAGGAATTTTACAGATTGGCAAGCATACCAGTAGAGATCATTTAATCCGTTAATAACTTATTATTCTCCGCTCCTTTTGTGAGAAAAATTATTGACTCGTATTTTCTGAGTCCCAGCTGAAGGTGATTCAGTAAAATATTAATTTAATAGCTCTGTTTATTTACGTACTTAAAACAATAAAAGTCATACGGGTGTAGACATACAATTCACTCAAAAATGAGTAATTTAACTTTACATTTATATTTACAGGCAAACTTAATAATCACTTACTCGTCAACAAAATCAAATAAAAAAAGTTATTTATAAAAAAAAATGAAACGATGATTTGTGTCATCATCGGACGACATTAACGTTTGGTGGATAAGAGAACAAAATTGAAAATGTCTATTGACCAAGTTAGTATATTACCTTCCTGACGGTGTGGAGTCACTTGGCGTCTTATTCAGTCGCTGTTGGTTCCCGCAGGTTGTTGGACTGTTTTGTCTCTTCAGGAGCTGATAAATTTTTGCAGCAACACGTCCTTTGCAACGCGTCCGGCGTTGCTATTTAGGTCTTATCGTCACGCGTACTCATTACCCGTCTTTTGTCGGTATCGCGTTGACTTCTGGCAACTTTTACCAATAACTGAAAGAGACAAATGTCTCTCCTATGTGTGCGTTCTACTGATATAATCATCAAGCAACCTCCGCTTCCAGCCACCATTTCATCTTCCTCCATATTTTTACTCCCATCCCTGAGCAATAAATTTGGACCCATTGTCGACTGAGAGTGCTTCTGGACAACAGAAGGCGAAAATTGCAACCTGCTATACATATATATTTATATATAAAAAACTCACCTCTACACCTCAAGGTAGAAGGGGTTTGGGATGTCAGGTATTGGTAGTACCTCTGGTGAAGGAGCTTTCATCCCCTTTTCAGGGAAGCTCTGCCACCTTTGGTCCAAACCTGGCATCCAGCTCTCACCTGTGGCTCCTCGTAGCTTTCAGCATGCGACAGCGGCCAACCCCCGGGAAACGGCTTTGACAGGCCGGCTAAACTAGGTGAGGGTAACCGACTGGTTATAAATCTTCGGTGAGTTAGGGTCTGCCTACCCATGCATGCGAAGACTGGATTCGGTAGACTGCCCGGAAGAAACCACCTGTTGGTTCAACGGGCATGACGGCGATTTCCAGCAACGCGCTGTGGAGCGTAAGGAGCATGGCGAGGCACGTAGAAAGCCCTGGTCATCCACTGTACCTGACTTCATCTCCAGTCGTCTTGACTTGTCTTGCCACTGGATTAAGATGGACCCAGGCGAGAGAGTGAGGTCAACGAATTGCGCAACTCTTCCTCACTTTAAACCAAATCACTGCGCAAATCACTCTTTCATCCACTCATCCATCCACTCACAACAAGTCCCGTGGCGATGGGCGAGCGGCGAAGCAGCAGGCGTGGGTGTGCTGGCAGTCATAATCGCAGACTTACACACAGGCGGCTCAGGCCATATGGTCGTCTTCCACTGATCGGAGCAGCAGTGGGATTCGGCAGCTCCCTGAGTGACTGAGCAACCCTCTTTAGAAAAGCACTGCTCTCCTCCATGGCATGAGGAAGGGGCTAGAAAAGGTGCCCTAAACATTGCCTGCTCCACCATTACCTAACCAGCTAACCGCGGTTGTTGGGTACCCTACTTCGGCGGGCGACACATAAGAAAAAGAAAGGACAGATTTTTCCCCCTCATTCTAGGCGCATGGAATGTGCGCACTGTACTTGATAAAGACTTTAACGCAAACAGACCCGAGAGGCGAACTGCCCCGATTGGGAGAGAACTGGCTAGAAACAACATTGACATTGCAGCACTGAGTGAAACTTGACTTGCAGGCGAGAACCAACTTTGCGAAAAGGGTGCAGGTTATACATTCTATTGGAGCGGAAGAGGAACTGAAGAAAGACGAGAAGCAGGGGTTGGATTTGCAATCAAAACAGCAATTGTCGGCAAGTTAGCGGGGCCCCCAAAGGGAATAAATGACCTATTCATGACGGTCAAGATCCCGCTGTTTTATGGAAGGAAACATGCCACTATCATTAGCGCGCATGCACCAACTATGACAAACCAGGATGACTTCAAGGATAAGTTTTACGAAGAACTACATGCAGTCAATTCATCAGTTCCTAAAGCAGATAAGCTTATCATTCTTGGTGACTTTAATGCAAGAGTAAGCTCAGATAACATCTCCTGGAATGGCACTATCGGAAAGTACGGCGGGGGTCGCTGTAACAGCAATGGACTTCTTCTCCCCCAGACTTGCGCAGAACATGACCTCCTTATCACTAACACCATTTTTCGACTTCATATCCGCAACAGGACCTCCTGGATGCACCCTCGCTCAAAGCATTGGCACCTAATTGACTATGTAATTGTTAGGAAGAAGGACAGACAAGATTTCCGGGTGACCAAGTCCATGTGGGGTACCGAATGCTAGACCGATCATCGCCTCATAGTGTCTAAACCTAAAATTCTTATCCAGCCATCAAGGCGCCCCCAGGGGAAGAAAACGCAAAAAAGGCTGGATGTCACCAAACTAAAGAAGACAACAATCAAAAAGTCATTTACTGAAACCATAGAAGACCGTCTCAAATCTATCTCGTTAGTCGGCCAAAGTGCGGAAACAAATTGGGCAGCCCTAAGTGAGCAGATCTACACCACTGCTACAGAGGTCCTGGGTCCCGCCATCAAGAAAATGACTGGTTTGATGAGAACTCAGATGACATAAAGAAGAAGTTGGCTGAGAAACACCATCTCCATAAAGTACATTTAAATGATCCAAAATCTACATCAAGAAAGACGCTTTCAACAACATGCGTAGAATAGTCCAACATAAACTACGCCAGATGCGGGATTCATGGCTGAGTAACAAAGCAGATGAGCTCCAAGGCTTTGCTGACATCCATGACTTGAAAACTTTTACCATGCACTCAAAGCGGTCTATGGTCCAACATCATGAGGATCATTTCTCCTCCTTAATGCAGATGGAAAAACACTAATTACATACAAGGAAATAATTCTCCAACGCTGGGTCGAACATTTTAATAATATTCTGAACCAGCCATCATCTATTAACGACGAAGCCATCAACCGATTGCCCCAAATTCCTATAAATGAAGCACTAGATGATATACCGACTCTGGAGGAAACTCAAAAAGCGTTTCGTCACCTTTCTAGCGGAAAGGCCCCCGGCTCCGATTCAATTCCTGTTGAGGTCTATAAAGATGGCGGTACAGTTCTGATAGAGAAACTTCACATGATCTTCCAGCAAATGTGGCAGAGTGAAACCATCTCACACAATCTCAAAGATGCGTCAATTATACATCTTTATAAACGTAAAGGTAATCGCCAAGACTGTAACAATCATCGAGACATCTCCCTATTATCAAACGCTGGGAAGATATTCTCCAGAATCCTTCTTAATCGCCTTACGGCTCATCTTGACAAAGGTCTTCTACCTGAAAGTCAGTGTGGATTCCGGAAAGAACGTGGAACCACCGATATGGTGTTCGCTGCAAGACAGCTACAAGAAAAATGCAAAGAACAGCACTGTGACCAGTGCACAGCTTTCATCGACTTGACAAAGGCGTTCCACACGGTCAGTAGAGAGGGTCTATGGAAGATCATGGCAAAATACGGATGCCCAAAGAAATGTATCTCAATAGTGCAGCAACTGCATGATAGAATGCAGGCTAGAGTTCAGGAAAACGGTGAGCTATCAGAGCCTTTCCCAGTCTCAAATAGAGTTAAACAAGGGTATGTACTTGCACCAACTCTGTTCAGTATCATGTTTTCTGCTATGCTGACTGATGTTTTCAGAGACAAGGACACAGGAATCAACATCAGATATCGTATTGATGGAAAAAATTTTAACCTTAGGAGGCTTCAAGCAAAAACCAAGGTCAAATCACACACCATCAGGGATCTTCTGTTTGCTGACGATTGTGCCCTCAGTGCTGGCTCAGAGGCTGATCTGCAGCATAGCGTGGATAGATTCTCCGAAGCCTGTTCCAACTTTGGGCTTACCATCAACACGGAGAAAACAGAAATCATGTACCAACCAGCTCCTGGCACAATTTATACTGAGCCAATCATCAATGTAAATGGTGAGAAACTGAATGTTGTGAACAGATTCACATACCTTGGTAGCACACTTTCCCAGAACATCGTCATTGATGATGAGGTAAACACCAGGATCTTCAAAGCCAGCAGCACATTTGGCAGACTATACACCAACGTTTGGCATCGAAATGGCATTAGTCTACAGACAAAGCTGAAGGTGTACAGATCTGCGGTGCTTCCAGTGCTGCTTTATGCATGTGAAACATGGACTGTATACAGGCGCCACGTAAAGAAGCTAAACCACTTCCATACAGTCTGTCTCAGGAAGGTAATGAACATCAAATGGCAAGACAAGATTCCGGATACCACCGTTCTTGACAGAGCTGGTATTCCTAGCATCGATACTATTCTGATGCAGTCACAGATTCGCTGAGCAGGTCATGTAGTCCGCATGCCAGACCATCGACTGCCAAAGATACTCTTTTATGGTGAGATGCAGAAGGGTAGAAATCTCATGGTGGCCAAAAGAAGCGCTTCAAAGACACGCTTACGACTTCATTAAAAACCTTTGACATAAGCCCTGACACATGGGAAGCTGCTGCGCAAGACCGAACTGCCTGGCGCACATGTCTTCGTAAAGGTGATGTGACATGCGAATCATCCAGAAGAGCAGCAGCAGAACAGTGAAGACAAGCTAGAAAAGACCGTGTAATAAAACCTTCACATGACGCAAACATTCCCTGCCCACACTGTCCGAGATCTTTCCAGGCCCGCATCGGGCTCATCAGTCACCTTCGTACTCATAGACTATCCTAACATATTCCTAATAATTGGATGAACAGAGTGGTCTTCATCACCCGTGATGGACGAACAACAAATGTCAATCCGTCTTTTCTACGCAAGCACCCATTTATGAAAGTCTGTGAGTTTTTGATCAAGCAAAGCGCTGATGACCATAAAATATGTTAGAGAAGACAGTCATCGACCTGGACTTATTAGCTTTTAGAAATATCATCCCCTTACCATTGTCCCACTATCATCCGACCATCACCCATCTATCATCCCACCAGCATCCCACTTCAATTCACCAAGGAGCAATACTCCAATAAACGTCTGCCAATTCTTCCTGTCACGTGCCATCAGCTCAAGGCCTTTTCATGTCTTCTTCGTCCACTTTGTGTCTGTTTCCAGTTCTCTTCTCCACGTGTTCTGTGGTCTACCTCTACCTCTCATTCCCTGGAGATTCCAGAACAAGGACTGCCTTGTAAAGCTATCAACAGATTTCCTCAATGTGTGTCCTATCCATCGCCAGCATTATCGTCTCATTTCTTGTTCCACTGCCACTTGTCCGGTTCTTGTCATTAGTCCCACATTAGTGATCTAGTCATCAGTTCCACATTTGTGATTTTGTCATCAGTCCCACATTATTGATCTTGTCATCAGACCCACATTAGTGATCTAGTCATCAGTCCCACATTAGTGATCTAGTCATCAGTCCCACATTAGTGATCTTGACATCAGTTCAACATTAGTGATCTTGTCATCAGTTCCACATTAGTGATCTTGTCATCAGTCCCACATTAGTGATCTTGTCATCAGTTCCACATTAGTGTTCTTGTCATCAGTTCCACATTAGTGATCTTGTCATCAGTCACACATTAGTGATCTTGTCATCAGTCCCACTTTAGTGATCTTGTCATCAGTTCCACTTTAGTGATCTTGTCATTAGTCCCACTTTAGTGATCTTGTCATCAGTTCCACATTATTGATCTTGTCATCAGTCCCACATTAGTGATCTTGTCATCAGTCCCACTTTAGTGATCTTGTCATCAGTTCCACATTATTGATCTTGTCATCAGTCCCACATTAGTGATCTTGTCATCAGTCCCACTTTAGTGATCTTGTCATCAGTTCCACATTAGTGATCTTGTCATCAGTGTTGTGCATGCCATAATTATCTGAAGTTTTTACTATTATGTTTTATTCAATGAATTTCAGGTGATCATTCCTGTAGCCAGCGATCCCGCATATACTCTAGTGTTGACATTCCAGATTTGAAAATTATGAACAGTTTCATAAAGAGTGAACCAATGCAAAATGCTGCATTCAATCAAGTGTTGCCAGAATTCACAGAAAACATTGTGAGTGAAATGAAAGCTGATGTTTACAGGCCTAAGGTTTACCTTCCTTATGTGTTTAAAATGTTTATACGATACCAAAAACCTACCCTCTGTCCTCTTATAATATTTCTAATTACACTTTTCATCTCTGTTGTGCCTAAACCTGAGTTTATTCGGTTTGGGCTGCTTCTTCCTGTTTTTGCTTCCCTGTCGGCCACCTCGTTTCCTTCTATTCCCACGTGAGAGGGTATCCATGCTAATAATACTGAGCAGCCCCTATTATTTTGGTGCGTACTAAGTTGCAACACTTCTTCTGCTATGTCTGGACGGCTACATTCATGTAGGTTTCTTAGTGCTTGAAGAGCTGACAGTGAGTCAGTTAGGATTGTTAGCTTTTTGGGGGGCTTGCCAGTAATTATTTCAAGTGCTTTTGCTAATGCCACCATTTCTGCAGTAAATATTGATGCGTTTCTAGTTAAACTAAAACTTGTCTTCAGCTTCCAGGCTGGTATGTGTATTCCTATTCCAAGTTCTTCGTTTTTTATCTTAGATCTATCAGTGTTTACTTTCAAGCTGCCCTTAGTTATCTGCTCTATATATTCTCTAGTTATTATTTTAATGTTGTTTTTTTCCTGCTGTTTTATTTATTATATCTGAAAGATGAGAGTCAATACTTGGTTTCTTGAGCTCCCAAGAAGGAATCCCTGGTGGGTATTTACTACTACATGTGACTGCATTTGCTATAATACTGTTTTCTTCTTTTTCCTCCATGCACTTCCAACCTATTGGGTATCTTGTGGGTTCCAGAGGGGTATCCCAAGTTTAAGATTTTCTTCTTAGCTTGAGGGGGTATTATTCGTAGTGCTACCTCTAGTGCTTCAAGTGATGTTGATCGAGGCTCCTGCCATTATACGTAGTGGCTGGTGTTGCATTTTGTCTAATTTTTTTTCCTATTGCTGTGAGCTGCAGAGTCATATACTATGCTTGCATAGTCCATTTTCCCCTTACAAATGACCTGTAGAACATGATAAGTGACTTGATGCTTGCTCCCCATCCACTGCCTTTTAGGTAACTCATCATATTAGTGAGCCCTCTGCAGCTCTCAACCAGCTTGTCTATATGTTTTTCCAGTTTAGTTGTTGATCTAAAGTGATTTCTTAATATATGGTTGTTTCTACTGTTTTAATTTTGTGCCCCTGTAGTTTTGTCAATTGTTTTATTTTTTTTATAATTCTACCTCTACTGAATATCATTCCGACTTTCTTTTTAGCGTTTAGTTGGAAGCCCCACTTAGCCATCCATTCTGCGATCTTGTTAATTTGAGCTTGCAGATCTGTATATAATATGGGAAGGATTTTCCCCGTCCTCCAAAAAGCTGTATCATCTGCAAATTGTGACAGTTTATTTCTTCTGTTGCTGAATTCCTCTCCTAAGTCATTAATTGTAATAGAAAATATGGAAGGAGATAATACTGAGCCTTGGGGGATGCCGTTCTGTTGCTCGTATTGCTCTGATTTGCCAATATTTACTTGTACTGTAAAGTATCTGTCCTCCAAGAAGTTTTCTATGTAATTGTATATGTTTCCAGCTATGTCTATTTTGTTAATCTTATATAACATACCTTCTCTCCAGCATTCAGCGTATGCTTTTGCTACATCTAGGAATACAGCTACTGTTTTTGCATTTCTTTTAAATCCTGATATTACCCCATGTTCTAGTCTGAAAAGCTGGTTCATAGTGCTTCTGTTTTCCCTAAACCCTGATTGGGTTGGGCTGTAAAGATTGTGCTTTTCCATGTGGTACTTTAATCAATTGTTCATCACAGTTTCCATTACTTTCCCTATGTAAAATGTCAAAGCTATTGGTCTATAGGAGCTCGCATCATGGGCCTCCTTATCTGGTTTTAGTACTTGTATGACTACTGCTACTTTCCATGCTTTTAGTATTTTACCTGTTTTCTATATATTATTGAATAGAGAGGTTATTACTTCTATGGTATATTTTTGGTATATTTTTTTAGTATTTCGTAGCTTAGAATGTCGCGTCCTGAAACTCAGTTTGATTTATCATTTATCGCCTTTTCTACTTCCTTTACAGTAGTTTAGGAGTTTAGATAAGATTTCTCCCCTGTATCATTTGTTTTGTTTTTCCTTAGTTCTGTTATGAGTTTTCTCTTCTTCCTATTTCTTTGTGCCCCAGGTTTTCCCTAGCACTAACATTATAGAAGTACTTAGGGTATTTGCTTTTTGTTTGTCTGATTCTGCCAGTTCTGGAATTTTGATAGTAGGCATTACTGTTCGTTTTGGGTTCCCTTTTAGAGTTTTTAATCTTTTCCACACCTCTGTAAATGAATGAGTGCTTGGATTGAGGGTTTGGCAAAAGGTTTTCCAGCACGTTTCCTTTTCCTGTAGAATTATTTTATTTGCTTCATTTCTTATCGTCTTATACTGTTCATAGTTAACTTGGGTCCTATTTCTTCTATATTTGTGTAAGGCTTGTTTTCTTTCTGTAGTTTTTTTTTTTTTTGTACATTTGTTTGTTCACCAAGGAGCTGGGTTTTTATTCCAGTGTTCTCTTTTCTATTTTCTGTTATTCTGCTTTGGAGATATGTGTGGTGGCCTATTAGAGTGTGATATGTGTTTGGTGGCTATTTTTAGTATTTCTACTGTTAGATTGTTTGAATATGTATCTATATCTTCACTAATTGTTTTGTCTCGTTGCAATCTTTCCATTACATTTCAGAAAGTTATCCAATCAGCTTTTTTATAGTGAAATATTGGTTTTTCTACTCCTTTGTTTACTGTATACTTTTGTTTGATGGTTATCTCTATGGGTGTGTAGTCTGAGTTAGTATCATTCAATGTTTCACAATTTGCTTTGGCTAAGTTGGCTATTACTATGCTGATGTCTAATGATGAGTTGGGTTGATCTACACTTGGGTTGATTCTTGTTGCTGATTCATCATTCAGTAATATCAGTTCTCTGTTTTCTATGAAGTCCAGTAGTAGTGTCCCTGATTTATCTATTTTGTTACCTCCCCATGCTTTGTGGTGTGCATTGAAGTCCCCCACTATTACAGTTTTGATCTGTATTCTTTCTCTAATTACTTTGATGTCCTGTTCTAGTATGTTGCCGCTGGGGCAGCATATGTTAATTATTGTCAGTGCTTCTCTGTCACTATTTAAAGTTACACTTATTCCTTCAACGTTTTCTGAATTTAAAGTTTCCCATTCTGTTATTTGGTTTATTTTATGAACGAAGAATGCTACTCCTCCCCCTTTATTGACTCATCTGTCATTTCTAAAAGTGATGTATGCTGGGTTGTTAAACCTGTTTGTTGGATTGAGGTGTTTCTTGAACAGCAAAAATTGCTTTCGTATTTTTGTACTGACCCAATAATGGAGTGAGGTTCTTTTTAGCACTACAGTAATTCCATTGTATTATTGTTATGTTCCTGTTCTCCATTTCTTTTATCTTTTTTAGAGTTAATTTGGTGTAAGTTGTTTTTATTTGATCTTAGCTGGGTTTTAAACTGTATTTCCTCTGGTGTTTGGCAGCTTATGCAATCTTCCCTTGACTTTTCTTGGCTTCTGTTCTTACTAATTTCTTCTACATCTTTTCTTGTCAGCTGCCGCAGAGTTAATTTGAACTGGTCTAATGAATCAAGGAACTGTCTGAATTCTCAATGTTTTTATCAACTTGTTCTTTCCACGTTTCCTTTTGGTTCTGGACTTGAAATATTTCATTTTGTTCTTGTACTTTTTCTTGGCTTTTAATTTGTATTCTTGATCTGTTTCTCTCTATCAGCTCTTCTTGTTCTGCTTTTTGTTCAGTTATTTTGGTGATATCTTGTTTAATTTTTTGTTGGGCTTTTTTGATGCATTCTAATATTTCCTCTGCTTTTTAAATCGCCCTTTCTATCTCTCTTGTGTTTTTTCATTCTGCTGTGTTGATGTAGCTTCCTTTGTTTCCTTTGTGTGCATAGATGACCTTATTTGATGTTGGGCATTTTGTGGGTCTATTTGAGAGTTTAAGGGAGTTCTTTCTGCCTTCTGTTGTTCTATTGCAATTTTAAATGGTATATTTGTTCTGCCGACTGTTTCAATGCTCTTTTGGCTGCTTGGTAAACTGGACAACCAAAATATCTTGCGCTGTGGTTGCCTTGACAGTTTGCACATTTTCTGTTCCTGTTGGTATATATATATATATACCACTCACATACACACACATACATAAGTGACGACATTTAGACCCACTGTCGTGAAACTATAACAACGGAATATATATATATATATTTGGAACGAGCTGACCGCCACACTTTTGATAAGTTTCTGTAAATTTTATTTATCATAAGAAAATTTACCACAACACCTAAATTTAAATATCAAGCATATAAAATACATATAAGGTAATGAATTACTAAAAGAATAATAGACCCGTAGGTGTAATCTTTTCCCTCGATGTTTAGCCCACGATCCTGTTAGAAGAAAAGTGATAGCCCCAAAGAGTCATGGATTTGGATTTATACGCTATAGTCTAAGACTTCCCTCTAAAGTTAAGAACAGAATTAATATATTAATCTATTCTAAGAGGAAAATAGCATTAGCCACAAACTTGCATAAAGAAATTACAAAGTGGGTGCATAAATACAAAATTGAAAGATTCACTCGTTCTCCTTTCACTCTGTTCTGTCAGCAGGGCCCCAGACGTACTTTCTTACCTACACACGTGCTGTTTTTCGCAGTCTGGCGCAAACTTCAGGACACACTTCTCCAGTTTTTTTTTTTTGTTTTTTTTTTTTGTTTTTTTTTTTTTTGCGTTCGCCCGCTAATACTCGAGGCGAAATCTCAGGTTATCATTTATGTCTAACCTGACATTGATTTTACGTGAGTATCCCTTTATTTCTTGTACAGAGACAAATGTCCCTCGCCATTCAGGCAAATACTCGCCGATTTCGGAGGTACCCATTGCAGCTGGGTCGGCTCAGGAGCCGCCAGTCCCTGGTCGACGACACTCCTTCAAATGTCCTCGCCAGGTCTCGAGTTAATCCAGTCCAAATCCCGGTCGACGAAAAATCCTCAAATGCCGTCGCCCGGGTTTGATCCTGTATCACCCGGTCGCCAGAGCGGTGTTGTAACCACTACGCTAGCGCGGCTCCTACTTCTCCAGTTGAATCTGTAACTCTTTTGATGAAGCGAATCCCAGCTCTGCAGATTTTGGTTTCCTCCAATGTTCCGGGGAGCGTTCTCTTTATGCGATATTTTCAGATTACTGTTAGTGTTAATTTAATCAGTTCAGGTAAGAATTAGTTTTAAGCGGGCTTACAGCGTAAGAATCACGAGATTTCCCTTACTTAGGAAAATGACAGGTTGTAGCTTCACTCAATATAAAATTCTTCGTCACACCACAATTAGTCAAAAATGTCGGACTGTTACTGGTTTGTAATTTTACTCGCCACAGGGCTGAATGTACATGAAATTTAGGGAAGAAATATAATCTTGCTCGATAGGTTCAGTATATGCATTAGTCTTAAAGTTCGTGAGATTGGTACTCTGTCTATTTCTGGATGCAAACACATTGCCAGACTGGTGTTAACTTGTAAACCCACGTGGTTAAAGATAAAAATGTTTCTTCTATGATTCTTCTCAGATGTACTAAAAAACCGCTGGTAGAAGTCGGGCTTTACCCAGTTTACTGTATAAAGAAAAAGCAACATTTAAAATACTTAATCATAATACACACACATCCTAACCTACCCTCACGTAAAATTAATATTCACTACGGTTATAAACTTAAATATAAACTGCAAGCGTAGAGCTTGTCTTATCGTTTAAAACTCCCGTGAAATAATAGTCGTTTAAAAAAAATCAATCATTATGAATTAGAAATACCTACAGATTTCGTCAATACTAAATGATGAATCAGTGCAGTTATTAGTTAGTTAAAATATTCTCCACTGATTACTAGCAATTAAATTAAATTTATTTGTAGCTGCATGAGTTTAAGCTAGAAATTATAATTTATTTTGCTATCCACTGTAACGCGTATACTAGAGAATATAACTGACTTATCATTTAATCGCTCTGCACCTAAATTCTAGTGAAGATATAATTGGCAATTTATCACTTAAATCATTCAACACTACTATATATATATATATATATATATATATATATATATATATATATATATATATATATATATATATATATATATATATATATATATATATATTTACCTCACACAAGAACTACTAAAAGACAATAATCCTCCAACGCAAAACTGACAAATACTACTTAAATAAAAGCGATTTCTAGGAACGTAGCTAGGTTATGTCTATAGAACTGTGGAGTCTGAATGATGGATCTTGAAAAGCTGGTGTATAAATATCTGAAACTGACAAAGAAATGCTACGCTATTACTCGAAAACCCGAATAGGCCCGTCTTAACACTTACATTAACTCAGTCATCGGCAAATAAAACTGTCAGTGCGCGTTATTTACACCTTCTGCTACCTATGGCCATTTCCAGCGATCTATGTGTTTCATCTCACACCTATCACCGAGAATAATTAACCATAGGCGAGCCGTGTCAGAGAAAAGTGATAGACGATTGCCTGCCTTCTTATCCCTGTCGAGAACGAATTAACATGATTCGATCTCATCGAGGACTTAGCTTAACAGCAATAAAAATGCGTTGCTAAATAAGAAAAGAAAAGACAAAGGTTAGAATTGCTAACTATCTGTCGTACGGTATGTGAAAAGAAAGGTAAAAAAGACGAAAGAAAGGTAAAAAAGAAAAAAGCAGAATAAAGACAAGATATCTGAAATTTATTAATCATATCTCTTCCACAGTAGTGTCGTGCCGAAGTAATGTTGCAAAGTCACTCAGCGTGCAAACCTAAGTCCACCATATTTTTATATACAACAATTATTGAAACAATTTTAAAATGATCTTGTATTAACATGTTTCCGATAGCCCAGAGAAGCAACAGGAGATTCATGAGAAACGACTAAACGCAGGACGAGATGGAACCATACCTGAAGTTATGGAGGCGCCAATCACATTCAGAGAACTGGAGCTTGCAATATCAAAACTGAATATGAGAAAGTCGCCAGGAGTTGATGAAGTGTCCAATGGGAACTGCAGCAAAAAGAAAGCTGCTGCAGATCTTCAATATCTTTTGAAACTTAGGCAGAGTTCCACAGATCTGGAGGGAAGTAATCATGATACCACTTCCAACATCAGGGAAAGACTGTTCCACGGTCTCCAGCTACAGACCAATCAGCCTTACAAGTATAGGCCAGTGTCTCTGCAAAACAATAGAACGAATAATCATATCCAGGCTGCAGTGGTACCTTGAGAGTGAAAACCTTCTTGTACCACAGCAGGCGGGCTTTAGGCAGTGTTACTCTACCGAAGATCGGGCAATTTACCTTTCCCAAGAGATTGAAGATACGTTCCAAGATAAGAAACTGGTACTAACAGCATGGATAGATCTAAGGAAAGCATTTGACAAGTTTTGGAAAGAAGGGTTTTTGAAGAAACTGAGAAATTGTAGAGGGAATGGTAGGATGTACAAATGGGTGGAAGCATACTTGCATAACAGAAGAGCCCGAGTACAACTAGATGGCCTCAAGAGTAAGAAAATTCTACTGGGTCATGGCGTCCCTCAGGGAGGGGTTCTGTCCCCTACACTTTTCTTAGTCTTCATCAACGACCTGGTTGCCGAACTACCACGTGGAATGAAAGTGGCAAAGTAAGCCGATGACCTGGTAATATGGTGCACAGATGAGCATGCAACAGTCGCCACCAAACTTCTAGAAAGAGTTATAGATACCTTAACCTCATGGGCAAATAGATGGTGTGACAGCATCAACACAGACAAGTGCAGCACTATGCTCTTCACCCTCTCTATCAAACAAAAAGCTGGTGTCATCAAGATAAATGAAGAGCTTCTGAGAGAAGATAAACAACCCACCTATCTCGGAGTTACATTCGATGATAGGCTGACTTGGAAGCAACACATCAACAAAAGCCAGGAGGAAGTTAGCCATCCTTAGAAAACTAAGTGGAACCACATGGGGAGCCAGCGGTAAAATACTTAATAAAGTTATCCAGTAGGGCATACGACCACACCTGGAATATGGGTCAGCTGCGTGGAGTCCAGCATCAAACACCATGTTACAAGTGCTAGATAAGGTGCAAAACCTGGCCTTTAGGGTCATCACGGGGGCAATGAAATCAACGCCTATAGTGGAGATGGAGAAAATGGAGAGGATACAATCACTGAGAGAACGCAGAGACACGAAAGTGCTAACACTGGCAAAAAAAAAAAACCTCTGTGTGCCAAGCCATCCAATGAAGGACATTTTCCAGAACCTAACAATGGGACGATTGAAAAGAAGCAGTTTTATCCTCCATGCGAAACGACTTCGTAGACAAACCCTAGACTTACCTGAAGTTGACTTCCCCCTAAAGTCTGTGCCAGAACAAACCCCATGGAGAGAGGGGGGCCTGGACTACCAGTATACATCCAGATAAAAGTGAAAGGAATACTCGACAAGGATGAACAGAACATCGTGCAACGTAGGACAGTCACTTTCAGTTTCTTGGATGATGAATACATGACCTCTGGGTCCGAGTATACACGGATGGGTCAGCACAAAATTCAGTAAAGAATGGAGGAGCAGGAATGTACATAGAATACCCAAACAACACTAGGGATACGGTCAGCGTAACAACAGGGAAATCCTGTAACAATATGTGACGGACAACTCAGCTGTTCCTGAAAGTGTTGGATGTAACTTTTCATCAACGAGGAATTCTCTCCACCTGGGCTCATTAGAAATGCAGCATTTCCAAGCGGATTCTACACGTTAGATCATTAATATGTAGACTGCTATCTTCTGTGCATTTTGGAGATCGCATGGTTTTAATGGGAGGTTCAATCACTAAAATTACATTTGGGTTGTTTATTATTCAGTTTCGTTTTTTAGTTTCTAAGTATGTATTGTGTACAGCCGGTGGTGGCAGTTATTTCCTTTTCCGGTCTTGCTCGTCCGTTCGCAGGCAGTAAAAGTAGTAGGACTTTGATGCCTTCAGGGATTAACCTAGGTTTAATGTTTGTATTTATTTAGGTTCTTATGTGTCCTATCTAGCCTTCACTTTCTTTCCTTTCCCTGACGAAGGCCTTGTGGCCGTAACGTTGGCTATTTTTTTTTGGTCTTCTGTCCTCGTAAGACGAATCACCTATTTTCGATTTTTTTCCACACCCATCCGACGCCCTCAGTGCTACTCTAGCATAAAATGTGACTACACTGTAGCCTACATCACAGGGAACTAAGAGGTAAGGAACAGAAGATATTTATTGCTCACAAAATGAAATAAAGTGGCTAAATGTGAAAATTTATATCAAATTTCCTTCATTTATTTCATTATTCTGTGATAGAATTTACTAAAATGTAGCACTTTCTGGCAAAATTTATAACTTGTCTGTATGATCTGATCTCAAGAACAATGAAATGAAAAAAAAAAACTACTTTTATAAAAATTGCCATGAGTATATGAGGAGAACTGCTGTAAGATGGGGGTATAACAGTTAAAAAAAAATTGTCTTTCCCTCCTGTCTCTTGTTTGTGTGTCCTTGGCCTTGTGGCCGCAACGTAAGTTTTTCTTGTACTTTCTCTTTGTAAGACGTTTTACTATTTGTGTATTTTTTGTAATTTTTTTTCTTAAAATTGCCATGATGAAGAATCGTACACATATCTTGGCAGTAATATAGACAATGTTGGAGGAACAGACAAGTGATGTCAAAATAAGAATCAGGGTTTGTAGCAACCTGGAAAATGAAAACAAAAATTCCAGTCATTGAAAAGGCTGGAAAATTGGCTAAAACCCTTGAATTTCTCGCATCGGACCTGGGAAAAAAATATACGAATAGAAAGTTGGATGCTTGGCGTCTATTTTTACGTTATTGGTGGTATTTTTCATTAAACTTCAGTTACCGTAGAATTTTTACTTCCCTTTATGTACTAAATCCATTTCCAGATGTTTTCGGAGGTTTGCGTTAATGATGTGAATGAATCAAGCATCGTCTTTGTCACTTTCAGTATAAACAGCTAGAAATGCCAAGTTAGCCTATAAAACACGGATAACACCCAGAAAAACTGCAAATTGCACCATGTATAAAAAAGAAATATATTTGACCAGCATGGGAGAGAGTGCAGTTAAGTCCCATGCTACTGGAAAAAAAACGCCAAGAACTTGTCTCTGTGCATTCAAGTTTTAGGCCTATTAAATCGTTCACTACTACTGAGGTAAGAAGCCAAATAAATTCATTTATCTCATTTATAAAACATATTTAAATAAGTCCAGTTTATAGATAGGCCTGCTGTACTTTTGTTAGTAATTTACAGTTTTATTTTTAACCATGGCAAAAATTATAGTGTTTGAATGAAATTTCTCGATTAACAACTGCTTACGGGAACATGTTTGACTCAATTTAAGATGGTCAAAAATAGAAATTGATGGTGATTCCATATCCTATAGCCTACCATGTTATCAGACCTATGTCCCACTGTTCATTTCACCACATTTTTTGGAAATAAATAAATTTTGAATGTTTTTTTTAATGTTTTATTTATGATGAAGAGACATATCCTGTTCAACCTCTGAAGGGTTATAATTAGGATAGGCCTAGCCTACATGTTTTCAATTCCAGATAACACGAATAACTGTGGGTACATGAAAGTGGCATCACATCTGTCAAATCACTAATTAGGATAAATAAAAATTACCAATTTTGTGCATCTTCTTCTTTGATCCTTAGCCGCCGACTGTCAAAGCAGTCAGTGGCCATCACACCTGGTAGCATCTTGTAGGGCAACTACACATTGATTCCACTTTGCTCGTTTGGTGGCCATCCTTCAGACAGTGCCCCAACTCCGGTTCATTCTTTGCATCTCAGCCTCCGCAGTACTTCACCAAGTTGTTTTTGGTTAGCCTCTCTTTTTGGTTTTCCTTCATAGGTCCATTTTGTGCATAGGCTATTGTTATTTTAAAATAAATAGATTTTAAAAAATAAACATCTAAACAAACAAATGAGATAAAACAAAACCTAAGAACATAAACCAAACAGAAATAGTATTATAAGTATTTTAAGAATGTTATTATACGTTCACCATCCCAATTACTATATATTAGCTTTTGTTCTAATTAAACATTGTTTGACTATATTATGTATGCATTTAGAACTTTGACTTGGTAAATATACATAGCTTAGGCCTACTCATAAGTTATTTGTGTGTTCCATTTTGGAACCAAGGAGCAGTTTTATCTTCAGAAACATCAAAACCATCTAACTTAGTCCCTTGGACATGACAAAAATGTCTGACACTACTAGAAGACCTACAGATGTGACATCATTTGTGACCAAGGAAGAAACTCTCAGAGCTGAGGTTATTTGGACTCTGTTTTCAGTCAAAATTCACCATCATTTTAATTCAAATACAGGAATTAATAAAATACAAAAACAAGAGGAGTTTTCATTGCATTGGAAAACATATGGAGAACAAGAGTAATTAAGTCCAACACGAAAATAAGAATCTTCAACTCAAATGTTATCAGTCCTATTGTATGGCTCTGAAACATGGAGAACAACAGAAACAACAACCAAAAAGCTACAGACTTTCACAAATGGGTGCTTGCATAGAAGAGAAGGACTGAAATGATACAACAAAGTCACAAATATGTGGAACTAATGACAAGAACCAGACAAGTGCCAGTGGAACAAGAGTTGAGAAGATGCTGGCGATAGATAGGACACACATTGAGGAAACCTGTTGATGGCATTACAAGGCAGTCCTTGTTCTGGAATCCACAGAGAAAGAGAAGCAGAGGTAGACCAAAAAACATGTGGAGAAGAGAGATGGGTACAGAGGTGAAAATGATGAGGAAAACATGAAAAGAACTTGAGCGGATGGCACATGACAGGAAGACTTGGCATGTGTTTGTTGAAGGGCTATACTCCTTGGGGAGCTAAAGGGTATTGATTGATTTATTGAACAATTGCCATTTTTAAATCTTTCTATTATATGAAACTTACATTCTAGCTATCACATAGGAAAAGTTACATTTTTCAAACATGATCTTACACACATTTAGTATGCATTTGAGGGAGCCGCGCTAGCGTAGTGGTTACCACACCGCTCTGGTGACCGGGTGATGCAGGATCAAACCCAGGCGACGGCATTTGAGGATTTTTTGTCGACCGAGATTTGGACTGGATTAACTCGAGACCTTGCGAGGACATTTGAAGGAGTGTTGTCTACCAGGGATTGGCGGCTCCTGAGCCAACCCAGCTCTAATGGGTACCTCTGAAATCGGCGAGTATTTGCCTGAATGGCATGTGACACCTGTCTCTGTACAAGAAAAAGGGATACGCACGTAAAATCAATGTCAGGTTAGACATTAATAATAACCTGAGATTTCGCCTCGAGTATTAGCGGGCGTACGAAAAAAAAAAAAAAAGGTATGCATTTGAAAATCTCTGAATCACTGAAAAAAATCACTATGGCACAAACTGTTTAAAATACAATCACAGACATACTATCATCAAACATGTATAACACCTTTTATTAATCTGCTAAATCTGTTTCTTTATGGCTGTTAAGTGTCATAGTTGATGTTTTTTTTTTTGCTAATACTTGTTGATAACTCTCAGGTCCTTGCAATCAATGTTGATGCATTCTTGCATTTTCATAATTTTGTCATGTATTTTCTATATCTCAAATGCTTTAGTGTAGTGCATAAAGCACATGTATAGATAGATTATAGATATGTTATTTTTTTAAAAAAATGATCATATAAACATTTTGCATGCACTTGACAGCTCTGACTCGTTCAGAAGAAAGTCAGTATAGCGAAGACTATTGAATGTGACATTAGACATTCTACCATTAAACATGTATCACTCTTCCTTACATTTTCAAGTTGTAATATTTTTTTCACCTTTATTTAAAAAAAAAAAAAAATTTAAGTGAAATTTTTTGTAAAATCAGTATCTTCAATAACCAGCTTGTAACTAAATGTCTAAGATTTTGTTACACATGTCGTAAAGTACGGGTCACTCTTCTTCAATGTTATCATGACACAGCATGGCCATACATCATTATTTTCAATTTTTAGTAGAATTTATTGTCGTTTGGTCACACACCACCATCCCAGCGCTCAACCTGTCAAAACATGATTGGCACGAACAAATGTTACCAGGCACGGAAAAAAATCTTGATCGCTCGAAGGCAAAGAAAGAGATGCTAGCACAGCGCCCTTCGAGATAAGGCCTTCAAGTGATTTCAAGACTCCTTTTTTTTTTTAATAACATTTTGGCGAGGCGCGTCCCGTTCCACCTAGTCGGTTATATTAGGGCGCATGTCCAAACATAAAAGACCCTTAGGTCTGGGATTATTGATATTATTCAAGACTCCAGACATAAGGGTCTTTTATATTTGGACATGCGCCCTAATATAACTGACTAGGTTGAACGGGACGTGCCTCGCCCAAACGAGGCAAAAGTTTTACATAACAAAAAAAGTGTACACTCCCAACAGCTATTTAAAACCGTGAATTAATTTACACTAGTGTTTAGTTTGCTGCGTGCAAAATTCCATTGCAGAAGGTTAGTGTGATCATTTTATTTACTGCATATAATTAATATTTGTGTGATCATTTTATTTACCGAAAGCAAGTTGTTTGAAGTATTGAGGGACAGAATTTTACATTTCATTTAATGACCCATGTGGTTTTAAACCATTTTTACTACCATCAGTACTCTGCCGTTTACAACACTGTCCAGAATTTTTCATTTAATGACTCATGTAATTTAAAAAAAAAATCATTACTACCATCAGTACTCTGCCATTGGCAACACTATCAGCCCAGAAGGTATACGCACATAGATTAACTCTTAGTATCTGGCTGGCCTTTTCAAACGGCCGATGGACTTTAGCCATTTTATGGTCGGCCTTCTAGAGTGACCGTAGATGGTTTCTGTGTCAATAGCCAAAGATTTAACATTATTTACATACTTTTCTTCCCATAAAAGAAAACCTCATGTTTGAAAACTCAAATTGTGTGAAATATTGATCGATTTTGATTAAATTTTAGTAGGGTTCATTAGTTAAAAAAAAAACAACTGTTTTTGTCTGTCTGAGAATGGCTTTGTGTTTAAATGGTCATTCGAAAAGATTATCAGCTGAACATGCATCACAATATTCACCAATACTACAATAATACAATGCTACGCACCAACGAATGACAGCGATGAAGAGGTCAGGGATGAATTCTATCAACAACTGCAGAAAGAAATGGAAGACACACCTAGATATGATCTTATTATAGTAAAGGGAGACCTCAATGCGAAAGTTGGTACACACAATACATATAATGAAAGAGTAATGGGGAAATGCGGCAGCGGAACAGCAAACAAAAATGGCGATAAATTAATAAGTTTCTGTAGTATTAACAACCTGGAGAAACACTTTTCCCACATAATGAAATTCACAAATTAACATGGGAATCGCCAAATGGTCGGGACAGAAACCAGATAGACCACATCATGATTAACGGTGAAGGTAAGAAGAGGTGCAGATGTGGGAAGTGATCACCATTTAGTAGTAGCAAAACATAAAGTGAAACTAAGAAGGGCTGGACCAACTGTAACTACACAGAAAAGGTTTGACATCAGCAAATTGAAGGACCCCCTTACCAGAAAAGCTTTTGCGGCTCATAAAGAAATGATATGATTTGCCAAAAGTCAGAAAAAGACATTGACTGATGATATAGACCATAATTTCAAAACCATTTTAACAATATATAAGGAAAGCAGCAAATCATGCTTGGGATTCCAGGAAAGGAAGAAGCAAGACTGGATAACACCAGAAACATTAAACACCATAATACTGAGAAAGGAAGTGAAAAGAAAGAAAACAGAAGCGAAGTCCCCCAGGTTAAAGCAACTATATAGCGAACAGTACAGTCAGCTGGACAAGGAAGTTAAAGGCCAAACCCGAGCCAACAAAAGGAATTTCCTAGACGATCTTACATTTCAGGCAGAAGAGGCAGCACTGAGAAATGAACAAAGCACAGTATACAAAATAACTAAATTCATCAGCGGAAAATGAGGTGCAAACAATATTACATTAGTAAGAGATAAGCAAGGAAATCTCATCACGACAGCAGAGGGACAGGAAACAAGATGGGCAGAGCACTTCAGAGAAACTCTGAACAAGGAACCACCAGAGACACAATTGAATGTTCCTGAGGCTGAAAACGATCTAGATGTAAGTACAGACATTCCACGAAAAGAAGAAATCATCACAGCAATCAAAGGGTTAAAGAACGGAAAAGCTCCTGGCCATGATAACTTAAATGCAGAGCTATTTAAGACAGACCCTGAGCTAGCAGCAGAACTATTAGAACCACTATTTGCACAAGTCTGGAAAACGGGGACAACACCATCAGAGTGGAACAAAGGAATAATTGTCAAATTGCCCAAGCAGGGAGATCTTGCAGACTGCAATAATTGGAGAGGAATCACTCTTCTCTCAGTTCCCAGCAAAATACTAGGCAGGATAATTATACAGAGAATTTCAAAAGCAGTAGACCACAAACTGAGGAAGGAACAAGCAGGATTTAGAAAGAACAGAAGATGTGTAGATCATATATTTACTCTCAGGAACATTATAGAGCAGTGCTCAGAATGGCAAAGACAGCTGTACATTAATTTCATTGATTTTGAAAAGGCTTTTGACAGCATACATAGGGACAGTTTATGGAAAATACTGAGGGCTTATGGAATTCCAAGCTGCATAGTGTCAATCATAAAAAGCCTCTATGCCAACTTTTCGTGTAGTGTTGGGCAGAGCAACCTAACCTTTGAGGTGAAGACAGGAGTACGACAGGGATGCCCCTTATCAACCACTCTATTTTTAACAGTCATAGACTGGGTGATGTGCCAGACAACAGAGGGCAGTCCAAGAGGAATAAGATGGACTACATTTTCTACATTGGAAGATCTGGAATATGCAGATGACATTGCACTACTAGTACATTCACATCAACACATCCAGGAAAAAAACGGATAGACTTAATAAGTATAGCCAGCAGGTGGGCTTGAACATCAATTTAAAGAAGTCAGAGGTCATGACGCTCAATGTGAGCAACCCTGAGCCCATATTAGTAAGGAATCAGCAACTGGTACAGACAGACACCTTCACATACCTAGGGTGCGTAGTAACACCAGATGGGGGGGCAGGCAAAGGCATCAACATCAGAATTAATAAGGCAAGAACAGCCTTTTTTAGCCTAAACAACATCTGGAAGTCCTCTCAATACAGCACAAGCACAAAATTAAGATTATATCAGAGCTGTGTGCTTTCTGTGCTTCTCTATGGTGCGGAATGCTGGAGAGTTACAGAGAAGGAAATGTCGAAATTGTCCTCTTTTCACACAACATGCCTAAGAAAAATTCACCGAATCTTTTGGCCGAATACCATCACCAACCAAGATCTGCTTACTCGGAACAAGCAAGAGGACATGCACACCATCATAGCTGGCAGACGCTGGAGCTGGGTTGGCCATGTACTCAGAAGAGACCCCAATGCCATCACAAGAACAGCTATGCTTTGGACCCCTGAAGGAAAACAAAAGAGAGGCCGACCAAAAACAACCTGGCGGAGGACTGTGGAGGCTGAGATGCAAAGAATGAACCAGAGTTGGGGCACTGTACGAAGGATGGCCACCGACTGAGCAAAGTGGAATCAATTTGTTGTTGCCCTACAAGACGCCACTAGGTGTGATGGCCACTGACTGCTTTGACGGTCGGCGGCTAAGGATCAAAGAAGAAGAAAGAAGAATGCATCACAGCTTATTAAACCATGGATTGATGACAGCGATGAGTTTTTGAGTACTGATAGTTCAGATGACGTTGAATTTAGTGATACATTAGCAGATTCTGACGACAAGGGTCGTGTCCCTTGGGTGGACCTAGTTATAGAACTGGTAGTGGATTGCTAAAAAGGAAAGGTAAATGCCATAAAAACAAAAGAGAAGATAGATCTAGATCACAGTTGAGATCGGTAATCACTGAATCTGGTAATGCAGAGCTTCAGAACAACAATATTATTGAACAGGAGGTTGAATGGAATGAAGTTGATAAGGGATCAACTCAGAATGCATTTTGCTTTGCTTCACCTCAGGGTAGGAATCCTGGTGTGAATCCAGATATTGTCCCCGAAGACTCACCAGCACTTTTTTTGCCTCAAAGCCCTTTTTACAGACAAAATATTGGAACAACTTGTTGTGTCTGTCAATGATTATGCTGATCACCTCTGTCAGTCAAAAGCTGCAACAGCGAGCACTAGGTCTGTTTATCGCAACTGGCATCCAATAACACTACATGAACTTTACAGGTTTTTTTTCTGTTATCATAGCCATTTGCGTTGTCAAGAAACCAAAAATGAGTGATTACTGGTTTCAGGAGCCTTATATACAGACTCCTTGGTTCAGGCAGATATTTACAAGGGACAGGTTTCAAGCATTGTATCACACAATGTTCGATGTAAGTAATGTTGACGCGCAGGGAAAATTGAGCCATTTCCGCAGAAACTCCTAACACGATTTCAGGAGGCATTTTATCCCTACAAAGAGCTGTCTTTAGATGAAATGGTGATAGGGTGGAAAGGCAGGTGGACACATAAAATATTCAATGCCTCAAAGCCTAAGAAATATGTCAAGACCTTCGGCCTTTGTGACTAGTACTGGTTTCGTTGTCAAATTGTGGATTTACTTCGGTGCCAATACATCATACAGTCCTGAGCTAGATTTAAAGAGCCAACAAGCCATCAAAGTCTTTGATACACTGCTAAAACCTTGTGGAAAAGGCCATCATATTTATGCAAATCGTTACTACACAAGTTTTGCATTGCTGCAATATCTTACTGACAACAATCAGTATTTTACTGGAACTGTAAATATAAATCATAAAAATTTTCCAAACGCGCTGAAGACTACACAACTGATGCATCTCCAGATGAAATGGTTTCTTGATCTAGAAAGTAAATTTCTTTGTGTAATGTTTAGAGATAAAAAGGCAAAAAAGTCATGCATTCTAGTGTCAAGTTCTGCAACTGGAAACCAAAGAAATCACAAATCGTTTCGGCGAAAGAAAGCACAAACCCGCTATGATTGATGACTACAACCAATGAATGAATGGATGTGACAAGGTTGACCAGTATGTAACAACCTATGGAACATTCAACAGAAGAACCAGAAAGTGGTGGAAGAAAATTTTCTTTTGGATCTTTGAAGTTTCCCAGTTGAATGCTTTTGTGTTGTTTGCACTCATCAGATCAAATAATTCAAAGAAGCAGACCCTACTGCAGTTCAAGAATGAGTTAATTACAGAACGTAGTCGTATTGCTTCTGATATTATCCAGAATATCCCACACAGAGTACCTCATGCAAATCAACACAACAGTCCGTTGAACCGTCTGTGTGGAACCAGACACATTGTAAAAAAATCTACATTTCTGCGCAGGTGCGTCATTTGTAGCACCCCTCAAGTTAGAGTGAGAACATCTTTTTATTGTGATGGGTGCACAGATCATCCACACCTTCACCCAAATGACTGCTTTGCCAAATACCATGAGGCAAAGTAGTTTAATTTTAAGAATGAAGGGAAAATTTACATTGTATATATTAAACTTTCAGATTTGGAGTGCATCTTCAAAATGTGCCACCAAATTGTCAGTTGTAATAAAAATAGTATTTATAAAAAGGAGGAGCAGCTGAAACTTTTCTACATTGTGTGAGTGTACTTTCAAATAAAAGAAGTTTTAGGAGTTTCTGGCTTCAAATTGGATTATTTTTGTGGGTACGTACAACTCTTTCAAATTTTTAAATATTTAAACTTTCCTGCACTCTGTACTGTATAGGCATGTTGCATGTTTAAAGTCATTCAACATTTCAGTTAGATGCATGTCAAAAGGATTTCTTTTCTCCACATTTTAATATATATTACATTTTATGTTATCATTATAAATAAATTATTTAATGCAAATTCAGTAACCGTAGTCATGTCTAAATATAGGCTAAAATATTTTTGCGCTTTGAATTACCAAAAAATTTCAGATTGTTATAAAAACTTTATTTGTGCTAAAAAACAACTGCAACTTTCCTACATTATGTGAAAATGGCTGTAGTTTAGAATAAAAGTAGTTTTATGGGTTGAAGTTTACCAGAATTAATTACACATAGGGATAAGTACAAATTGTTGTTCATTTTTTTACATTAAAAAGTTTTTTTTCATTCATTAATCTATATGTTGCATGCATGTTTAAAACCACTGAACCATTCAGTTAGGTGCATGTCAAAGGAGTTTCATTTCTCTACATTTTGAAATGTAACACTTTATATTATCATTATAAATAAAGTATTTAATGCAAAATCAGTACTGGTACTTGTTATGTCTGGTTTTGCTCTGACAGTTGGTTAACCTTTGTACTGTCCTTACACAAATCTGTTCTTAATAAAACAGTGTTCATTATTTCTGGCCATGTCTTGAGTTTGTTCTTATATTATAATGACTTGGTTTCTGTCAAGCAATCGTGCTTAACTGAAGGTTGCGAATGCAGAGTCAAGACTGTCCAAACTTCAATAATGGTAGATATTTGACAAGTCCATAGGTGGTTCGAGTCCACATGAAATACGTTTTATTTGACAGTGTTCAATCCACGAGACATGATATGAATTAAGCATACATTAAGTTCAAGCATATATATAAACAGCGTCTCCTGTCCTTATTCCATTAATCGTCACAACGTCTGGATATCTACACGCGATTCCGTATGTTGGTAATCTGGTACTGAATATCCAAAGTTGATCGATCTTTACAATCTGGATACTAATAATTATAATAATATACTCCCTGCGACTATTCTGGTACTGAAGAATTAGTCATTCATAAAAATGAGACGTTATATGTATCCATCCAATTCGGCGGACACTAGCGCCACATAATCTTGAAAACCTTTACTCCATTACTATTATACATGGGAGCTTTGAAATTTGCATCTCGCTATTACAGAATATAAATTACAAAGGGTATACTTATAGTGTCATCACATGTTAACATAACAACGCAACACGTCATCATAAAACTAAGCCATTTTATCCATTCGCGTTCAATTACTGTGAAGCGCGAACCCTAATATTTATTAATAGTATTTCAAACCCTTCAATGCGTAAACTTAAAAAGAGCTCACTATAAAAGTGGCTAACATCATTACACCTACCGTAACAGTACTCATGTCTGTAAATATAGAATTAAAATATTTGTGCGCTTTGTCAAAATTACCAAAACATTTCAGATTGTTATAAAAACTTTATTTGTGCTCAGAAACAACTGCAACTTTCCTACATTATGTGAAAATGGATGTAGTTTAAAATAAAAGGAGTTCTAGGAGTTGAAGTTTACCAGAATTAATTACACATGTTGATAAATACAATTTGATTTTTTTTAATTTTATAAATTTTCTGCATTCATTACTGTATATGGTGAATGCATGTTTAAAACCTGAACAATTTAGTTAACTGCATAATATAGGGGTTTCATTTCTTCACATGTTGATATATAACACTTTGTTATCTTTATAAATAAATTTTTTAATGCAAAATCTGTAAACGTAGTCATGTCTAAAAATGTACTCTCTTACATTAGCTCGTAAAAACGTGGTTTTTGAGCTCGTATACTAAGAGATAATGTGCGTTGATGCAGCAATCCTATGTGCGAATGAAAGGTGGATGGCTAGTGTTCCTATTGTAGAAGATAGCATGCTAGGCCATCTACTAAAGTGCTTATTAGAGTGGTGCCCCAACCTGGTGGTGACAGTACAGGGTATATAGTCAAATTCTGGAAGTCATCGTGATGGCATTGATACATCATAATGGTGACCAACAATCCTGTACGGTAACATAAATACTTACAGTGGTATCCCTCAGTGGATGCATACACATTTCTCCTCAGCACCTGGGTAGATCTACATATCACACCAATGCCACACTTAAGTCTGATAATATATGGAACTGTTTCAGCTTGTAACATTGTACCAGTAAATGGAACAATAGGACACTGGTCGTCACATTACGTGGAATTCCAACCAGCACGCAACCAAGCTCCTAACATTTATCAGAAGGAACACTAGACACACACACGTTAATTTAGTTAGTTAAGAGTGGGCCTACTCCGGAACTTAGTTAAGTATTATATCATATCATCACTATTTGTTTAAGTGCTTTGTATTATTCTTTTTATACCTGTTCTACTTTACTAAATTGTTGTACAATAAAGGGAAGCATTTAGTGTCGTATACTTACTGCTCTCGTGGTCAAGTTCTTCACATGCTGTCGTTTTGTACGTCTATTAACAATTCTTCCTATATAGTTAGGGAGTGGGGGCTATCTTTAATAATCTCTATCAAGTTAAAGAGAAGAAACTGTTGCTAGGGAACCCGGATACATTCTCAGAATTTCTTCGAGTTCAGTGCTTGGACTGTTCTTCTTCTTTGATCCTTAGCCACCGACCGTTTTAAGCTCGGACTGTGGGTGCTCAAAATCCCTACTCTTCTTCACTATCTTAAGTAGGTTCTCATTCAACGAGTCATTTTCTTTGAGATCCTAATTCTCTATCACCAAACTTCATCTTTTACACTCAGCCTCACCAGAGCTGCAACAATACATAATTCATTTTTCTTCTCAGATTGCAAAAAAAAAAATGGAACAGAAGATCCCATTCCTGGATCAAAAAATAAAACAGGACATCAGTACAGATTTTAAAGTGAGTTTTCTTTTTAATTCTTGATTACAAATTTTTATACAGCCTAAGGCAGTTAAACTGAGAAATCTGTTAAAATATTGTCCAATTTAACATTTTATTTTTTATTGCTAGGTTCTTTTCTTTTACAATGAAGCCTATGTCAATGTAATGTACAGTCTTCATCAGGAACAGGGGCTGAGAAAAGAAATAAATTTAAATACATAAAAATGTATCATGTAGTTGTCAAACTGGGGCAATATTTTAATTATTTAAGACTCAAATGATTTGTTTCAAACTTGAACATGTTCAACATTTTGTTTTCAGGGACACACAGTGAAGATAGAAAGTAAAGTTGGGGAAGATGGTCATGTTTCTGCAGGGAGAGAGAGTACGAGGAGCAGTTCCACATCTGTATATCCTGCTGGGGACAATTTACTCAGTAATGCTTTACATCTTTTTAACGTAAATGTAACCTGTGCTCAATATGTTACAACTATCAATGAATATGTAACATAATAAGTGTTATTTGTACACATCCACCATAAACATCATTATTTTTTAGGGTTTCTACCCTAAATACACAGGTGTGTATTTTATTATTTTTATTTCAATTATTTTTTATAATTTTTTTGGGTATCTTAAGTCCACACAGAAAATTCCTTTCTGCAAATTTTACTTGTTTGGAGCAGTGGCATATCAAGGGTTTAAAGCCCCTGGTCACTGCCAGATAAAATATATGTTCATTTTGTAGACCAATCAAAAAAAAGTTTAAATGACTATATAAAGCACTGTCGTGACTTTTAATATCTTCTGAGAGCACCAGGATGAATTATTGGGAAAATATAAAATTTAAGAATTAGTTAAACACAAGAAAAGAAATAACCCACTCTTTGTAATAAGCTTTTTATTAACAGCATAAACAGTACACTAGGTGATTCGTCTTACGAGGACAAAAGACAAAAAAAATCGCAAACATTGCGGCCACAAGGCCTTCATCAGTGAAAGGAAAGTGAAAGCTAGATATAAAAATAAAACCTGGTTACTTCCCTAAAGGCACCTTGGTCCTAACATGCCACCGAACAGACGTGCATACCCATATGTATGATTCTATGTCTTGTTGTGCTGTTTCTTCAAGAGCAATATTTTTATCATTTCCTGAATTTATTCTTATTATATTTGTTTTCTCCCTGTGTATTTTCAGACCAACTTCTTGTCACTTCTCATTAAGTATTTTCATTCTGTCATACATGTGATTAAAGTTTTTGGACAGGAGAGCCAGTTCATCTGTAAAATCTAGATCATGAAGCTGTTTAATAAGAGTTTAATAGGTTTCTATTGGTTGAAGTTGATGTTTTCACAACCCAATCTGTAGCGTATATTATTGAAATGGTAACAACAGGCATCCCTGTTGCACCTGAGTTCTTTAGTTTTCATTTGTGAAAAATGTTAAGTCTTCATATGTTTTCTTCATTAAGTTAATAATCTTCAATGGGACTCCATATTGCCTCATCATTTTCCAAAGGGGTTCTCTGTCTACACTGCCAAATACCTTTTCATAGTCCAAAAATCTAATGTAAAGAGTTACTTTCCATTTCAGACTTTGTTCCGCTTTTATTCTCAATGTGACATTCTGATCTGCATAAATATATAAACCAATAAAATGGTATTGTATCAGTTCTACAAATTTACGGTTCACAGGAAACAGGAACTGCTTTGTCTAGAACCTGTTTGTTCTCTACCCATAGACTTCAAGTTCTTGAGGATGAAACTGTTAAATATTTGTCCTGGAACTAATAGTAAGATTATTCACATTTAATAGATGCCCTTGTAAATCTTTTGTAAATCTTCCTTCTAATGCAGTTTGACCAGAGATCCTGCCAGCTATGATGGTGTGCATGTCTTCCTGGTTACTCCGAATAAGTAGTTCTTGGTTGCTGATGGTGTTTGGCCAGAAGATTCAGAGAATTTTCCTTAGGCATGTTGTGTGAAAAGAACAATTTTGACATTTCCTTCTCTGTAACTCTCCAGCTCTCTGCACCATAGAGAAGCACAGAAAGCACACAGCTCTGATATAATCCTAATTTTGTGCTTGTGCTGTACTGAGAGGACTTCCAGATGTTGTTTAGGCTAAAAAAGGCTGTTCTTGCTTTGTTCATTCTGTTGTTGATGTCTTTGCTTGCTCCACCGTCTGGTGTTACTATGCTTCCTAGGTATGTGAAGGCATCTGTCTGTTCCAGTTGTTGATTCCTTACTGATATGGGCTCAGGGTTGCTCACATTGAGCGTCATGACCTCTGTCTTCTTTAGGTTGATGTTCAAGCCCATCTGCTGGCTAAACTTATTAAGTCTATCCGTTTTTTCCTGGATGTGTTGATGTGAATGTGCTAGCAGTGTGATGTCATCTGCATATTCCAGATCTATCAATGTAGAAAATGTAGTCTATCTTATTCCTCTTGACTGTCCTCTGTTGTCAGGCTCATCACCGAATCTATGACTGTCAAAAATAATGTTGTTGACAAGGGGCATCCCTGTCGTACTCCTGTTTTCACTTCGAAAGTTACATTACTCAATCCAACACTGCACGTAAAGTTAGAATAGAGGCTTTTTATGATGGAAACAATGCGGCTGGGAATTCCATAAGCCCTCAGAATTTTTCATAGGCTGTACCTGTGTATGCTGTCGAAAGCCTTTTCAAAATCAACAAAGTTAATGTACAGCTGTCTCTGCCATTCTGAGCACTGCTCTATAATGTTCCTGAGGGTAAATATATGATCTGCACATCTGTTCTTTCTGAAGCCCGCTTGTTCTTTCCTCAGTTTATGGTCAACTGCTTTTGAAATTCTCTGGATGATTATCCTGCCTAGTATTTTGCTGGGAACAAATTGTCTACAGCATGTGATAACTGGTCCTAAGCCCAACCCTCCTTAGTCAACTCTTATGCCATGCCTGGAAGATAAGAGTGTTAGTAGTCCCTTAGCAGCCCTTAGTAACCCACTAATGTGATTAGTAATAGCTTATGGCACATGAAATATTTTAATAGAAGTCTGTCAGTTTCTTACTTAGGTAAATCTAAGTTTTTATCAAGAACTAGCTGTAAGTACCCGACATTGCTCGGATTTTTCTAGTAACTTTAATATTTTGATATTCGTGAAAATGAATTTTTATTTCAGTTAATGACTACTGCTAAATGTGACTATCCTCGCGCCTTGTTTACTGTAAATGTAAATACAGTCTGCACAGTATACTGTTATTCAGTTATTCCTTATGGTTCCACCAGAAGAGTTCATTTAGCTTCTGAGTTTTTGCAAGAAGCTAAATATGAGGGGCATTCAGAAAGTAATGCACCACATCGTTTTTCTCAGCTAATAATGAAGATAGAAGCGTGCAATTTTGCACACTTCAAATAGTGCATGTGCCAATTCTGTGCACCAAATTGCACTGCAACCGGCCAAATAATATGGCTGCCCTAAACCGTTGAAATGGAGCATGTTAGCAACTTGCGTTATAAGCAGCGAATTGTGATAGAATTTCTCGTTGCAGAGAAGGAAACTGTTGTGAACATTCACAAGCATCTATGTGATGTTTATGGAAGTTTTGCAGTTGACAGGAGTACAGCCAAGCTGGGTTCAGAGAATCAAAGAATCAGGAAGTGGAGATATGGAGCTGCTTGATCGGCTGCGCTGTGGATGTCCTGCCACAGCCACCAACACAGAAATGTTGAAATGCGCTGAGGGCATTATTCTTACTGATAGGCAAATCACTACTCTACAATTGACCTTACAGCTGTCAGTCAGCATTGGTAGTGCAAATGCAGTTATAATAACTCTTGGATTTTCTAAGGTTTGCTCAAGATGGGTTCCTTGAAGTCTCACAAATGACCACCGATTGCAAAGGAAAGCAATTTCTTCTGAATTGTTGGAGCATTTCAATGCTGATGGAGAGAACTTTTTGGCTAAGATTGTTACAGGTGACGAAACCTGGGCACATAATTTTGAACCTGAGACAAAAAGACAGTCAATGGAGTGGCATCATCCGCAATCACCACGAAGAAAGAAATTTAAGAATATTCCTTCAGATGAAAAGGTCATGATCACTGTCTTTTGGGACATTGAAGGTGTGATTCTTGTGGACATTATGCCAAGAGGAGAGACAATCAATTCGCAAGCTTACATTAAGATATTGAAAAAAACTCAATCAACTTTTTCGCAGAGTTCAGCCGCACAAGAATCCAGCAGACCTGCTTCTCCTTCATGACAATGCGCGACCTCACACAAGTCTGGCAACGCGGGAAGCAATCACCAAATTTGGTTGGACTGTACTATCCCATCCACCCTATAGTCCCGATTTGGCACCCTCTGATTTTCATCTATTTACTTACTTACTTAGTCGTTCCCCTTCTACCGTGAGGTGTAGAGGTTTGGAAGAGAGAGCGCCAGACTATCCTATCGGCTGTCTTCCTCCTGGCCTGGTTCCATTCTAGTCCTCGATCCTTCAAAGATTGTCTAATGTTGTCCTCCCAGCGAACTCTGGGTCATCCTCGGGGTCTGGATCCTTGGCTGTTTGTTTCCCATGCTTGTCGTGGTATCCGATCTTCTCCCATTCTGCAGACATGGCCAAACCATCTTAATTGGGACTTTATCTATTTGATCCACTTAAAGATGCACTCCGTGGGACAAGGTTTGAAGATGATGAAGGAGTGATTCATGCAGTGAAGAAAAGGCTACATGATCAAGACAAAATCTGGTATGGGCTAGGAATACATGCACTTGTTTTGCATTGGCATTAAAGCGTACACGTTGATGGGGATTATGTTGAATAATACCGATGTTTACATGACATATCCATGTATATTGTATATAAATATCATTCTTTTTGAATAAACAGCTCCAGAGAAAAACGATGTGGTGCATTACTTTCTGAACGCCCCTCGTAATAAGGCATATTTCTCATTCAATCTGGTGCACCAAGAAAGAATAGTCCACCATTCCCTTGTTTAAATGCGTTTACTATTTATCTTTGCAGCATGTCCTCATTCAAACAGATACATTGTTTCATGAACCAAGACAGTTATTATTTTCTTCCTTGATTGTTTATATTCTATTCGCTGCACTGTAATATTCCTCTAGATGATTTATTTATGTTCTAGTTGTTATTCAATTTGTTTTATTGTTCTGAAGGTCTGTTTATACTTGTATGTGTTTAATAATGGTTGCAGGTTTATTTATGCCAGTCTATATGTTTCTTGGCAATTCTGCTACTGTAGAGCTATTGGAAAGGCAAGAAAATGATTCTATACAGTTTCATTATTTTTTTTAAGTTTTCATCATTTCTTCATGGCACACTTTGTTTACCCAAGTCACAATTTCCGTCCGTTATATTAGCACGCGTAACAAAATTAAAATACTCCTAATATATAAGACTAAGTAAATGTGTTGAACTGGATTCCTCACAAAAGACTCTTATTTCTAATGATGGAACAGCAAAAGCAATTTTATTCTGTTTCCGAGTTTTAGCAAGAAGCAAATTAATAAAACACATTTTCCTTTTCCGATATGATGCACCAAGAAATAATAGTCCAACTCATCCTTGTTTAATGTGTTTTTTTTAGCACATTCTTTTCAAGCATATATACATTGTTGCTTGTAAAAAATAAAGAAACATGTTTATCATTTTCTGTGATACATACTTCTTATGTAAAAAACATTGATTGTGTGGAGCTATTTTTAAAAACAAAAGTGTATATTTTCGGTAAGACCCAACCCATTCAACCTTGACACACGGATGATGTTGGTTATATTAGGACACATGTCCAAATAAAGTTTATTCAGCTATATTTAAATTTTTTTTTTCAAACATTCTTTTACTTTATAATAGCCATAACTGCTTATCAATATGCATTAAAGTATTGGTCAGAATGTATGTAATAATTACAATATATCATGTCCTGTAATCAAAATCCAGGTTATGATGAATGTAAGCAGGAGTATAATGGAGGCTTCCAGAGTCATGATGCTAATGCTGAGGTGAGATGTTGCATGCACCATTGTTTAGACAAACTATATTAGACAGTTAATTAACATTATATGTTGTATGTACCATTGTTTAGACAAACTATATTAGACAGTTAATTAACATTATATGTTGTATGTACCATTGTTTAGACAAACTATATCAGATAGTTCACCCATGTGTTACCGGGCCCCAAAAGGGGAGCAAAGAATAGTAACACTGTTCCCTGCCATGCATGTTGTAGAAAGCGACTAAGGAGGGGTGGGCATGGGGCTGGTTACCCCATCCTGTAAAATATGTAATCCACAAAAAACTTCAACAAACATGGACATGTCAATTAAGGAAAATAAAACACAGCCATCAAAGACAGGGAAAAGTCCTCTCGCAGGAAGGCGTATGATGCAACACAGAGAAAGCCGAAAGGAGTCTGTGTTACTGACTAGCCTTCTTTCTTCTAGGAGAACTTCCAGATTTGGCACCTGGAATGTTCAGACATTAAACGAACAAGGGAAAGTGGCACAAGTAGCAGCAGAAATGAGGGAATATAAAATCAAGGTTCTGGGAATGTGTGAAACAAAGTGGAAGGGGGTAGACAAGAAGAAACTCATCACATGTGAATTGGTGCTGTCCTCAGAACATGAAGACGAAAGTTCACACCACAGTGAAGGGGTAGCTCTTATGTTATCTAAAGAAGCACAAAAAGCACCCATTGAATGGGAAGCTGTTGGACCCAGAATAATAACAGCTACTTTTAAAACATCTAAAAAGAAAATAAATGTAAATGTCATCCAATGTTATGCACCAACTAATGACACAGAAGAGTCTGTGGAAGAAACATTTTATACTAGACTACAGGAAATTATGGAAAAAGTAAAAAGAAGAGACATCACAATTTTGATGGATGACATGAAAGCAAAGATAGGTACAGTCAACACCAGATTTGAAGAAAACATGGGCTAGGAATAATGAATGATCAGCCTTATAATAGTGCCTTGTACAACATCCTGAGGGAGCAATATTCCCACTCTTTCTTTGTCTCATCAGAGACACCAGACTCTACTAGAGGCCTTATTAGACCTGCTTGTTTGTTCTTTGTCTCATCAGAGACACCAGACTCTACAAGCGGCCTTATTAGACCTGCTTGTTTGTTCTTTGTCTCATCAGAGACACCAGACTTTACAAGAGACCTTATTAGACCTGCTTGTTTGTTCTTTTACTCATCAGAGACACCAGACTCTACAAGAGGCCTTATTAGACATGCTTGATTGTTCTTTCAGTGTTTTATATATTTACTTATTTTGTACACAAACAATTCAATTTTTGCGTGTGTTTGAAAGTTCACTGTGACCTTATAGGGTTTTATTTCATGCAGTAAATAATTGTGTGGTCTGTATATTTGTCTATGTGTGTGTTTATAAGTATGTACATGAGCATTTGTCTGTGCATGTATACATATATACAGAAAAATGTATCTCTACATTTTAATATTTTGTATTACAAGTGTGATAAACACAAAGAGAAATCAAGTCCAACACAAAAATCTCAATCTTCAACTCCAGTGTCAAGGCCGCTCAATTATAGAGCTCAATTTATAGCATTCTGAAATGCCCAGAGTAAAAAAGTTTTTGGGAGATTAAAAAAAACACACAGTAGAGTACTGGATACAATAGTCAAAAGGTATGAGTCATTCATGGAGACACCTTGACCTGATAGTATATGACAAGAGGAGTTGGCATACATCATGGAGACACCTTGACCTGATCGTATATGACAAGAGGAGTTGGCAGACATGGAGACACCTTGACCAGATAGTATATGACAAGAGGAGTTGGCAGACATCATGGAGACACCTTGACCAGATAGTATATGACAAGAGGAGTTGGCATACATCATGGAGACACCTTGACCTGATCGTATATGACAAGAGGAGTTGGCAGACATGGAGACACCTTGACCAGATAGTATATGACAAGAGGAGTTGGCATACATCATGGAGACACCTTGACCTGATCGTATATGACAAGAGGAGTTGGCAGACATGGAGACACCTTGACCAGATAGTATATGACAAGAGGAGTTGGCAGACATCATGGAGACACCTTGACCAGATAGTATATGACAAGAGGAGTTGGCAGACATCATGGAGACACCTTGACCTGATAGTATATGACAAGAGGAGTTGGCATACATCATGGAGACACCTTGACCTGATCGTATATGACAAGAGGAGTTGGCAGACATGGAGACACCTTGACCAGATAGTATATGACAAGAGGAGTTGGCAGACATGGAGACACCTTGATCTGATAATATATGACAAGAGGAGTTGGCAGACATGGAGACACCTTGACCAGATAGTATATGACAAGAGGAGTTGGCAGACATGGAGATACCTTGACCTGATAGTATATGACAAGAGGAGTTGGCAGACATCATGGAGACACCTTGACCAGATAGTATATGACAAGAGGAGTTGGCAGACATCATGGAGACACCTTGACCTGATAGTATATGACAAGAGGAGTTGGCAGACATCATGGAGACACCTTGACCTGATAGTATATGACAAGAGGAGTTGGCAGACATCATGGAGACACCTTGGCCTGATAGTATATGACAAGAGGAGTTGGCAGACATCATGAAGACACCTTGACCTGATAGTATATGACAAGAGGAGTTGGCAGACATCATGGAGACACCTTGGCCTGATAGTATATGACAAGAGGAGTTGGCAGACATCATGAAGACACCTTGACCAGATAGTATATGACAAGAGGAGTTGGCAGACATCATGGAGACACCTTGACCTGATAGTATATGACAAGAGGAGTTGGCAGACATCATGAAGACACCTTGACCTGATAGTATATGACAAGAGGAGTTGGCAGACATGGAGACACCTTGACCAGATAGTATATGACAAGAGGAGTTGGCAGACATTTGCTGAAGGCCTAAGCTCTTGAGGGAGCTACAAGTGATAATGATGATGTGTCATAAATGCCAGGATTGATCCAAATTTGTTTCAGGCTGATTGTGATAACAGCTGCACTAAAACTGACGTACAGTATACTGACTTCTTGGACATGCCAGAAAATCAACAACAGTTATGCTTATTTGGAGATGAGAAAGGTGTGTATAATAGAAATGTTATTATTTTAAATTCGTATTTTGGCTGCACAAGTTGACATGATTTCAATATCTGTACAGTCTGACATTTGGTTTAAGGACTATCTTCATTACACATGGTCAACGCCATCAGTGCTCCCATCTCCTCCCTTAGATCACACAAGGAGGATGTTAGCATAGTGCACAAACTCTGTAGCATTGGCAAGAATCCCAATGTTTGTTCATAATGTATAGGAATCAAACATTCTATAAATATTTTTGTGATGGGTAGATTTTCTAATTTTTAAATTTTGCCAGGGCAGTGGCTTTTACGATTTCCAACTGCCGTGGGATTTTTAACATGCGCAACTTGCACTCGGGACCTCCTATTTTTCCGCCCTTATCTGATCTCACTAACCATGAGACCAAGGGGGAGTATGACATAATTAGGACCACTGGTTCTGAAAAAAATATTTGAATAAATTATAATCGCTCAGCTGGGATTTAAACCCAGTACCTATTGAATACGAGGCAGACACCATACCTCTGAGCCACTCCGACCCCCTCAGACATTTAATACTAAGCAGTAAGTTGGCCTTTCTAAACAATGAAATCTGTTTTCAAATTTTAATTAAACTTGCTTAATGTATACGTAATGGAGATAGACGCTGTTACTGCAGTAACAAGGGAAGTGTCACACTCTCAGTCCATGCTTTAAATGTTCAAAATGGATGTCTGTTGCATGAATAGAAAACATTTATAGAAGCCTTGAATCTTCAGAAGCTGGTGTAAATCTACTGTACAAGTTATTCAGGTGTATGACATGTCAGTAAGAGTGCTGACAGACTAGCTTCATGTGCACCCATAGCGGGAACACTGGTCCTGCACAACGGAGAGATACTGAGGACAGTTAATGATCATCTGTGAGAAAACAACACTGGAACAGATGAATCAACAAGGCTAAGATAGCTGAAATGTGGCCCCAAACATAAGATTAGCAGGTATGATGTATGAGAGTTCAGTACAGTAAGCATTCATACACTTCAACATTTGCTGAGGGAGACTCAGCACCAATGGGTTTGCCTGGATTGCAATGATGTCCACCCTGAATCTTCTTACTCTTTGATCCTTAGTGGCCATCACTCCTGGTGGCATCTTGTAGAGCAGCAAAGAATTGTTTCCACTTTGTTCAGTCGGCAGCCATCCTTCGTAATGTGCTTCAACTGTGGTTCATTTGTTTTTGGTCGGTGTGATAAAATGTACCGTTTTAACCCTCCAGCTCAAATTATAATGATATTACTGCATTTGAATTTTTGTTCCAATACGCCAAGATAGATTTTCTACACATCCCGCCACCCTTGCCCTACCCTGCTCATATTTCTCAGAAGTCCAATTCTAGTGACGTAAAGTTACCGTTTATAACCCGCTACTATAAAAATTTGAAAATTGTCAAGGTCGATCAAATCTAATGCAAAATATTGGACACTACTTGCATTTTTTTTAACTATTCTAAAAATCTATTAATAAATAGTGCCCTATCAACGGTTACTAGGGCCATCACAAAATGCACTAACGCAAATGATTTGAATCTATTAATGCCACACGATAGAGTTGGGGCACTGTACGAAGAATGGCCACCGACCGAGCAAAGTGGAATCAGTTTGTTGTTGCCCTACAAGACGCCACTAGGCGTGATGGCCACTGACTGCTTTGACGGTCGGCGGCTAAGGATCAAAGAAGAAGAAGAATGCCACGCGATGGTACCCTCCCCTATTCCCACAGACTTTTTCGTACTCCGTACTAATTTTTAAATATAACATAAAACTGTCTTGGCAGTCTGCATACCAGTGTTTCGACTTCAAAAAAAAAATACGGGAGAGAGAGACAAAAAGAGAGGGGTTAACATGGAATAATAAGAGAAGGAAGAACGTTGGGCCTAAATAATGTGCAAGAGCTAAGAGGAGTGGCGTCACAACGAACAACCTGGAGAGCACTGGTTTCTGCCTTATGCGCCGTGTTTGGCGCTTAAAGAATTTATTATTATTATTAACATGGAAAAAGTCTAAACCCACTTGGGTATTGTCAAATTGAAACTAATGAACCAAATGAGTGCAGGGGAGCGAAAGGGGCTAAAGAAAGACAGAAAACGTAGATAATGTATTGCATTCTATAGAAGGATGAATAAAACTTCCCATTCAATGAGTGCTTTCTGTGCTTCTTTAGATAACATAAGAGCTACCCCTTCACTGTGGTGTGAACTTTTGTCTTCATGTCCTGAGGACAGCACCAATTCCCCTGTGATGAGTTTCTTCCTGTCTACCCCCTTCCACTTTGTTTCACACATTCCCAGAACCTCGATTTTATATTCCCTCATTTCTGCTGCTACTTGTGCCACTTTCCCTTGTTCGTTTAATGTCCGAACATTCCAGGTGCCTAATCTGGAAGTTCTAGAAGAAAGAAGGTTAGTTAGCAACACAGACTCCTTTCGGCTTTCTCTGTGTTGCATCATACGCCTCCTTGTGAGAGGACCTTCCCCTGTCTTTGATGGCTGTGTTTTATTTTCTTTAATTGACCATGTTTGTTGAAATTTTTTGTGGTTTAAATTTTTTTTTTTTTTACAGGATGGGATAACCGGCCCCATGCCCAACCCTCCTTGGTCGCTTTCTATGACATGCTTGGCATGGAACAGTGTTACTATTCTTTGCTCCCCTTTCGGACCCCGGTAACACACGGTTGAGGAGTCATCTGGAACAATAAAATTCCAGAAGTTATTTTTTTTTTTTAACACATGTATAGAGAATTACATGTACTATTACTACTGGCTTGTTCTTGTTCAGAGTTACTTCTTGATTTTTTAACATATATCTTATATAAGCACAATTGTGGTTGTCCCTATTTACAATAGTTTGACAGGTGTGATGCCACTTTATCATATCGGCAGTTTTTTCATATTATTTGGAATTGAAAACAATATGTATCCTAATTATAACCCATCAGAGGTTGAACAGGATATTTTTCTTCTTTAAATTCTTTTCGGGGAATTTTAAGGCTATCAACTATTGGCTGTGAGTCCGGACATTTCAGTACAGCATCAGCTACTTTAATTATGGCATTGTCCGGTCTCCTAGCCTTGACTCAATGTCGGCAATTGGCTTTGGCCTTGCGATATCCTTCGATTTTGAGATCATAATTCACCCTATTATGTTGCAAAATAAACCTTCATTCAACTACACTGTGGTGGGTTTTGATGTTATTAAGTGTTGTTGCTATGTTTACTTAGTGTACTGAATGAGGTCAGCTGTGAAGGTCCCTGAGGATAACAGTTTTGGTGAGTTTACAGAGTACCTTGCTGCTACCACCCTACGACCTCAATCAGACTTATTCTTGACTAGTATGTCTGATAGCTACGTCTACTGTCTAGGGTAATGAAAATGTGGTGTGCTGGTAATTAAGTACACAAACACACACACAAACACTAATATTAATCTGTATGATCAAGTCAACTGACACTGTGGTTAAAATTTAGTAATTTACAATTTTTTCAAATTTATTTTGTCCTGAACCTAGTTTTCTTCTGGTCAGGACTTTCAACTCAGTATGAATCAATTTCAATAGAATTACATATAATGAAGTAAACACATGAAAGACCTGTACATATACATAATTTAAATTTGCTAATATTGGTACTGAAACTAAAGTCTTTATTAACTAGTGCTTGATATCGGGTCGAGGTATTTTCATCATACCCAGTCCTTTAGTTAACAGTGTTCATTTGCTCTTTAACAGGATTGATGGTGGAAAAGTTTATTAGTTACACAATCGAGTTTATATTTTATAGTACTCGTTGATGAATCTCAGCAGGCCAGTTCTTTAACACTTATCTGGCCTGTGACGATTGAAGATAGTTGTTCCTTAGGCCCACTCCTCACATGCGCTGAGGTAGTATGATAGGCATCTCGTTTCATACAGTGTTGTACTCTTCAGAATATCTGGCACTAGCACAGTGCCAGACAAAGAAACTCTGAAACCACAAAATTAGGCTAGGTCTTAACATAATACCTAATCCACCATGTTTACAAGCATTAATAAAGACATTCTCTGAAATAAATCAAGGCTGTTACAAGTAGGGTCACTAGATCTCTCTGACTGCCCAGCTGAAATATTATCATCTACTCAGTCCCAAGCAAAAAGGTGGGTTTGGCCCAAACAAAAATGGCCATACCAGTATGTTTTTATTGTTTTTGTTTGGAAATAGTTTTTTTTATTTCCTCTCATAAATCTCCATAATGGATGCTGCTTTAAGAAGCATTTTTGAGTTGTCAAAATTAGAAAACAGCCCTAGAAAGAATCAAGAGATACGAAAGCCAGTATACTGGCTCTTTTTCCATATAATAAGGTGGGTGATTTTTCCATATAATAAGGTGTTTCCACCTGACCACCTGAAAAGAAACATCGGTATTCTACATTTCTGATAGTTTATCATATTATAATTCAACCTCTAGGCCCTGTAACAGTTGGCTGGGGACCTAGAATAAGTACTCACTTGTCGTAATCATTTTTCATTATATGGCAGTATCACTCACTCAGAATTGTTAAATAAAAAGGTTAATAATTTCTGCCTTACCAAAATTCAAAAAGAAAACACACAGGTACGTTGAAATAGCACAAACTCAGCTGAGCTGCTGGCTGGACTATGGCGTCCGTATTCCTTATATTATTTATTTATATTCAGTGGACATCACACTTCACAGCATCAACGATTTGCTTCTATGGACAGTCTTAAACAAAATGGCAACGAGCCGTCCAATTTTCTAATAATCTTAACTGTGTTGACCAATCAGATAGGAAAGCCAAGCTTTTTTAAATTCAAAATTTTACACTAAGGTCCAAATTTGGTCCAATGTGTAGTGTATTTCTGTCGGTTGGTCTGTCCGAACTTGACATTCCCCAAAAATGGACTTGGTTTTGGCCTAACACTAAAAAAAAAACAATATTCAGTTTGAGCCATCCCATAATTTCTACACAGTGTCTACCCCTTTTCCTACAGAACACATGACCCTTTTCCTGCTTTTACTCAAGGACGCATCAAAATGTAACCGCTAGTGGATGCAAAACGAACATCTGTCTGTGAGTCTGCACCAAACAAATCAGTCTTTTGTCAATAACTTCCGAGTTATCTGTCCGTCCTTTTATTTGAAAGCATATTATTTGTCAGGAAAAGATAAGCTCTTAAACTAGCTAACTTTTGTGATTCTAAACCTATTAATAAGGAATTCCATATTTTTTTTCCATGTTAGTCTTGAAATCTATAAACTACCACTCGTTCACTTCTATTACCGCTATTTTCAAAATAATTACGAGAATCGTCCGTATTACGTTTAGAATTACATCATTCTCAATAAGAGCTAAGCCTGTTTTCGTGACCCAATTGTCGAACATTTTTTAACTTTCGTCGTATTTCAAACAACTAACTACAAGTTCGCGTGTATGCAAGTTTAGATTCAAACCCTGTGTGCAGACGGCATCATTTTTCTCTTCCCTCCTTTTCTTACCCCGTCTGAACGAATAGGCCTTTCGTGTCCCCATGTTATAAATAGTTTTTTTCAATGACACTAGAAAACGATGGTACGGTCTGCCAAAATCAACGCGCTTGTGGCGTGGGTGAAGAAGCAGCATCGTATCATAACTATATTTTATCCCTACATTTTATTTTAACTTTTATATTTATAATGGATGATTTTATTGTTGTATCAATGTATTCCACCACATACACATTAATCAAAACATGCATTTTTTTATTCAGATTGGTAACTTTCTTAGCTTTTCAAGCTCGTGAAATAATTAGATTGATGCGTGAATGTCTGAAGTGGTGATAACACATTCATTCCATGCTGTTACAACAACTATGCGATCGTGTTAAATTGCTAAATAATATTAAAACTATTGTAAAGCTTACATTTAAAGTTCAAAACATTGTTAATAATAGGGTTCCAGCACCTCTGATTCAGCTATACAGAAGCTTCTACAAGTCTTGCAGAAATTATGTGAGGGACAGGTCAAACCATACTTAGTGATGAGACAGGTCTATATTTCAGAGCTGGCATTTGCTGATGATGTTGCCTGATTGCTAAATCAGAGGCACATCTCCAATCCAACCTGTATAGCCATCTTCAAATCAGAAGATGTGATGAAGTTTGAACACGAACCAAGTGGCATGCCGATCTTGATCGACATTGGGGGTGACCCCAGTCGATGTAACAGCCTCGCTCTCCATTTTTTGCTAAAATTCTTGACTGAGTGAGCATTACTCAAAGTCAATTCGCTCCACCAGCAAATATCAGAAGTCTTTGATATTTTACAGGAATAAATAAAATGGCTCCCAAATCTTCTCATACCATGCAAGGAATTATAACACCACTTAGAATGTCAAAGCTTGTAAAATTTCAACTTCACTTCGAGAAATCGATGTCTTCCACTTTGTTTTCTGCATCTTGCATTATATGGAATTAAAGCTATGCATCTGCCCTGCCTAATGGTGAAAACCGTATGCAAATCAGAGGTCTGCTGGTCAAGCGAAACCCGTTTGAATGAAGCGGGGTGAGGCAGAAATGTGCAGAGTTGGCTGCGCGCTGGGGCCAACTACACGTAACGTTGCTGTTTGTTTTTATTAGTTAAAAAAATACTTCAATAACTTTTATTATTCGGAAATTAATACATTTCAAAAGAAAAGAAGATAAAGAGTATTGTGATATAAATTTTATTACAATCCGCTTAATAGCAAAGGGACAGTGATGACTTAAACTTGACGAATTTCCATCAGTTTTCTCCACTTTCATCCGTTTTCAACTGCACGAAGCGGGCACTTTGTGGTACCTAATATTATGAAAGAAGAAAGATCAAGGAACCATAAGATATAATTTTTATTTAGAAAAGGCAAATTAATTACTAGGCAGAGCGAGGTTGAAAAGGGCCCAAACTGGGCATCACTTGCGCGTCACAGAATTTTCCGACCGTGGCGAAGCGGCAGTTTGTGGTACCTATTAATACACTTCAAAAGAGAAGAAGATAAAGAGTATCATGATATAAATTTTATTACAATCCGCTTAATAGCAAAGGGACAGTGATGACTTAAACTTGACGAATTTCCCTGAGTTTTCTCCACTTTCGTCCGTTTTCAACGGCACGAAGCGGGCACTTTGTGGTACCTAATATAAATATGAAAAAAAGTTTAGCTCTACTGTTTAGAAAAAAAACATATAGTATGTCATCCTATGGACAGTAGATCTCTTCTTTGGTAGTTTTGCTGGTAGGGGTTATACTCATCTCTCTAAAGGCCTGAAGTAGCTGCGGAGATGATTTTGGTTCGGACTCTCTTCTTGGTTTTGTCTGCCCCCTGCACGTTGGTCTCATAACAGTTAATGGGTTCAGAGGGTGTCAGAGTTTGCTTCCCTGGACTCGGTGCACATTACAGATAAGGAGGGGGTAAGTTACCTCTGCTGAATACCTCTTCTGCTTATGGGATGTGTGGTTTTGGAATGGTCACCTGGTTAATGGTTGGTATGGGGTAATCTTTGGTACCGTGGACTCGTACCCTGGACCCGTAAACTGATTTTGGTACCTTCTGGTAACTGAAATCTGGGTTAGTACCTGTTAATCGAAACCTGGGTTTGTACTTTGTAACCGCAACCTGGGTTTGTACTTTGTAACCGCAACCTGGGTGGACTAGAAACAATTGAAGTACCGTTAGTGGTTTTCAAAAGCAGTGATCTCCTAAGTCTGATGGCCAGTAAGCGTCCATCAGAAATTAAATTAACACAAGGTTAACTACCATTCAGTAACAGTGTGTGATCTATTATCTATGAAAATACTCCTTAACTAACATTATAGCGTTTCTTGAGTTCTCAGTCTCTATCTGGCTGTCTGCTTATTTACAGCAGTGGTTTTCCCCATGTGGGCAATGAGTTTCACAAACTGTGAGGTAGGGGCTGGGGTCATCAAATGGTTGAGAACCACTGGTTCACCTAGTGCCCATAGAGCAGTATTTTAATTCTGGGGTCACTGTCAACAATGGTTTGAGAACCACCGGGTAATAGTTTCCTATGCTGCTTTAACATGGTGGGGTGTCATTGCTGCCAAGGTCTGAGAACCAATGATTTACATTCTTGCTAATTGAGCAGTAAATCATGTGGAGGCTAGTCATGGTCTCAAGGCTTGAGAACTGCTGACTTACATTTTGTCAATGAAGTGGTAAATTCATTAAATAGTTAAATAATTGTAAGCATTCTTAAAGTCCTGGTTCCTGTAGAAAATAACATTTCTATAACTGATAATAGTTATAGTTCTTCAATCATACAACATGTACATCCAATATGAGACAAAGGGAGAAATGATTGAGAACACTTTTTATCAAGCTTGTAGTCTTGACAGAGAACACAGAAGCCTTAGAAGAAATAAAAAATAGAAGGACCACTAATACACTTCTGTTTTGCTTGGGTCAATATGCAAACCTCAAAGTAACAACAATAATATTCATCAATTATTTTACCCCTGTCTTATTTCTGCCAGGCTGTGACATAAACATATGATTATTCATGTTATAAAATCATCAGTATTAGATCGACTTACTTCGCTCAACTGAATTCACTACGGATTCTCGCAACAAGTAATGCCCACTCTGGGGCCCATAGATTTCATCTGCTTCGAAGGATGGTTAGCGGTCTAATGGCTTATACTTCCCTCCAAAATTACAGGATGCATTTCCCGGGCAGGGGTGGCGGGTTGTGTCTTGGGTGGCATTGTTGCAAATTCTATTTTGGTCCCAGGGGTATCAAGTATCCTCATTTCAACTGGCCCTGTATCCACAGTGAAAATGTCTGTGGCTTAACGCAGGGTTCCTGCCCCTTCCCTGATTTACATCCAGTTCGAGACACAAACAACGGGTCAACTTCTGGACTATCATTGCACCGTGTTTCACCTTCCAAGTGGAAATGAATTTTGCTGGCTAAGGAATAATTTATTGTCGTTGACCATGAGAAACCTGAGCTAGTAAAATACTGTGAAATATAAGACTAGAGAGAGAGAGACTTTTGGTTTCTTGTCTAATGATAGGAGAAATTTGTAGAGGGATAAAATAATAGACAGAAGAAAAAATCGGGGAGAAGTCATTACACGACAGTGTTTTACTTCTTTATTTCTTACGAGTGCCTGAAAACATACCTTTATGTTTGTCTAGTATTTATTTACTGTTTACAGGCCTTGGGTTTCCCTTCCTTATGTGTTATAAATGTTTATACTAAAACCCCCAACTTGGAGGACCAGGGTATCAGCTTTTGTCTGACCCCTATCCACACAAACCTTTCCAGCTTTGTTGAATCTACCAGGAGTAAAACTCCCACTGGTGTAGCTGTGGGAGTTATCTGGGTGCGCAAGCTGCCATACCGCTACACATAATAGGTACCATTGATGGCAGAACAATCACATCATTATCAGGAAATTGAGCTCATTAGTTTGTAACTACACTTTGCTAACAAATTTTAACTAAACATGTAGGACAAATTTTTCATGATTTATCTTTGCTCATAATTTTTATTGTTACAGGTGTTTATTCTTGTCACCTGTGCAACACTCATTTCTTCAAACTTGATGTCCTCGGTAAGCATATGAAAGCAGTACACAGAGATGAAGGCTGGGAGTTTGAAAATAAATGCAGTGATCTTCAGAATGTCTTACCACAGGACAGTGGAAATAACATGAATGAAGCAGCGAGTAAGATTGGAGATGCCACTTTTAATGAGGTTGCAAGAGACGAAAGCATCAACCTGAGACTCACTGATAAAGAAGCATCAGTGAACCTCATCAACAGTCAGGAAAGGACTTCTACAGAGTTTGACAACCTACACAGTGGTGAATCATGTTTAAAAAATCAAGTCTGTAACATAAATTGCAGTATTCCATTTTCTGCGAGTGAGTTAAATGTTCAGCTTTGTGTGAGTGACAGAGCTGTTGCTACTTGCAGTGATGTAATCATTCAGTCTCACATGAAACTAAAGGAAAGTATGTCCTACAAGTGTGATATGTGTGGTGTGTTTTTTACTGTGAAAGATTGTATACAACATAACAGAATATATATACAAGAGAAGCCTTACAAGTGTGAAGTTTGTGATGCAGAATTTAATGAAAGTTGTAGCCTAAAATTACGTGAAAGAATACATACAGGATATAAACCTTACACATGTGATGTTTGTGGAGCAGTATTTACTCAGACAAGCAAGCTACAAGGTCATAAAAGACTGCATACAGTAAATAAACCTTACAATTGGGATGTTTGTGGTGCAGAATTTACTCGGACACATCACCTACACAGTCATAAAGGTATACATACAAGAAATAAATGTTACAGGTGTGATGTCTGTGGAGCAGCATTTACTGAGAGAAGTAGTCTACAAAGTCATAAAAGAATACATACAGGAAATAAAGCTTACAAGTGTGATGTTTGTGGTGCAGCATTTACTCAGAAAAGTCACCTTCAAAGTCACGTAAGAAAACATTCAGGAAATAAACCTTACAAGTGTGATGTTTGTGGTGCAGCATTTACTGAGAGTGGTAGTCTACAAAAGCATAAAAGAATACATACAGGAAATAAACCTTACAAGTGTGATGTTTGTGGTGCAGCATTTACTGAGAGTGGTAGTCTACAAAGTCATAAAAGAATACATACAGGAGAGAAGCCTTACAAGTGTGATGATTGTGGTTCAGCATTTACTTGGAAACATCACCTACAAAGGCATAAAAGAATACATACAGGAGAGAAGCCTTACAAGTGTGATGTTTGTGGTGCAGCATTTAATGTGAGCAGTCATCTACAAAGTCATAAAAGAATACATACAGGAGAGAAGCCTTACAAGTGTGATGTTTGTGGTGCAGCATTTATTCAGAAAAGTCACCTAAAATTGCACGTAAGAAAACATACAGGAAATAAACCTTACAAGTGTGATGTTTGTGGTGCAGCATTTACTCAGAAAAGTCCCCTACACAGTCACGTAAGAAAACATACAGGAAATAAACCTTACAAGTGTGATGTTTGTGGTGCAGCATTTACTGAGAGTGGTAGTCTACAAAACCATAAAAGAATACATACAGGAAATAAACCTTACAAGTGTGAATTTTGTGGTGCAGCATTTACTGAGAGTGGTAATCTACAAAAGCATAAAAGAATACATACAGGAGAGAAGCCTTACAAGTGTGATGATTGTGGTTCAGCATTTACTCAGAAAAATGCGCTACAAAAGCATAAAAGAATACATACAGGAGAGAAGCCTTACAAGTGTGATGATTGTGGTTCAGCATTTACTCAGAAAAATGCGCTACAAAAGCATAAAAGAATACATACAGGAGAGAAGCCTTACAAGTGTGATGTTTGTGGTGCAGCATTTACTGTGAGCAGTAGTCTACAAAGTCATAAAAGAATACATACAGGAGAGAATCTTTACAAGTGTAATATTTGTGGAGCAGCATTTACTCATAAAAGTAATCTACGAAATCACCGAAGAATACATACAGGAAATAAACCTTACCTGTGTGATGTCTGTGGAGCAGAATTTACTGTGAGTGGTTATCTACAAAAGCATAAAAGAACACATACAGGAAATAAACCTTACAAGTGTGATGATTGTGGTGCAGCATTTACTCAGAAAAGTCAGCTACAAAGTCACATAAGAAAACATACAGGAAATAAACCTTACAAGTGTGATGTTTGTGGTGCAGCATTTACTGCGAGTTATAGTCTACAAAAGCATAAAAGAATACATACAGGAAATAAACCTTACAAGTGTGATGTTTATGGTGCAGCATTTAATCAGAGTACTGGAACAGACAGACACCTTCACATACCTAGGATGCATAGTAACACCAGATGGCAGAGCAAGCAGAGGCATCAACAACAGAATGAACAAAACAAGAACAGCCTTTTTTAGTCTAAACAACATCTGGAAGTCCTCTCAGTACAGCACAAGCACAAAATTAAGATTATATCAGAGCTGTGTGCTTTCTGTGCTTCTCTATGGTGCGGAGTAATACAGTGTTCAGTTTGGGACTGTGTACAGTTTATCCATACTGTTATTGTCCTTGCGTAACAAAGATGACATATTACATTGTTTTTTTTGCAGTTTTTCAGACTCGTATATCTTCTGTTGTAATTATAGTACAATGTTCATTTTTATACAGCAACTTGGAGCAACATTCCAACTATGACTTAAAGCCACTTTAAAACTGGAGTTTCAAACAATGACAAAATTGACAAAGGGTTTTCCCTCTTTTAACTTTAGCATCATAATGTGCTCCAAGACAAAGCTCCATCCGTTGATGTTATTATTTTCAGTTTCTAGCCACAATACAGCCTACACCCCCGTTAGCTCTTTCAGTTTTCTGGACTCCACTATAGAGCAGCATGTCGCCATAATGTTCCATAAGTCTTAATCCGTAGTCTGTACCAGTTCGACGCCTTTAAGATTAATCTGGATTTTTCTCTTGTATTATGGGTACTTGTAATCTGGTTTCTTAACATATGGATGCTAATCATGGGCAATGGCTACAACTCAGAAAAGCCAGCTCAAACCCTCAGAAATAAGATATGTGAAGAAGGTGCTTCGCAACCAGACAATACGGCAAGGCCTCAAAACCCAACCACTGCAGATCCAAGTAGAACAGTCTCAATTACGATGGTTTAGCCACGTCTGCGTAACAGGAGATCAGCTACCACGGTAAGAATAGGACACAAAGAGCCAGGGATCTTGACCTTCAGGATGACCTTGACTTTGCTAGGACAATATTAGACATTCTCTGAAGGACCAAGGACTAGACTGGAACCAGGCCAGTAAGATAGTATGGCGCTGTCTTTTCCAAAGCTCTACACCTCACGACAGAAGAGAAAGGACTAAGTAAGCTTTCAACAGTAAATTTGCAGCAACGATTTAATTACCCCATATCGAATGTCTAGAGCACTGTTATGCTGTGTCGCTATCAACTGTTTTCTGGTCTCACTTGCCCATGCCTCAATGAGTACGTTCTGGTCAGTGATAAGGTTCATTTATTAATTGAAGCAAACGACGTCACCAATTATTTAAATCTTTATATTATTATTAAGTTAAAAAAGGTGAAGGCAGTAAAGTGAACGGATTTCCCAGTCCCCAATTTGGTCTCCTCATATTTGACCTTTAAAAAAACCTGAGACAAATGGTTAAAATTTGGGACTGTAGATACTGTCTTTATCTAGCTCATGTATGGCTCCACGAATACCGCTTGTGTACAGCGGTGGCCACATCCCGGGCAACAGTCTTGGCTGACTGGCTAAACTACATGAGTGGTGTAGGAGTAATCTTACTCAAGGGAATGTCCATCCCTAGTACACAAAGACTGAGATGGTGAGTGAGGCAGAGGAATCTGAGAAGATCAACGGCTCGCAAAGCGGAACAGCAAAGTGTGTGGTGCACTAGAGGCGTGTTGGACATAGAAAAAGACAACGGCTAGCCACCGTGGAAGAGATTGGGGCCTTACCACGTACTTCCTACAGAACATAATGAGATCACAACAACAAGATAAGAACCGATATGTAGAGAACTCTCTGTCCCCTGGGGAAGAATCTACTGTACAAATTAACAGGGAAGAGGCAACTCCTCTAATGAGTAAGGAAGTACATAATGACGAGTGTTCCTTAAATTCTGTTGAAAGGGAGCATTCTGAGAAAGACCACCTAAAAACTAGTAGGAGGAGCCTAAACATGGAACGTTAGAACTCTAAACAGAGAAGGAAAGCTTGACAATCTTATATTGGAGGCAACAGAATGAAACTCGCTATACTGGGAAATGCAGAGGCAAGACTATTGGATACAGGCTACATAAAAAGAGACTAGTACATGCTTATATACTCAGGAGGAGAAAAACATGAAAGAGGGGTAAGAGTGTTGATAAAGAAGGAGTTAGAAAAATACGTATGTGGATACTGGACACACAATGACAGAATGATGTTACTAAAGATGAGAGCAAAGCCATTCGACATATCAATCTTACAAACTTATGCACCAACTAAAGATCACAGTGAGGAAGAAATAGAAGAATACTATGAAGAGCTACAACACACACTTAAACCAGTCAAATCTACAGATGTGTTGATAGTAATGGGTGATATGAATGCAAAAGTAGGAAAAGGAAAATACAAGAAAATAGTAGGACAGTATGGATTAGGGACAAGAAATGATAGAGGAGACAGACTTATCCAGTTCTGTGAAGAAAACCAGCTGGTCATATGTAACACCTTTTTTGAACACCACCCAAGGAAATTATACACATGGAAAAGCCCAGGAGATGTAACAAGAAATCAGATTGACTATATCATGATAAAACATAGATTTAAGAACAGTGTCACAAGTGCAAAGACACATCCTGGCGCCGACATAAATTCAGATCACAATCCAGTCGTCATCAAAGTAAATATAAAGCTGAAAATGGGCAGGAAACAGAAGACAGGAGGAACCCCAGATAGAAATATCAGCGCTGAAACAACCAGATATAAAACAGAAATATTTTATCGACGTCAAAAATAAATATCAACAGTTATTGACAGAAAGCATGGAGCAGTATAGAAGAGAAAACCCAGAAGAAAAAGTAACCGCAAAATGGGAATGCTTAAAAACAAGCATACAATCAGCAAATGCAAATTTACCTAAAAAGGAGTCTAAGAAAAATCAAATTTGGATGACAGATGACATCTTGAATAAAATGGCAGAAAGAAAGAAAGCAAAAAACACTCCAGAATATAAAACAATAGACAATGACATACGTACTATGTGTAGAGAAGCAAAAGAACGGTGGATAGAAACAAAATGCAAGGAAATAGAAGACTTGGAAGCAAAGCACATGACAAGAGATATGCATGAAGAAATAAAGAAATTATCAAATAGGTCGCGGTTTGCACAAGGAGGAAGCTGTATCAAGAACAAAAATGGTGTAATATTACTTGATGAGAAAGACATATCAAACAGATGGGCAGAATACGTAAAAGAACTATTTGAGGACAACAGAGGTAAAAAACCATCACCAGATTCTAATGAAGGCCCAAACATTCTCAGATCAGAAGTAGAGAATGCCATACATATGATACAAAAAGGAAAATCAGCAGGCATGGATAACATAAACATTGAAATGATAGAAGCTCTGGAGAGCTTTGGTATAGATACAATCACAGATCTATGCAACGATATATACAATACAGGATATATACCACACGACATGAAGACATCAGTTTTTATAACATTGCCAAAAAAACCAAATGCAACAGAATGTTCAGACTTCAGAACTATCAGCCTGATGAGTCATGCAATTAAGATACTGCTCAAAATCATACAGGAAAGAATAAAAAGTAAGGTAGACAGCGAAATCCAAGAAGAACAGTTTGGTTTTAGACGGAACAGTGGAACAAGAGAGGCAATATTTTGCCTAAGAATATTAGCAGAAAAATATACAGAGGTCCAAAAAAAGTATGTACATGTGCTTCATTGACTATAAGAAGGCTTTTGACAGAGTCCGTCATGAGAAAATGATTGAATGCCTCGAAGACATAGGTATTGATGGAAAAGATATAAGAATACTCAGTAACCTTTATTGGGAGCAAACTGCCACAGTAAGATCTGGAAGGAATTATTCATCATACATAGACATAAAAAGAGGTGTCAGACAAGGTTGTGTGCTGTCCCCATGCCTATTTAATTTATACACCGAATAAATTTTCAAACAGATACAGGAAATACCAGGACTGAACATCAGTGGAACGTCAATAAACAACCTTAGATATGCAGATGATACCGTGTTGTTAGCTGAAAGCGAACAGGAGTTACAAGAACTAGGGAAGCAAGTGAACAGTATAAGTCATGAATATGGACTCGACATTAATATTGAGAAAACTAAAACTTTGATAATTAGCAAAACAGACGATAAACCCACATTAAAGATAAGCGTAAATGGGAAAATCCTGGAACAAGTCAAGAGCTACGTATATCTTGGTCATATAATAACAGAAGATGGCATATGTGAAACAGAAATCAAGAAGAGAATAGGAATGGCCAAAGATACATTCAACAACATGAAACATATCATCATCAGTTGCCATCTCCACAACGAAGGTTGGCTGTAATGGATCTCCAACGTCTTCTGTCTCTTGTCTTGGTGGTGCACTCTGATAGACTCTTTCCTGTCCTTCTCTTGATGTTATCTTCCCACTTATAGCGCTGTCTTCCCCTTGCACGTTTGCCTTCAACTCTCCCTTCTGTTATGGTCTTCTGCAAGGTGTTATGCCTTTTTATGTGGCCAAAGTATTTTAGCTGCCGAACCTTCATCTCTTCATTAGTTCTCTTTTATGCCCTAGATTTTCTAAAGACCTCCTTATTTTTTCATTGGCGGCTCCTGAACCCAGCTGCAATGACCTCTCCTGAATCATTAGTTCTTTACATAGAAATAATACTATAAAATCAATGTCATTCATTAATAACCTGAGATATATTGCGGGCACATCTCTTTCCATGAGATACGCCCCATTCTTCTATATATCCACATTTCATGAGCCTCAATTTTTTCTTCCAAATGCTTATTCATCGTCCATGTTTCTGCACCATACAGAAATGCAGAATATATATAACACTTTATGATTCTCAGTTTTAATTTGTGAGATAACTGTTTGGATGACAGTATATGTTTCATGTTGTTGAATGTAGCTTTGGCCATTCCTATTCTCTTCTTGGTTTCTGTTTCACATCTGCCATCTTCTGTTATTATATGACTAAGATATACATAGCTCTTGACTTGTTCTAGGATTTTCCCATTTACGCTTATCTTTAATGATGAAACATATACTGACATCTAAACGGTTATCTCACAAATTAAAATTGAGAATCATAAAGTGTTATATATATTCTGCATTTCTGTATGGTGCGGAAACATGGACGATGAATAAGCATTTAGAAGAAAGAATTGACGCTCTTGAAATGTGGATATATATAGAAGAATTGGGCGTATCTCATGGAAAGAGATGAAAACAAATAAAGAGGTCCTAGAAAATCTAGGTATGAAAAGAGAACTAATGAAGGAGATCAAGGTTCGGCAGCTAAAATACTTTGGCCACATAAAAAGGCATAACACCTTGCAGAAGACCATAACAGAAGGGAGAGCTGAATGCAAACGTGCAAGGGGAAGACAGCGCTATAAGTGGGAAGATAACATCAAGAGATGGACAGGAAAGAGTCTATCAGAGTGCACCACCAAGACAAGAGACAGAAGACGTTGGAGATCCATTACAGCCAACCTTCGTTGTGGAGATGGCAGCTGATGATGATGATGATGTACTCTGTAGCCTCTGAGAGCTTGGGATATACAACACGCAAGAACCCTGACTGGTTTGATGAGAATGATGAAAATATTAAAACACTGCTGGCTGAAAAATATCGCTTGCACAGAGACTATCAAAGCAACCCTTCCTCAACATCCAAAAAGGGAGCCTTTACCAATATACGCAGAGTTGTCAAGAATAAGCTCAGGAAGATGCATGACGCATGGTTCAGCAATAAAGCAGACGAGATACAGAGATATGCAGACAGAAATGACTCAAAGCGCTTTTATGATGCCCTGAAAGCAATTTATGGACCTCAATCGAATCAATCATCACCGGTCCTAAATGCTGATGGTATGGCATTGCTCACTGATAAAACGCAGATTTTGGAACGCTGGGCACAACACTTCAACGCCATCTTAAATTATCCATCAACCGTCAACGACCAGGCCATTGCAAGCATACCGCAAGTTACAGTCAATGTCAGTCTTGACCTTCCACCCAGCATGGAAGAGGTCAAGAAAGCAGCCAGTCTACTGTCCAGCGGCAAAGCCCCTGGATCTGATGCTATCCCTGCTGAGATTTATAAAGCTGGAGGCAGCATGCTGCTGCAGAGACTAACAGACCTCTTCCACTCAGTATGGGATGAAGAACAGATACCACAGGAATTAAAAGATGCCACCATCGTTCACATATACAAGCGAAAGGGAAATCATCAATCATGTGATAACCAAAGGGGAATCTTCATATTATCTATTGCGGGCAAAATCCTGGCTCGAGTCCTGCTCAATCGCTTGACTGTTCATCTCGAATCGCAGGACTTACTTCCAGAGAGTCAGTGTGGTTTCCGAGCAGGCCGCGGGACCGTCGATATGATATTTGCCGCTCGCCAACTTCAGGAGAAATGCCAGGAACAGTACAATGACCTATACACAACATTTATTGACTTGACCAAGGCCTTTGACACTGTCAATAGGGACGGACTATGGAAAATTATGGCGAAATTCGGCTGTCCCGATGAGTTCATCTCAATTGTCCGCCAGTTTCATGAAGGTATGATGGCTCGCGTATTGAAGGATGGAGAACCATCCGAACCCTTTCCCGTCACACACGATGTCAAACAGGGTTGTGTGCTTGCCCTGACACTATTCAGTATGATATTTGCTGCCATGCTGTCTAACGTTACGCATGACAGTAGTGACGGCGTACACATCAGATACAGGACAGATGGGAAGCTGTTCAATTTGAGACGATTACAGTCCTTTACGAAGGTGAACGAAACAATAATCTCTGACCTCGTCTTTGCGGACGACTGTGCCCTCAACACCTGCACAGAACTGGACATGCAGAACAATATGAGGAGGCTTTCTGTAGCGTGCGATGACTTTGGTCTTACCATCAATACGAAGAAATCTGAAGTAATGTTGCAACCTGCTCCTGGGAAACCTTACTGCAAACCAAATATCATAGTAAAGAACCAACGTCTCCAAGTGGTGGACAGCTTCACTTACCTAGGCAGTACCCTTACCAAAGATGCGAATATCGACTCTGAGGTTAACAACAGAATTGCAAAGGCAAGTGCAGCTTTCGGAAGACTAAGAGTAAATGTCTGGGATCGACAAGGAATTAGTGCCGCCACCAAGATAAAAGTATATCATGCAATAGTGCTCACTACTGTCCTGTATGCCTGTGAAACAGGGACAGTGTATAGCAGACACGCCAAGAAGCTTAATCATTTCCACATGAGCTGTCTTCGCAGGATTCTCAGGATCAAGTGGCATGATAGAGTATCAAATTCTGAGGTCCTCAACAGAGCACATATCTCAAGCATCTACACATTGCTGCTGAGGGCCCAAACTAGATGGGCCGGACATGTTGTTCGCATGCCCGAAAAACGTATCTCAAAGCAGTTGATGTACAGCGAACTCTCCATGGGTAAGCGAAAAGTATGGGGACAAAAGAAACGCTTCAAAGACACACTGAAGGCATCATTGAGCAGCTTCAAAATTGATGTCTCCTCCTGGGAGACTATCGCACAGGATCGCTCTGCCTGGCGGACACACATTACTCAAGGCGCTCGCATTACAGAACAGAATTTAGCTGAAAAGGCAGAAGGCAAGCATGCTGCAAGAAAGGCCAGAATGCACTGCAACACTACTATTGACTCCAACCATGTGTGCCCCGTATGTGACAGAGCCTGTAGGGCCAAAATAGGACTAATTAGCCACATGAGATCACGGCACAGATGAGTCACAACTCAAGTCAGAAGCTGTCGCCATCTTCGCTTGCGATGGGCAACTATTATTATAACAGCAATGTTATTGACACAATGGTGAAGTACTTGTTTCTTGCTTACCCAAGTAGTGAGTATCCAAAAATGAAAATATATATCCAACATGAAAATGTATCCAAAAAAAAAAAAAAGATCTAAACTAGTCTTGATAATTTTGAAGATGCAGTTCACCTATCACTATCTGTAAAATCCTCTAGTCTAATATCATTGAATTATTGGAATTATAAATCCTGGAATCATGCCCTTTCTCGCACTTCTCTCCTATTTATGCAGCCCACTCTTTTTTTCCCGCCAAATTTCACACGATGCTTTCTTTTTCACACGGTACACATATCTACATTTACACACGTTTCCCCAGCTTTTCGACTTTTTCCACATGTCTCTCTCTCTCTCTCTCTCTGACAACGGAAAAAACCCAGATTAGCAACTTCTCACTTTTACAAAACTTTCCATTCAAAAACATGCATTTACTATTGTTTTGTTCTGGGACAGCTTTACAATGCTTCTCTCAAAGCCGTGAACTTTTCATGATACTTTGTTTTGTGCACAAATGTCTTAACTGCTTTTAACGTTGTTATTCTCATTGTATGTGGTTTTTAACACGTATAAATGGTAGTGTATGCCAAGCGGTCACACAAGTCCCAGGGCCAAAAAATGTATCCCATGTGGAGACATTTTCGTCCTATCAACTAAAAATATCAAGTCCCTAACATACATACTGGAGCAAAATATGAACTGGTGACATATATTTATGAGGCAATTGGCAATGGACAATGGTTGAGAAAAATTTATGTCACTGGTATAATTCATTGACTGGGGGCATATACTTATGAGCCAAATGAGAAAAAAAAAATTATAAGGTTTCAGTATACATGTGAGCCAACAATTTTTTTTTTTTTTTTAAAGAAATAAAAAAAAAAATTCAAGATGTCAGTATACATGTGAGCCAAAAAATTTATTTTACAAGATCTCAGTATACATGTGAGCCAAAAAACCCCGAAAAATTGTGTTCGTAAAACGAGGGATCCAGTAGATTTATATTGCGTAAAACGGGTGACACGTACAAGTTGTTTATACACTATGTCATTAAACAGTATGATATATGGATAGCAATGTGCATTATGCAGTGTAAATTATTCATGTATTAATACATTTATGTAATCTTTATTTAACAAAACACTAGTATTAATTATAAAAATATGGAGTTATGATATTAAATATACATAATTAATATAAAACTTATTGAACTTTTATTTTTTTCAAGTCAACACATATAAGGCTTGGTCATGCCAACCAAAATTCGAACATTTAATCAACACTCGGGACAATAAGTGTATAAGTATATACATCTGAATGGTAACTGACCAGAGCGATCTACATGTGACCATGACCTCTGTGAGTGTCAACGGGAGCGGTGAAAGGTCACGCTGTCTGGATATTTTGAGAAGTCCCATTGACGGGCACATTGGCGTCAAGTAAGGGAGAAACGGGGGGAGGGTTATATTACAATGAAATAGCTGGGCCGTGAAAACGAAGGTTGGATTGACAAAGCAAAATACAGCGAGGTGTTATTGAGGTCACTATGTCTGGGCATGTTATGTGTAGGGAGAAGAGAGGTGTGGGTTAACATTTTAAATACGCATTAGAGCTGAAATAATTTGCACTGTACGAGCACAGCATCTGTGTGTCTCTAACACAGTAATTTGTTGAAAAGACATGATACATGGTACATAGTTATTCATGCGATATTAATGAAATTCAACAATGCATAAGAAGTAATCATAAAAACGTTCCATAGCATATGTCTTGTTCAGCAACTCCTGAACAGATAAGTAAAAAAAAGTGTTAATTGAGAAAAAAATGCTCTGAGTATCGTTCACCATTTGTGATGCTCCAGCTAATCACATGGGTAATAATGTTTTGGTTTTCCGCCAAAGTCTTAATATTATGACATAAACTGTCATAGTTGTCTTGGGGTGCAGTGCCAACAAAAACTGTAGCGCATTGCCTACAATCGGCAAAATCGCACGTTTTGGTTGATGTGCTTGTCTTAAGATCAAACAATGTCTTCTTTAACCTTTGAGATTCTTCTTTAACGGCTAATATACATCAATGTGACCCATGTGTTTAGTTATCTTATAATATGTGCAACAATGTTTGATACACATATTTCTAAGTCCAAAAAATGTTATTGAAATCTTCTATTACAAAATATAATGGTGTTAATACTGTAACTGTGAATGTTGAATAGAGTTGCGCCTCTGCAGATTTTTCTCTTCACTGGCGGTTATGACTGCCGCTGATAGCATCAACTGGACGACATAGAAGGTGGCTGGCATCATCAGAAAAACTTTTTAGAGCAGCCAGCAGGAGTACGCTGGCTGACTCTAAAATAGCATGCCTCTCCTAGACAGTGCTATCGCACTCGAACACAAAATTAAACCATTTAGAGTAGCCCAGCTAGAGCAAACTGGGTTAACTCTAATATAGCATTGTCTCTCCTGGACAGTGCTTTGGCACTCGAACAAAAAAATAAAGCATTTAGAGTAGCCCAGCTAGAGCAAACTGGGTTAACTCTAATATAGCAATGTCTCTCCTGGACAGTGCTTTGGCACTCGGAACAAAAAAATAAAGCATTTAGAGTAGCTTAGCTAGAGCAAACTGGGTTAACTCTAATATAGCATTGTCTCTCCTGGGCAGTGCTTTGGCACTCGGACAAAAAATAAAGCATTTAGAGTAGCCCAGCTAGAGCAGCTTGATTATCTCTAATATAGCAATATCTCTCCTAGACAATCTGCTATCGTACTTTTCACAGTGTCTACAGCAGTGATATTTGATGTAGTGTTACAGGTAGGGTGTTACCACTATGTTAAGGATTAAACTTTTGTGGTACATATTAGGATCAGTTGATATTGACGGTTGTGGAATGTTTCTGGTGGGTGGTGGGGTGCATCAAAGACTGACAAGGACAGAGTCAGTGAGGTTGGGCTTACAGGTAGCCGACAGGTATATGAGTATGTATCAACAAGCGACTGTTGTAGGATCTTGAAGTACAAGTCTCAGATATCAGCAACACAAGGTTAGAAAATCCACTAATGGGTAAGACTAGTGGGTTCATGTTCACACAGTTTATTAACACAGCAACAATCACGTCAGGGACAGCACACTTCACAGGTTACAGATCATGACAAATCACGAAGCATCAAGTACAAAAATATCCATGGAAAAATGGATGCAGAACATAGTATCAAATATCTGTTACATCGGTTGCATAAACCACAGGCCTCAGCACAGTACACTTGTTACAATAAATATCCCTCAAGAACAAACTTCCAACATCTTAAATATCTTGTAAGTAAATCCAATGGGGAAAAACAGGCTGCATAACAAGGCAGCTTGCAGTAACTCTCATTTTCATAGTAAACCATCGTAAACATCCATTAGGAATACATGTTTGCACAAATATCTTCATCAATAATAATCCCGGCCGGTATATTCCATGGCCTCGAAAAACATTCAATAAATCAGAAATCTCCCCTTTACAAAAATATCCTAGAACACACCGACAAAATGGTCAACGTCCATTTCGGAGCTCTGCCAGAAGCGTACTGTCATGAAAAATCAGCTGCTCGAAAACAGCTCAGTAACAAACTCTACATGTGCGGACTCACCGCGTGAGATCATCGCTCAGTAAAAATTCATCCAAGCGCAAACTCGCAGCTTGAGATGTGAGCTGAATTCATCCATCTTTCCCCCCTCAAATTATTTCATAGAACATTCGAACAGAAATTTTCCTATTTAAAAAAACAAAACTAACAGCTAGTCAGTAGAGCTGTGTTCAAAAATTACTGAGCCTACAGCCCCCAACTAAGAAAAATCTCACATCACATAGAGTGTGTTTACTAGCGTGTACAAAAATCTGACCCGTACATTCCAGTCTTTAACACTTAACTCCCCTTAATTAAAATATGACATAACATACGGTGTTGCGAAGTTGATGCACAGTGCAGTGCGATGGTTTTTGGTTTAGTTTGACGTTTTGTGTACAGCTTTGTACGTACATGCTCCCGTGGAAGACGTATAACCTTTGTCAATGAAACCGAGTTGTCTGATGAAGTTGAGTAAGGTCGTTTCGAGGTGAACCGAATGGATGTATCCATATTATCGTCAATTTGCTCATTATTATCTTCGTTATCATCTTGGTGTTCTTCAGTTTCAAGGTCTGACTCATCTCGTTGTGTGGAAGTAGGAACGCAAGCATTTCGTTCAGTTAGTGAGGCAGGTGATAACTCTGTATCAGAAGGTTGTGGTGTATCTAGATGGGTTTTGGAATGTTGTACAATCTGTTGTTGCTGGGCTAGTCATTCCTGTAGTATTTTAAGGGGAATGTTGTCTTCGCTACTTGTAGGCGAATGTGAGTGGTGACAGCTAGTACCGAGTTTTGGTTGATTTGAAGTACAGAACATCTGTACTTTCTCTGCATGTAAAGATGTGTTGCTATCACTTGACAACGATGAGTTTTGTTGGTAATTATCTGCTTGAACTCGTACATTTCTTGATTGAATTCTCGGCACTCCTCCGAATACCGGTCCTAAAGGAATCAATACGGTTTGTGTTAGAAAATATCCCTTATAGGGCCTCATTTGGTAATGCCGGTTCAGGGGTGACATGAAAATGGGGAAAAAAATCTAAAAATGCCGGTTCAGGGGCAACCTAAAAAGGGAAGAAAAAAAATCTAAAATTACAAGTTTTTTCCCGCTGTAACATTATCATTTCGATATTCCGATACAGTGAGTGAAGTCGACCATTTCTTTTCTTCCAAAGTTGTGAATAAATTGATAATTGTTACTTTCGAATTTGTGCATTTGAGATAAAAATATTAATAATGCCAGGTAGACCATCAGCTCCGACACAGATCAGCAACAATGTTCTACCAGTTCAACAACTAACAGCTGTAGATGTCAGACCTAGTGACTTGTATACGTTAATGAACAACAAACTCCAATGGTTACAGTGGCTTGCTACACACCGATTAATAAGAAACTCCGTAAACTGTTCTTCTGGTGGACATCTGATGTCTTTAGTTTCTCGTTTGGAATGTTCTGACAGATTCTCTTGACGGTGCCGTAATTGTAATTGTCGTTGCAGTGTACGGACAGGTTCGTTCTTTGCCAATTGTGAACTGGCAACGGAAAAATAGTGATGATAATGTTTTACTGGCTGTTCGAGGTGAAGTCGAAACATGTGATGTTTTTTGAGAGGTTGACAAGTTAAGACACAATTGTTAATTACAATAACTATATACAAACAATAACAAAAAAAATACAAACATCCATTCAACAACACCCCAAAATCCACCAAACTCCAACAACATAAAAATCCCCTACTTCAAAAACCAACAAACCCAAAAACCCCAAAACAAAAAAAAAAAAAAAAAAAACCCAAAAAATCAAAAAAAAAAACACCCCTACAAAAAAACCCCACAAACAACCCCAAAAAAAATTCAACCAAACAAACCCCCCCACAAAAAAAAAAAACCCTCCAAAACCCCAAACCCTAAAAAAATCCCACCACCTCCCCCAACAAAACATTAAAAAAAAACAACTAAAAACCCATCCACACATACCAAACAAACAAAAACACATAAAAAAAACACCACTAATACACCAACCAATTTTTCCAAACCCCCAACCCCAACCCCCCCCCCCCCACACATCCCACATCACCAACTCCCAAAACAAAACCCCACAAAAATCCCCCAAACAACCCACCCAAAAATCCCCATCAAAAAACCCCTAAATAAAACCACATTCCAAAAAACAAAACCCAACACAAACCTAAAAACCAAAAACTCCTACCTCAACAAAACCCAAATCAAACCCCCCCTAATCCCCCAAACCCTCCCCCCCAAAAACACACCCCCCCACAAACAACCCAAACATCAACCAAAAAATTTACCCAAAAATTCAACCCAAAAAACCCAAACTACAAAACTACCCATCCCACCCCCCCAAAAAAAAACCAAAAAAAAAAAAAACACATTCCAACCAAAAAACCAAACCCCCCAACCCCCAAAACAACCACCCTAACAAAAATAAATTAACAAACACATCCCAATAAAAAAATATCACAAATTAAAACAAAAAAATAATCCCTTCAAAACTTCACAACACCAATCATCCCAAAACCAACCAAACACAAATCATTTCACAAAAAATATAAAAATCTAAAACCCCTAACACTTCAACTCAAAAAAATCACAACCCTACTAAACTTAAAAATATCCAACCCAACCCATCAAAATTCCAAACCCCCCCAACCCCCCCACATCCCCACAAAACACATATCCCAAACAAATTACCCCTTACCACCCCCAAACCCCCACCATACACCCCAACAACAACTACCCCCAAAAAAAAACAAACCCAAAACCCCCAACCCCAAAAAAATAAACACCTCAACCCCCCACCAACATAACCCCCAATAAATAACCCCCCCATCAAACCCCCCAAACAAAAACACAATCAACCCACAAAAACCCAAACCACCCTTTCTATCCCCAAAAACAAAAAACTCCCAAATTCAAAAAACAAAAAACAAAAAAAAACCAAAACTAACCCCCCCATCCCAAAACTTAAAAAAACCTCCCCCCACCAACCAAAACCAAACTAAACAAAATCCAAAACCATTTTAAAAAACCAAAAAAAAACCTCCATTACCCCAAACATCTCTAATTTATTACCCCCCCAATAAATACCAAATCCCCCTCCCCCAACCAAAAAAAAAACTAAAAACTTAAATTTAAAAAAACCCCCATCCCAAACCCCCAAAAAATACAACCCCCCCCAAATCCAACCACAATCCCCATTCCTCCCCCACCCCAAAAAACCAAAACAAACAATACCATAATACTCAAACCCATTCACAAATAACCCCCCATTCCAAAAAACAAAAAATCCCCCCAAACCCAAAAACATTATACAAAAAAAAACTACCCCCACCCAAAATAAACACCCCCTATACAAAAAAATAAAAAAAAAAAAAACAAATATAAAAAACAAACAATCATAACCCAAAAACCCCCTATCCAACAAAACTCTATAACAACCCCCCAAAACTTATTAATCAACCACCAAACCAAACCCCTAAAACCACAATCTAACAAAAACCCCCAAACCAAAATACCCATAACCCACAAAAAATCAACTAAACCCCAAAAAAAAACAACTACATAACAAATAATCAAAAAACTATTTCACCCAAACAATTCCAAAAAAAAAAAAAACAAACAAAACCCAATACCCTACAATATTCACCCCTCCCCCACCAAACCCCATTATAAACCCAATAACACCCCCATTTCAACAAAAACTAAAAAAATCAAAATACCATCAAAAAAACACCCCTATCAAAAACCCCAACCCCATTCAATCCCACCAAACAAAAACAAAAAACCCACCCAAAAAACCTATAACCCTACCATCTAACAACCCCTAACCAAAAACCCTACCCACAAAAACCAAAAAACCAATCTACCCCCAAACACCCCACTTCTAACATTTACCACCCCATCCATATAAAAACAAAAACATACCCCCCCAAATAAAAACATTCCCCATAACCACCCCATCAAACAAACAAACATCCCCCCCAAATAAAATTAAACAACACAAACCATAAACCAAAAACCCAATACCATTCCACCACCCCCAACCCAATACCCCCTAAAAAAAAAACCCCCACCCCCCAAAAAATTCATTACCCATTAAAAAACCCCAATTTCAACCAAACCCCCCCAATTTACCACACCCCACTATTACAAAACCATCCCCCCAAACCCATTCACCACCCCCACATTAAAACACAAAATTAAACATCCACAATTCCAAACATTTAAAAATTTCCCCCACTACAATCCACCAACTCACCACATAACCAACCCATAAAATCAAACCCCAATTCAAAACCAAACATATTACCCCACCCACCCCAACACCCCCCCCAAACCATCCCAATCCAACCCCCCCCCCTCAACCCCCCCAATCAAACCAAACACCCCCAATCCACTAATTAACCAAAAAAAAAAAAAAAAAAAAAAACCCAAAAAAAAAAAAACAATAACAAAATCACCCAACCCCCCAAATAAAACCCAAACACCAACACCAAACCAAAACCCAATAAAATCCTCAAAACCCTAAACCCCCCAAAACACAACCAACATACCCAACCCCCCCAAAACCCCCCAAAAAACCCAAAAAATACATAACCAACCAAAAAAAATACCCCCAAATCACCTCCATTAACCCATATTAAAACCCACCAAACCCATACAAAACCCATAAAAAAAACCAATCCCCACAAACCCCAACCCCCAAAAACAAAACCAAAACCCCCAAAAAATCCCCCCCTTACCAAAAAACCCCCCCCCACAACCCTATAATATTCCAAACATCAACATCCAACTCAAACCCCCTACAAAAACCCCCCCAACAAAATATTCAAAAAATCCCCCAAAAAAAATCCAACCAACCAAATCCAAAAATTACCCACAAAAATCAAACCCCCATCAAAACCCCCCCCCCCACCAATACCAAAACAAACCCCAACACCACCCAAAAAACCAGCAAAACAACCAAAAACTAAACAAAACACATCCCCAAATCCACATAATACATACCCCCCCCACTTTCACCACAAACAAACTCACTAAAAAAAACCCAAATCCTCCAAACCCACATTACCCAAAACCCCTTCACCAAACCCCAAAACAAATCCCAATATTCACCCCCCCCCACCACCAAATCAACCCCCCCCCCCCAATCCAACCCCAAAAAAAAAACCAAACCCACCAAAAACCAAACCCCCCCCCAACAACCACCCCCCCCCATCAAAAAACCCCCCAACAAAAACCCCCACCCCAAACCAAAAAAAAAAAATAAAACCCCCACCAACCAACCCCCAACCCCCCCAACAATCCCCCCCCCACCCCAAAAAACCCCCCCCCCACACCATAACACCAATCCCCCCAATCCCCCCCAAAACAACCCCCCATCTCACCCCCCAAAAAATTACCCAAACCAAAAAACACCCACCCCCCCAAAACCCCCCCCCAAAAACAACACCCCCCCCCCACCAAACTCACATACCAAACCCAAACCCCCAAAACCCCCCATACCCCCCCCCCCCAAACCATTCCCCAAACCCCCACACCAAACCCAACCCCACCCCCCAAATCAAAACCAAAACCCCCCAACCAAAAAATAACCAACCCCCCCCCCCCCCCCCCAAAACACCCAAAAACAATCAACCCCAACCAAAACAACCAACCCAAACCCCCCCCAAAAAAACCCACACAAACCCCCCCCTAACCATCCAAAAAACCCCAAACACCCCAAACAACCCCCCCCCAACACCCCCCCCCAACCCAAATCCCACCCCAAAAAACAACAACCCCCCACACACCCCCCCCCACCCCTCAACCCCAACCATACCCCAAACCAAACAAAAAACAATCCAAAAATCCCCCCATCAAAACCCAAAAACAAAAATCAAACAAAATCCAAACAACCCATACACCCAAACCACCAAACCCCAATCAACATAATACCCAAAACAAACAAAACCCCACCAAAAAACCAACCAACATTTCCAAAAAAAAACCCCAACTCCCCAATCAAAACCAACCAATACCAAAACCCCCAAACCACCCACACCAACCCAATTACACCACAACCCAAAAAAAAAAAAAACCAAAACCTACCCCCCCCAAAATACCCCAATAACATCCAAAACAAAATAAAACTTAACAAATCAAAATCCATAAACATAACAAACAACCTCATCCATACACCCCAAAACATCAAAAACTAACAAACACACAAACCCATACCCAAAAACCCAAAAAAAAAACAACCAACCATAAAAACCCAAAAAAACTATAAACTAAAATCAAACCTAAAACCCCACAATTCACCTAACAACCAACCCAACCCCTTAACAAAACTAAAAATCAACATAAAAAAACCATACCTCCACAAAAACTAAAAAATCAATACTACCCCAAACCCCACAATCAACCCCCAACAAAAACCAACCCAAACCCAATTCAATCCCAAAACCCCCCCCAACAACACCCCCAATCCAAACCAACATAAAAAAAATAAAATATTCCCTTAAAAAAAACCACACATCCAACACCCACAAACATAAAAACCTAAACCCCCCCCCTAACCAAAAACCACAAAAAAACAAAACCAAACACATCTACAAAACCCAAAAAAAAAACCACAATCAAAAACCAACCCCAAAAAAACCAACCACAAAAAACCCCCCCAACCTTAAATCATAAAAAACAATTACCCCACCTTAACAAAACCCAAAAAAACCAATAAACCTACACCAACCATAAAAACAACCACCCAATCCCCAAAAAAATTTCCCCCCCCCCCCCCCCCATCTAAAAAAAAAAAACCAAAATACCCCAAAACCCACAAACCCCCCCAACCCAACTTTCAAAACACCAAAACCCCTTACACCACCTACCCCCCCTACACAAAAACCTCCAACAAAAAAAAAACCAAACCCCCATTAACCCCCCCTACCCCCCAATACATAAACACCAAAAACCCCCAAACCCCCCCCCCAAACCCCCCCCCCCCCAATCCCCCCACAACCCCCAAAATCAAAAAAAACAACCCACCACAACAACCAATTCAAAAAAAAAACAACCCCCCCCAATACACCCCCCCCCCCACCCATCACCAACCCAAATTACCCCAAAACCACCACCCCCACCCCCAATACAATAAAACCCCAATTTTCTACCCCACAAATATCCAACCCCCCCCAACCTTTACAACCCCCCCAAAAAAACCCAAACATTCACCCACAAACCACCCCCCAACCCAACCCCCCCCCAACCAAAAACCCCACAAAAAAAAACCCCCAAACCCAAAACCCAAACCCACCAACCCCCACAAAAAAACAACCAAAACCCCAACCAATACCCAAACTCACCAAACACCCCAAAAAACCAAACCCCCATATCCAAACCACCAAAAAAATCCAAAACAAAAACCAAAAAACAACCCCCCCCAAAACAAATAATCAACAAAAAACCACATACCCCACAAAACCCCAAATCCACAAAAAAAACAACCACACAACCATTACCCTCAAAAAAACCCATAAATTCCAAACCTCAATAAACCAAACCCAACATAATCCAATAAATCCAACCCAACCCCCCCAAAAAAACAAACAAAACCAACCCAATCAACCCCCCCCCTAACACCCAACAAACCCCAAAACCCCCCCAACCCCAACCCACAACAAAACACAAACAAAAACCAACTACCCCCACAAACCTCCACAATCCCCCCAACCCATCCAAATCACCCCCAATTACAACCCACCATCCCCCCATCAACCCCAACAACCCAAAATCATACCAAAAAACCAAAAAAAAACAACCCATCCCAATCCACCCCACCCCCCCCAAACCCAAAATATAAACCAAACCCAAACCCCCCAAACCCCCATCCCCACCAACACCTACAAACACCCTCAACATAAACATTAAAAAAACCCCAACATACAAAACCAAAACCCCAACCCCCAAAACAAACACCACCAAAAACACCCCCCCAAACCCAACACAAACAAACCCCATCCAACCATCCCCCAACCCAACACCCCCAAACCCATCCCAAACCCCAAACAAACCCACCAAACCAAATAACCTTAACCAACCCCCAAACCCCCCCAACCACACAACAACCACCCCAAAAAACACTAAAAACCTACAAAAAAAAACCATCCACCAACACCCAAACAAAAACCAAAACCAAAAAATTCCCCAAAAAAAAACAAAAAATAACACAAAAAAAAAACCAAAAAAAAACAAAAAACCAACAAATACAACCCCCCCAACTAACCAAAAAACAAACAAAAACCCAACCAACCCCCATTAAACCAATCCAACAAAATCCTAAACAACAAAATAAATTCCCTCCCCACCAACCAAAAAACCAAACCCCCACAAATAATAAAACAACCCATTCAATAACCCCCCAATAATCAATCAAACCACCCCTAACCACAAATAAATAATTAACCAACCCTCATATATACAAACAACCCCCCCCACCCCAACCCCCCAATACCCATAAAAAAAACACCCCTCCCCTCACACAAACTCCCCCAAAACACCCCAAATAACCCACCCCCCCCCCCACTCCCCAAAACACTAACCCAACACCCCCTAAACTAAAATATAACCTCACCAAAATACAAATTTACACCCCCCCCCCCCAAAATCCCCCAAATTAAATAATCAATTAACTAACCTAACTCACCCACTCAAAAACCACTCCCTTAATCTCTTCATTACCATCCCACCCTCAATTTCATTACAACCAAATCACAAAGACCAACCCCAATATACCCAATTACCTCAAACCCCATATACCACATCTCAACCCCTAATTCTCCATACATAATTACTTTAATTAAATATCCAACATTCCCACCACTCATCACATCACCCCAACACCAACATAAAATAAATATCCTCCAAAAATAAACATCACAACAACCATTCATATCAACCAAAAATTTTCACTTCCCAAATCATCAACTAAAATCAACCTTTCTAAATACAAACACCCCATACAACCTTAATAAAATAAACCAATCCCACATCACCCATACAAACCTTCCACAATTTAGGCACATATTTCTAACAATCACAACCCTGAAGCTATACACACTCAACAACCCCCCAACAAAGCTATTTCACCAAATGGTGATTTTCCCACCTTCCATCGTCCTTCACATCGCACAGAGTTCCTCAGTACTACTCACCATCAAACTTGACTGGCAATGAACCACAGGGTCCACTTCCTAGACTGCAATAAATTGACAACGTATTTACCTATCACCTTTCTGGCATAACAGCGCTCCCACCCACTGATTCACATCACTGGATAGATTATGTTGATTAGGAATCCCCTATTTTGTCAAACGCTACACCAAACTACTAAATCAAGGTTCTTCAGATCCAAAATCCATTTCGTAAACTAAATAGGATAAGAACAGTCACTCCCATTCAATGTGGGTAATACACTTTGTGAAAATTCACTCTTAAACATTATTCTAAGCAATTTGTGTTGAAGCAGAATCGTTAACGAAAATATTAGCAATGAGCAATTAAAATTTTAAAGCCCAGCTATGCATAGTAAAGAATCAGGATCACATGGCCACTCTACTAGAGACACAGATGTATTGATCACGGGTAGGTCTCTTCATGGGTCTGAAACAATATGCCTGACCCCACGAGAAATCTCCATAGGCCCCATATTATAAATTAATATCAATAGAGCTCATATATAAATACTTGTTTATTAATATTCCTAGCATGATCTGTCAATCACTCAACATCCTAGTAAACGGATCTTCCACCCGTGAGGTGAAACGACGCTCCACTTGCTAATGATACAGGGTTGCAAATGTGTAGTGCAACGTCTATCAGGCAATGTTCTATTTTACACGCTTACTGGCCGGTAGCTAGATGACGATAGTTAATCCTCGATAACTGAGCTAAATTGTACCCTTGGAGATTAGTCTCTAGAGACTCTCGCGACGACTAGCATGATACCGTATGAGGTGCTAGATACACCATTACGGCCAGCCAAACTCAGCGTGAGAAAGTGAGAGTTCGCACGTGATACTGCAGACCCGCTAGTCGTGAGTGTGTCGGTACTGACGAATGCATAATAGGCACAGTGACTCGTTATACTGGCCCAGGTTCTATATGTCAGAAAGCTTATGCGCTACTCAGTATTTGAGAAATAAGACAGGTTAAAGTGTGCGACAAAAGTGACTGCCAAACTCTACGCCCACCGAAAGATGCGACCAATACACAGACCAGTAACCCGCATGCACCACCCAACCCGGTAACGTATCTCAGATCTCTGTCCACTCTCAGACCTATCTACTGACAAATTCTGTACTACGCTAGTCCCACGATGCCTATTGAGTAGCGAAATACAGCACACAACATGAACAAAATCCAAAACACACAAACAGGGGAACACAACAACCCAAACACATGCAAAGTATCCCTTAGATGTGAGTCTTTATAGAAGTAGATAAAATTTTGCTGTTATATATAGTCTAACAGTCGTAGAGATTAGGTTTGTGTACTTAATCTATTCAGTGATTATGTGTCAATGGGACTAAATTTGTGTAGACAGCGATAACGTATGTATCTCCAATAACTAGGACGCGCAATGGGAGCCATCGCACGATATGTGGGTGTGTAACAAAGCGAGTAACACTAGTGCAGTCGTATCAGCTGCTAAGCCACACGTGGCTTAAATTCTGGTCTATGAACCATGGCATTCAGTTAATTCTAGTACATGTGTTTTCAATGAGTAGCTCACTAGTAGTTTATCTACATAACCAGCTCCCCCACGTAGAAAATGCGCACGACCACACCGCACATAACGAATCAGTGTTTCTACTTAGAATATATGATATAGAGATATCGTCTTATCGTACATATGGGATTCCCAAGTCCCAGAACAGCGCTTGTCCAACAAAATAAAACTATGAAACTCAGTCGCCAACCTTGAGTAGTGGGATTACTTCCTACGATACTGATGGGTGATCTAAATAGATTCCCAGAAAGTCAGATCATCACCTCCTGTGATATCTTCCCAAGCCAAGCCAACTGCGCTCGCTTTTTGAATTTCTGTCCAAGATCCTTTCGAGTGACATGTACATGGATGATAGTACGAGCTGGTACAACTGTTGACTGTGTGAGTTGATAGCGTAGAGTAAGTCTCCATTGAATGGGCACACAGGCGATTTTTTTTCATTCCACATTTCTTCTAGTTGTTTTTTATCTGTTTGCTTTTGCTCACTCATTATGAGTTGTCTTTCTGACTCAATCCTTTTCAGTAAATCTTCTAACAGATGAAAGTCAATTAAATATTGCTGTTATGATTAAAATTCATAACGATTATGGATTATTTCCTATTTCTCAGCTCGGCAGGGCTCCATTTCTGATAATTTTATGAGGAATTACTGACTAATAAAGGAAGTGATGTCATACCGATATGCTGTAAATGTAGATGTCAATTTTTGAAGCAGAAGATTGGGGTGATCTTCTGCTAGAGAGATGAGGATTGTGTTTCAGTGTGAGCGGACGTATGTGTGAAAGCTCCTGCAGTCTATAGTGTTTATTTCTTGAATCTTAATATCACTAGGGTATCAAGATACTATGTTGAGATGTCCCTAGTTTATTCGAATCTCAGGAAGTATTATTATGACGACAATGTGTATTAAATGAAGATATATACTGAAGCACATTAAAAACGCACCACTATTATATATACTGATGCTGAGAAGATGTTAAAAAAAAAAGTGTTGGAATGGATTTTCCACGTGTTTGTCATGAGGTAGAGAGCGAACGGCTGCTGGAATGGAAAGTGCATCATTCAACCCACGGGTTTGTGTACAGACTAGATGAAAACTATGAAAGTTACACGTGTAACACGATTCCCAACATCTATGACCCTGAAAATGTGTACGCGTTGTGGCAGTATACTCAGTATAAATAGGCCGTTCAGACAAAACACCTAGTACATGTGCTTGAAATGCCACGACTATCTGAAAACGACCACCAACGAGCCATTGGTATACTGGAGACCGGAATGAGCACACGGGCCATTGCCAGAAGGATGAATTTCCACCACAGCACTATTGTACGTCTCAATGAACATTACGGAACCACTGGCAGTGCCCGGGAGAGACTTCGGAGTGGCCAACCACGAGTTACTACCCCTGCGCAAGATCTTCATATTGTGCTGAGTCACCTAAGGAATCGTTCTCTCCCGGCAAGTCAAACAGCAAGAGCAATAGTGGTTAGACGTGGGCAAGTCTCTCGAAAGACAGTCATACGACGACTCAGAGATACAGGCCTTACTGCAAGACGACCTTATGTTGGGCCAAACTTGACTCACAGACATCGTCAGCAGCGCCTGCAATGGGCAGAGCAACATGTCAGATAGACTAGACTGCAGTGTAATGCTGTCCTATTCACAGATGAGAGCAGATTCAACGTATCCTTTGCTGATGGACGTATGCGGGTTTGGCGACGGTGTGGAGAGCGCTTTGCAGATTACAGTGTTCGTCAGCACAACTGATTTGGAGGTGGCAATATTCACATTTGGGGATTATTCAGTTTTCACCATCACCTGCCTCTTCACGTCTTCCGTGGAAATGTAAGTGCTGTGACATATCGAGATGAGGTTCTGGATGCATTGGTAGCTCCTGCATTCACAAATTATCCAGACTTGCAGCTTCTCCAGCAGGATAACGCACGTGCGCACACCGCATGCATAACGCAGCAATATCTACAGCAACAGAACATTGTGACGATTGATAGGCCTACCCTATCACCAGACATGTTCCCTATAGAACATCTGTAGGACGAGCTTGGACAGACAAGGTTCTCCAGTTAATCTGCAACAGCTCGAAGCTGCTCTTACACTTGAACGAGACTTGATTCCCCGGAATTTCCTTCAGAGACTTGTGTGTTCCATGCCGAGCCGCTGCCAATCTTGTTTGCAAGCACACGGTGGACATACCAGATACTGAGGATAGTGTGAATAGAATTTTTTTATTGGTTGCATTTTTGGTTTTCTCCCTAGCCTGTACAAAATGCAATGAATTTAATAACAATCAAATGTACAAATTAATGACAAGCATGGATTCATAGGAAAATTAATAAAGATTCCAAATATGTAAACTTGTAAACATAAGTGTTTACATTTAACACTCTGTTCGTGGATTATACAGGTAGTGCGTTTTTAATGTGCTTCAGTATATAATATAAATTGTGAGAATGCCAGGATAGCGTGTCCATAGTGAACATTAGGAAGACTGCCTATTACTTCATTTGCCATTGAGCTTATATTCTATGTCATGCTGGTTTGTCCCAAGTGAAAATAAACAGTACAGCGTTAATTTTTAAGGAAGGTGTTGTCCGCTCAATGAAGTTATCTTGCTATGTGTTGTTTGACTACCCCTAGTGTGTACTTTGGCAACGGAAACCTTCTCCCTTACTTACTTAGTCGTTCCCCTTCTACCGTGAGGTGTAAAGATTTGGAAGAGAGAGCGTCAGACTATCCTATCGGCTGTCTTCCTCCTGGCCTGGTTCCATTCTAGTCCTCGGTCCTTCAAAGATTGTCTAATGTTGTCCTCCCAGTGGACTCTGGGGGTCTGGATCCCTGGCTCTTTGTTTCCCATGCTTGTCGTGGTTGCCGATCTTCTCCCATTCTGCAGAAATGGCCAAACCATCTTAGTTGGGACTGTTCTACTTGGTGGGTGGCACTTTAGGCCTTGACGTATCGTCTGGTTGCGGACCATGTCTCTTCTTGTTACTTCAACCACCTTTCTCAGATACCTCATTTCTGAGGATTGGATGTGGCTTGGCTTTCGTAGGTTGTGGTCATTGCCCATGACTCACATCCATATGTCAAGACTTGGACATATGTGGAGCGGTATACAGCCATCTTTGTTTTCTTACCAAACTCTCTCTTGGTAAGGAATCCTCGATTTACGGCATGAAAAAGTCTCCCACTTGCTGCTTTTCGAGTGGCCAACTCTTCTCTGATGCCTTCCTTTCCGTCCATAATAGCTCCGGGATATTTAAAGTGGTCGACCTGCTCCAGGACCTGTTCTCCCAGCTTAATCTGATGCACTTTTTATTCTCGTGATATCACCATGGATTTTGTTTTACAGCTGCTTATGACCATCCTCTCTTCTCCAACTCTTCCTTCCAGACTTGCAGGTTGGATTGGAGATGTGCCTCTTATTTAGCAATCAAGACAACATCATCAGCAAATGCCAGCTCTGAAATACAGACATGTCTCATCTTCCAGTACCCCACTGAATACTTACTTGTTCTTTCCTTACATGCCTTGATGACATCGTCCATGAGGAGTATGAAAAGAGAAGGTGACAGGATATCACCTTGTCTTACGTCAGTGGTGGTCCTGAACTCTTCTGCCTTATAGTTTGCTGTCCTTTAAAAATTTGAGAGGGCATTGTTTTTCCTTCCTCGTGTTCTATAGAGTCTTACAGAACAGTTTCTGCTTTTCTTGGGCATCTTTTTCTAGCTTTTCACCAATTTCTTCCCAATACTTTAGTTTTGTAGCTAGCACGTTGTTGTTTTTTTTTTTGCTTCTCTATTTGTCCTGCTGTTTTTTTAGTTCCTAAGTATTGTTTCCATGCCATTTTCTTCTCTCTTATTTTCTCTTTGACTTCCTCTGTCCACAAAGGTGTTCTCTTACTCTTGTTCCCAAGTCGGACTTCACCACAAGCTTCTGCAGCAGCTGTATTTATAATGTCCTTAAATTTAAGCCACAGGATTTCTAAGTCATCAGGTTGTTCTTCTGTGTTTCTCATCGCTGCAGCAATAAGCCCCTGATATCTGGTCTTAATATCTGGCTCTCTCAACTTGTAGGTCTTAATACTCATTTCTCCCGTTCGTTCATTTTGTTTCTTGCATGATGTTGGGTAGTTCCTAGGCTGAGCAACTCTTTCAGTTTTTTTTATTGTAAGCAGGTAGTTATCACTTCCAATCTCTGGCTCCCTCCAGACTCTGGAATCCCGGACATATTTGAATGAGCTCCTCCTAACTATGGCATAGTCGATCACTAACTTCTCATTTTTTGTTGGTTCACATGTAGCGTATGCGCTTATGGGGGAACTTTGTGTTTGTAATGATCAGATTCTGCTCACTGCAGAATGTAAGGAGTCGCTTTCCATTGTCATTGAGAGTATCTTCTCCATATCTTCCGATTACTGCACCCCATCTAGCATGGTCATTTCCAACTGTGGCATTGAAATCTCCGAGCAATATAACTTCATCTAGGCAGTCATCCACTGTCATTTGAAGCATCTCGAAGAATTCCTTCTTTACCTCTGCTCTCTCATCCACATTTGGCCCATACACTATGACCAGGTTGACTATGGTTTCTCCTTTTAGATTAAGGGGCTGCTGTGAAACTGGTAAGGAATATAAGTATATTAACCAATTAAGTTAGTTGCTTATCCTTTACAGGACGTGGCAATCAACCCCAGCTTTTATTGGCTGTTTTTGGTTTTTCTAGGCAATTTTTTCATTCAGTAGTTTGCCATTGCTTTCTGAACGGTACAGTGCTTATACCATTGTTAAAAATCCACACAAAGCGATCTAACCAATTAAACAGTAATTAAATCAGTTCTACAAATAATGGTTCACATGAAACAAGGGACGTTTTGGGTTTTACCCTTCCCCAGCCACAAACAGGTGACAAAGACAAGAATTACATATAGGTACTAGAAAAACATACGTTGATGAGAAATAAACAACGAATGGGCGATACAAGCAGATGGAAAACTTAAACAACAACAGTGATGAGAGAAAAAAGAACAATAATAATACAAGGAAATCGTAAAATCTAAAAGAAATACCGAAACAAGGAAGTAAATAATCAATGAAACGAAAAAAAATAGAATTAACAAAACTTTTGAATAAGTTAACATTCACTGAGCTCGATCCGAAGATGCTGTGAAAGAAAGCCGTAGTGTTCCATCACAGAAATCTAAAGGATGTGACGTATGATAGCGATAAAACAAAAGATATAAAAATATACTAAACGAACCAAAAAAAGACATAAGAAGATAGATCTAAAAGACAACAAATAAAGAATAAAATAGAGAAAAGCTACGAGAATTTATGCAAAAATGATGTTGGATATTCCAGCCATCAGGAGCTAAAACGCCCGTTTGAAAAATAAGACGATTCTCCAACGAAAAGCGAGTCTTGTCATCACCAACACATGAAAGGAGGGCAGTAACATGAATATCTGAATTACCAGAATGGTCAGGCCTATCAAACTGAAGGGCCGCCGGAAAATGTTTGCCATGACAGATGTCATTCAAGTGGTCACGAAACCTGTCTGCCAAACGCCTGCCACTTTGACCAATATAGGTAAGGCCATCTTGCAGATGATAGCATAAATAAGGTTTCTGGATTCGCACGTGAAAGACTCTCTAAAGATAAATTTTCCTTTCGGAAATGTGCCTGTCTGAGTTTGGAGTACAAACGGGCATCTCTTACATATACGGCGTTGGCACAATTTAGTACCAAAGTATGAAGGGCTAGTATGTCTCAAGCGACTGTGTACAAGAATATCCCTAAAATTCCTATCCCTAATTTCCATCCCTTGAGACTATTTATTTAGTTTTTGGCCACAATGCAACCCACGCCTCCTTTAGCTATTTCAGAACACAGGAAGTATAAATGTGAAAGAAAAGGAGCTGGTGGAAGAGATGGGGAAAGCAAAACTAGAAATTCTAGCTATAACGGAAACGAAGACAAAGGGACAAGGAGTCATGGATCTCGATGGCTTTTTACTGCTCTACTGTGGTGTACCCATGTCTGAAAGAGCTAAAGGGGGCGTGGGTTGCATTGTGGCCAAAGACAAAAAAGAAAGTATCAAAGGATGGAAATTTGTCTCGGAGTGTATCATTATTGTACAACTAAAAGACTGAGAAACTATAGTCAACCTGGTCATAGTGTAATGGCCAAATGAAGACGAGAAAGTAGAGGTCAAGGAGTAATTCTTCGAGCTGCTTTAAAAGACATTGGATGAGTGACTAGATGAAATTATCTTGCTCTGTGATTTCAATGCCAGAGTTGGAAATGACCATGCTAGATGGGGTGGAGTAATGGGAAGATATGAAGAATATACTGTCAATGACAATGGAAAGCGACTCCTTAGATTATGCAGTAAGCATAATCTGATCATCACAAACACAAAGTTCTCCCATAAGCGACCGGTGAGAATATATCTCAACATCTCAGAGAAAGTATTTCTCTTAGTATAAATATTTCCAGGGAGGTGTCACCAACGCATACAACAATACTGGCAATGACACAATGTATACAATAATTTCAATTACAATTTCATATTAAGTACCATAAGTTCATGATTGACAAAAGAAAAATCATCAAAAAGAGTAGCGGTGAATATACATTAGTGAACCGCTAAGTGTTTATACAATCACTATATCATATATTACAAATGTGTACATATTTTGATTTAGAAAAAAGAACTGTTGTAAAGTTAGACACATTAAAAAGTCCAAGATTTAACAGTTAGGTGGAATCATGTGGGCATCTAGACAGAATGTCTGCCATCACATTTTCTGAACCACGGATAGCTCGCACCGAGAAAATAAAAGGTTGAAGAGCAATGGCGTGTCGAGTTGATCTCGAGCTCTTCGAGTTTTTACTTTGAATAGCCGTAAGAGCTTTCTGGTCAGTTTCCACTATGAAATGCGCGCCAAGAAGGAATCTTTGAAGTTTGAGAATTGACCAAACCATCGCCAAAAGTTCATGGTCTAAAACCGAGTAATTCCTCTCTGCCGCATTAAGTTTTCGTGAGATATACATTACAGGATGGAGTGTTTCAGAGTACTCTTGCATTAGTGCCACTCCAATCCCAGTGGATGAAGCGTCACTACGAAGAACAAATGTCTTATCTGTAGTAGGTAACATTAAAATAGGTGGTGTTGAAAACAAATTTTAAATCTTATCCAAAGAGGATTGGCATTCCTGAGACCAGTGGACCATATTAGGAGACCCTTTCTTTAGTAACGAAGAAAGCGGTGCCATGATAGAAGATAGATTCTGAATGAATCGTCCATAAAATTGTATAAGACCTAATAGACTTCGCACTTGCTTTTTAGTCTTAAGAATAGATATGTTAAGTATTTTACTGGTATTATGGTCCTCTGTCTTTAGGAAACCATGGCCGACACGGTGACCTAGGAAAGAAATTTCGCTAAAACCAATACATGCTTTAGAGGGTTTCGCTGTCAACTTATGCTCGCGTAAGGTAGACAGTAATTCACCTAATCCCAAATAGTGAGCTTCCCAAGTATCACTGAAAAGACAGATGTCGTCTAAGTACGCAATGACATCTGACCGATGAGATAGGATTCGACGCATCATGCGTACGTATGTAGCCGGGGCGTTCATAAGGCCGAAAGGCATGAAATTCCATTGAAACAAACCCCTAGGTGTAGAAAAAGCAGTAAGAGGTTTCTCTCGTTCACTTAATGGGACTTGCCAATATCCTTTTGACAAATCAAGTTTAGTGAAGAAATGAGATTTAGAAAGCCTAGTAAGTAGCTCTTCTAGTAAAGGCATAGGTTTGGCATCGAACTTCGTAACCTGATTCAATTTGCGATAATCAACGCAAAGACGTATGTTATTGTCTTTTTTCCGAACAATAACCATCGGCGAAGAATATGCAGAACTGGATGGTTCGACTATTTTTAATTATATCATCTCATCCAACTCTTTCTCGACCTGTGTCTGAAAATGTATAGGTATAGGATATGGTCTGACACTAATAAGATTATGATCAGTTAGAATAATGTCATGTTCAATGACATTGGTTTGTCCATGAATATTAGTAAGGACATCCTGAAATGTTTGTAACATAGAAGTAACTTGTCGCTGTTCCTCTAGAGATAAATTAGGAGAAACAGTAACGTTTTTCCATGATTCACTAGAATGAAGTGGAATCACTGGAAGAGGGAGATTTACATCCGAGAAACTTGTTTCTTCATCCTGTATTACTGACAAGGATGAGAAATGACCATGTGGTACTGGGGAATTGTCCGTTGCCTGGACAATAGGCAGCAAATACTCAGGACGTTCATGGAATTCCGTAAGCATATTGATGTGGAAGGTTTTATGTTTCCCATCAATATCGACAATATAGTCAACATCGGAAATTTTCGAGATTATATCGAACGGACCTTTCCATGAGATAAGAAGTCTGTTTTCCCTACAAGTTAGCAGAACATATGCTTTGTCCCCAGGACAAAGTTGTCGTAAGGTTCTCTTCTTATTGGCAAATTGCCTTGCCTTCTGTTTGGCAAATTCAGAAGAAGAAGTTGCTAATCTGCATGCTTCGATAATCTTGTGTCTAAGCGCGATGACATATTCGTAAGAAAATTTTGTGTCATCATCAATGTTATCAGCTGTTATAAAATCATGAAGTAAAGACATAGGGCCGCGCGGTCGCGCGCCGGAGACAAGTTCAAAGGGAGAAAATCCTGTATGTTCATTGGGTCCTCTCTATACGCAAAGAGGGCCGCGGGCAAAACCCTATCCCAATCTTGAGGATGATCCTCAGTTATCTTCCCTAGTAAGTTTTTGAGTGTTCTGTTTAGACGTTCCACCATCCCATTAGACATAGGATGATAGATACTACTCAATGATCTATCTATCTTCAGAGTAGACATCACTTGAGACATGGTATCCGATATCAATTGGGTGCCATGATCTGATAATATTTCTCCGGGAAATCCCAGACGAGAAAATATTAGCCAAAGAGCGTCTGCAATATCGGCAGTGGAAATGCTCTTCAGAGGAATAGCCTCTGGCCAACGTGTGCACATGTCCACACACGTTAAGATAAACTGATGTCCTCTGGCAGATTTGATCTTAAACGGACCAATAATGTCTAATGCCATTTTTTGAAACGGCCGAATAGGAATATCTGCAGCCTGAATAGGTGCAGCATGGCGTGGACCTTTGGATTTGACTTCTTGACATACCTTACAAGATCGGCAATAAATCCGTATGTCTTTGTTTACAAAAGGCCAAAAGAAAGCCACAAGAACTCTTGACTTAGTACGGGAAAAACCCATATGTCCAGCACACTGAGAGTCATGAGCGTGCTGCAAAACTTTAACTCTCAAATTCTTGGGAACAAGAATCTGAGAATGCATTGACGTAGTAGAGTCTTGGACCATACGTACAAGTACGCCATTTTTCATTGTAATCCAAGATTTTCGATTTGTATCTTTATTTGGATCACCTTTTGTTGCAAGAGTGAAGAATATCTTAAGAGTGGGATTATCTTCTTGTTGTTGTATAAATGAGTCACGAGAAATTACCAAGGGATCATCTTGGTTATGCACTTCAGTATCTTCAGTAAATGAAGTTTGAGGCTTTTTGAGAGCTTGTGCTCTTGTGACTACTGCATTAGCAGTTGGCATATTTTGTTCTTCCCAAGCAGCAATTTGTTGCGGAGTGCATTCTTTGACTCCGTAAATACGACCAATGATGAGATCAGCGATCGGTTTCGGCAGAAGACATGCGTGCACATCTCCCGTAAAGAAAGGAGTAGCAATATTGATGATAGCAGTAGAGTACTTCTCTAAGGTGCCGCCAAATGTTACACATTTGACTACTTTGCCGGTGGCAAGGGAAGGATCTACGAGTGACTGTCTAACACCAATGGTGGTGCATCCAGAATCAAAAAGAATTGAGACTGGGCTATCATTTACTAGACCTTTATGTAAGACAAGAGATCCTCTTCCATCATGCGCGACTGACGCAGGAAGAGCAGGAAGAGGGTGACCACAACTTAAAGTAGACACCGTAGTTGGTTCGAATAATGTTTTGCATTGGGGGCATTGAGATGCTCTCCCAAAATCAAAAGCAGAACATGCCATATTATTAGAGATTTTATTATCATTAGTCTGATCACAGGCTTCATGGGCCTCTTGCTGTGCAGAGTTTGCCTGATAATGTGATTTATGTCCTCTGTATTGCGATCTACCTCGCTTATTATTGCCTCTCCAATTATTATTGTTTCCTCTATTGTAACCCCTATTTGGGTTTGAGTCACAGTTCTCATGGTTACAATCATTATGTTCATTATAATGAGTATCTCTGTAATTATGGTCTTGTTGTCTCTATGACGGATGACTTGGATAGTTCCTATAATGACTTCCTCTGCGGAAATTTCTATAATTGTGGCAACTTCTGTATCGAGGGCTGTCAGCTCGTCTCCAGTTCTTCGAAGAAGAACCTTGAAATGATTGATTACCTTGATTTTGATAATTATTCGAGTTACTCTTTTTATCAAACCTGTTTTGTGGTCCTTGAAATTTGTGTGAGTAATTAGGGTTGTATGGTGTTGCTGAAGCAACTGGCATACTTTCCTTAACCTTAGCGTTGCTAATAGTTACGTCCGGATGTGCAGTGACGTATTGGGTACAATATTGTTCCATGTCTTTTAGTGTCTTGTGTTTACGCTCATGTAGGGATTCAAGGAATGGTTTATTTACACTTGACATAATCTTGTCTCTGAGCAACAAGTCCATAAGGGCTTCATATGTTTTTTCTGTTTTGGACAGCTCAATCCAACGATTAAATGTAAGACGTGTCCTTGCAATGAATTCTGAGAATTCTACCCCTGTTTCAGGTACCATTCTCTTAAATAAAAGACGGTAACCTTATTTTGTCAATTGATATTTTTTTAATAAGGCTGCTCTGATAACATCATAATTATCCTGGTCAGCCTCTTCTACCAAGCTTAAACTAGTCAGAGTGTCCCCTTTCAGTATCTCTGATAACTGATTAGCATATTGTGATCTATCCACATTATGATTTCGACAAGAACGTTCAAACCTATCTAGCCAAACTGTTATATCGTCACTGAATGGATTAAATGCTGGTAGCTTAATCTTGTAAATAAAAGGTTTACCACTACCACCAGATGACTGATTAACATTACCCATGTTTGTCAATTTCAATTTTTCTAACTCAAATGCTAATAGTTTTACATTATGTTCCCTTTTTGCCTTTCTCTCCTCGGCTTCAGCTTCTCTTTGTAATCTTTTTTCTTGAGCCTCAGCTTCTAATCTTTTATTTTCAGCATCAGCTTCTCTTTGTAATCTTTTTTCTTCAGCCTCAAGTCTTTTTCCTTCAGCTTCTCTATCTAATCTTTCTTCTTCAGCCTGAAGTTTTCTTTCCTCCGCTTGAAGTTTTCTTTCCTCTGCTTGAAGTTTTCTTTCCTCTGCTTGAATTTGCAAACTTAAATTCTCAGCATCTATTTTCTTTTGTTCAGCTTCTGCTTTCAATTTATTTTCCTCTTTTTGTTTCTTTTCTTCTGACTTCAATGCCATGGCCCATTGAGCAGACGAGTATTCTTCCAATTCTTTACCAGACTTGCCTAGGGATTTCCCTATCTCAATAAAGTAATCTAAAGTCGACATAATGTTTAACAATATGTGACTAGTTACCTGAAAAAGTCAATGAAATTTATTCCACCGTAAATGAGAGCAAGTTTTAATAAACTTGAATAATCAGCTCCCCATACTGGCCACCACATTGATAAGTAGCTTTTGAGGCCATCACATTGATAAAGGCATTTCTTTGTTGTGATGTTCCGGCTTTCATAGGATCATACTGGACACGTAGATGGAAGGTCAACTCGTTCCGACACAGTGCTGACATCGAGTGAGAATGTAGATGTAAAGTACGCGAATGTGTGTATAGTTCTGTTGAGTTGACAAGTCACTCACTCAATCATAAGCAGAAGTCAATAAAGGGCAGACTACTGGCGTCGTTTCATACATTTAATAATGGACGTACACTTCGACATCACGAGAACAGTCATTTGAACAGGTTGGCACACAAATCATCGTATACTTGAAAAATGGGTGACAATATCAGATGTGCATTTATGTGGCGTGTCAATATAATGGAACGATAGTAGGCACACACTCAATATTCTGGTTGTCTATCGTCTCATGCTCCAACTGACTAATCGCGTCAGTAAAGGTGGATACATAAACATCAACAATGGTTCACTGTCAGAACCTTCTACTGGCTAAGTTTCTCAAGCCGTAAATTCATCAAAAGTTTATAGCAACAATATCAAACCACAGCAGTGGGTTATCATAATATGTAGATCTCTGTACCATCGTCAGATAATAAGACCTTTTCTGTTCTCCGACCATGATCCGCTTACAATGGCGGGAATCCAAAATGGCTCTCCTCAGTGAGCTTCGCTCACCCAGGATGAAAATTATGAAATAGAATTACTTCGTAATTCATACGTAAATGTCCTCACTGGGCTTCTATATATTTCTGCTATCAATCAGGCTGGATACATCAAGTGATCTAGTGCTGCTAAATAACCCGACATCTTCATCTGTAGTCAACAATCCTAGATGTACGATAATACGTCTCTTATCTAGGCTTAGCAAAAAAGTTCAGCAAAAGGTTGTGGTTTTACCTGGCTTTAGGAAAACACACACACACACAAGCGAATAACGCACGCCATTCCTAGGCGTTAATAATGGACATTAGGAGAATCTCTGATAATACAGTCATGCAGAGAAACAATCTCCTTCCTAGAATAATTCACAGAGATCAAATCAAACTTTCTAATCGACCAGCCATAGCAGCCATGACATGACAGCCTTCTCTGTCCACACAAAGAATTGACACATGCGCAGAAAAGCCTTTCACCCCAGAGTTCAGCTCACAAAATAGTCCGACATAGAAATACAAAGATATAAAGATATAAGACCGAATCACCTTAAATAGACAAGAAATAAATATAAATTCGGGCCATAAACATTTTAAGCAAGACCAATCTGTTTCTGGCCATACCAGACGAAAAATGCCGTAAATCTATTATTCATACGCCAGATTGTGACACAAGAACAGATAACCCATAGAACCGAATACAACATCGATCAATCAGGGTTCTGTCCCTTAGACCAAGAATCATTAATTCTCAAATACCCTTCATCAGACAAATAATTATACTATACATTCGTATGCCTACTAACAGTAATCTGTGTGTAACATACTAACACACAAGAGAATATGTGCGCAACAGCGCCCTCAGGGGAAGAAAACTAAAAAAAAGGCTGGATGTCACCAAACTAAAGAAGACAACAATCAAAAAGTCATTTACTGACACCCTAGAAGAACGTCTCAAATCTTTCTCGCTAGACGGTCAAAGGGCGGAAACAAATTGGGCAGCCCTAAGCGAGCAGACCTACAACACTGCTACAGAGGTCCTGGGTCCCGCCATCAAGAAACAAAATGACTGGTTTGATGAGAACTCAGATGATATAAAGAGGATGTTGGGTGAGAAACACCATCTCCATAAAGCATATTTAAATGATCCAAAATCTACATCCAAGAAAGACGCTTTCAACAACATGCGTAGAATCGTCCAACATAAACTACGCCAGATGCGGGATTCATGGCTGAGTAACAAAACAGATGAGCTCCACGGCTTTGCTGACATCCATGACTTGAAAAATTTTTACCATGCACATAAAGCGGTCTATGGTCCAACATCATCAGGATCATTTCCCCTCCTTAATGCAGATGGGAAAACTCTAATTACAGACAAGGAAATAATTCTCCAACGCTGGGTCGAACATTTTAATAATATTCTGAACCATCCATCATCTATTAACGACGAAGCCATCAACCGACTGCCCCAAATTCCTATAAATGAAGCATTAGATGATATATTGACTCCGGAGGAAACTCAAATAGCGATTTGTCAACTTTCTAGTGGAAAGGCCCCCGGCTCCGATTCAATTCCTGTTGAGGTCTATAAAGATGGCGGTACAGTTCTGATAGAGAAACTTCACATGATCTACCAGCAAATGTGGCAGAGTGAAACCATCCCACACAATCTCAAAGATGCGTCAATTATACATCTTTATAAACGTAAAGGTAATCGCCAAGACTGTAACAATCATCGAGACATCTCCCTATTATCAATCGCTGGGAAGATATTTGCCAGAATCCTTCTTAATCGCCTTACGGCTCATCTTGACAAAGGTCTTCTACCTGAAAGTCAGTGTGGATTCCGGAAAGAACGTTGAACCACCGATATGGTGTTCGCTGCAAGACAGCTACAAGAAAAATGCCAAGAACAGCACTGTGACCTGTACACAGCTTTCATCGACTTGACAAAGGCGTTCGACACGGTCAGTAGAGAGGGTCTATGGAAGATCATGGCAAAATACGGCTGATCAAAGAAATTTATCTCAATAGTGCAGCAGCTGCTTGCTGGAATGCAGGTTAGAGTTCAGGAAAACAGTGAGCTATCGGAGCCTTTCCCAGTCTCAAATGGAGTTAAACAAGGGTATGTACTTGCACCGACTCTGTTCAGTATCATGTTTTCTGCTATGCTGACTGATGCTTTCAGAGACGGGGACACATGAATCAACATCAGATATCGTATTGATGGAAAATATTTAATCTTAGGAGGTTTCAAGCAAAAACCAAGGTCAAATCACACACCATCAGGGATCTACTGTTTGCTGACGATTGTGCCCTCAGTGCTGGCTCAGAGGCTGATCTGCAGCATAGCGGGGATAGATTCTCCGAAGCCTGTTCCAACTTTGGGCTTACCATCAACACGGAAAAAAACAGAAATCATGTACCAACCAGCTCCTGGCACAATTTATACTGAGCCAATCATCAAGGTAAATGGTGAGAAACTGAATGTTGTGTACAGATTCACATACCTTGGTAGCACACTATCCCAGAACATCGTCATTGATGATGAGGTGACCACCAGGATCTCCGAAGCCAGCAGCACATTTGGCAGACTATACACCAACGTTTGGCATCGAAATGGCACTAGTCTACAGACAAAGCAAAAGGTGTACAGAGCTGCGGTGCTTCCAGTGCTGCTTTATGCATGTGAAACATGGACTGTATACAAGCGCCACGTAAAGAAGCTAAACCACTTCCATACAGTCTGTCTCAGTAAGGTAATGAACATCAAATGGCAAGACAAGATCCCTGATACCGCCGTTCTTGACAGAGCTGGTATCCCTAGCATCCAGTGGCGTATTCTCTATGCACACCTATGCGCGAAGGAAAATAAAAATGTAATTATTATTCTATAAAATATTTCTCCTCTAAGTTCTGCTTTCGGACCGCACGCATCAGGATAACGGGTTTTCCCGCATAGAATCTACGAGTACATCTAGTTTCAGTTTCACAGAAGCGTTTTATAATGCAGTTTTTGTTGGTTGTAGCAATCGCCCGAAGTTTCTCGGGTAATTCCGTCACAATGCGTGCTGGACCGTTCGGATTCACGTCTAAAGACTGGTTAATGTGAAACCGGGTCGTGGGCAGATACGACAATACAATGTGAATATGCGTGCGGTGGCCTAGCAGCTCTCGAGTTGTAAAAATCGCCAGTGTTTTTTGTGATTAATTTTTGTTAGTTGCCGGGAATGCAGATTATTACAGTGACAGTGAGTTTCAAGTTGTAAGTTAATTAGTATTTCGAAGATAATTGACATATACCCCTAATAACTATCGTTGCGTAACTGAATATAGATAGTTTTTAAATTAATCTATGATGCTGAATTTATATCATGCATCTAATATTATCCTCCAATAATTATGAGTATTATCCCTCTATAATTATGTTATTTAATCATATACATGTGCCCAGTGCACACTGTAGTACTATGAAAATGTACTAATTATTATCTAATATGTTTGTCCTATCCAAGGCAAACCATAAATCAAATTTATTTATCAATATATATTATGCTATTATGCCCTCGTCATAATCTACAATATGCTTCAATAGTGTATTGGACTACTACTGCAAATAGATGACATCACCTAAGTCATCAAATGATTTGGTAAAAATTAATCAATTTATTGTATTATTCTATAAATAATAAATTTATAACATTATTATATCATTAATATATGAAATGAATAACTAAAACAAACAATAAACTAAACTGTACAGAACATTAGCACATCACAAACTGACAATTTCAGACATAAAATGAATCTATAAACTAAGGAGAAAAAAATCGGAAGTACACTAAGAAGGTCAAAGATTGAACTAAGTCAAGCTGAAACATGTACTCAAAAATCAAAGACGTAACAATGGACTCATAACGGTTAATACAAAATCTATGAAATAAGTTATAGAAGATCAGAATTGACGAGATAGATAACGAACATTATTACAGAACTGAATAAAGATGAAATTAGTACAGAAAAAAATACACCAGTTATTCACAGAACTGCACAGCTAAAACACTTAGTATCGAAATCTTGCAATGTCGAGCAGAACAGTTCCCTGGTTAATTTGTTAGGGGCTCCCGTACATATTGCAAAACTTCAATAATCCCTAAGAACGACTGAAATCTCTGTGGTCAGCTTTTCGCGACATTCCAGAGGTTTCAGCTCCCTCGCCAACCAACCCGCTAACATGTATAATACAACATAATACATATGAAAATCACAATCAACATTAAACAATGATTTGCAAAAGACATGTCGGCGAAATAGCAAAGAGGACATGACAGCGTAAAAGCGAAAACAATTACTTAGCTTTTAGCCTAGATAAATTCGTACAGTGCCTGCTTCGCCAACAGACTGAAGAGCTCATATTGCCTGATAATGCTGGTTGAATCTAGTTTTCAATGGTAATTGAGCATGCAGAAATTCTTTTCTTCAACGACGTTGAGATGTGGCTGCCATTGATACTGAAGATTTGTACTGATGCTAAGGGCGTCTGACGTCATAGGTGTACACGCAAAAAGTGTCCATTTTCGCTCGAAGGGAATTTTTTCTTCTGAACTCGGTCTTCTTTGATAATTTTGACGATTAGATTATAATTCCACACCACATCTGGCCACCAGCTGATAAGGAAAGGTTGCTGATAAGTGTAGCGGTCAGTTTGCTGAGCCTCTCCATGTAAAAGTGCCTGGTTAAAAACTGGGGATATTATTTTGTATTTCCTAGTCTAAGGGCATTAATCCAGGTTTTTGTTGGGATGATTGTTGACAGGGTAGTGATCTCACTTGTCTGTTATGTCTGTGGTCTGTTTTGAAAACCGATGTCAGTTCTGCCTGATATGGTTTCAAACCGTCTACTTTGAGCGATGCTCAAAAAGGTCATGCGTCTCAGTGCGCATGCGTGACTTGTGGCGGGATTTTGAGGAAGCCATTACCGACTAGAGTATCGGGCTTTGTTTAAGAGAGTCAAGATGTCTCTTGATAAGTCCTCTGTGGTTCGACAAGATGTCGTATATTATTTAATGTGTATTCTTAGCGCCTGGGAGGCGATGTGAGTGTGGTTATATTTATTCTGAAGGGACAGAAGGTAATTGACTCTTTGAACTGTTTTCCTTATTGATAGAATCTTCATGACTCGTATTATCGATAGTTTATGATTCTTTCCCTGAGCGGGAAAACGTACCACCAAGTATCCTTGAAAGGAAGCTCACTATGTATTCTGATTATGCACTAGGCTGGTGCATGCCCGAAGTATATATATATCTATATTGGTCTGTATCCCGCATGGCGGCGATAATGATTATACAAGGCGGGATTCCCCTTGTTTGATGAAGAATCACCCGGAGGCCATTTGAACTGTGAGTCCTCCATTTTGGACGGCCGGTTGGAGACATCTGATATCTGACTTACTGATGTCAGAGTAGAGTTTTGTTAAACTCACATAGGGAATATATCTTCCCTGAAGCTGATGATTGAGAACATTGTACGAGATCAGCTTTACAAAATTCATGCATAGCTAGATGATGACTGTATTAATATATCATGACCTGTTCAATGACTGTTGATATTAATGTCGGCATACCTGCCGTTTGTGGCATAAATAAAGTCCTGTAAACGTCAGAGCTGTTCCAGAAATCTATGAATTCATACCTGTGTAATTATAGAGAGTGTGATGTTATGTTCCTGCCTACTTTTTACTTCCACAAACTTTCAACACGCATTCGCAAACAAAACATTGAGATTTACTCACTCTTCGCATCATCTTCGATACCTCAAGTTATCTACACATATGCCAGCGTCGTTGCAGCCAACCAAGGCCTGCATACAATTGTGACAGCAGTTTGACGCTGTATCTCTCATAACACTATACTGGACATTCGCATGCATTCAACAGTACTTTCTCGGTGGCCAAACTGTATCTATGCTATTTGGGTCACGGGCACCCGTCACGCTTCACGCATATGGTGACGTTCAAGACTGTTTACCTTGTCGAGCCTATGCACACTTAAGAGACGGTTCGTACACTACTACTGGTCTTCATTTATACCGCCCACAAACACACATTAACATTTATAAAACCATTTAACTTTAAGATATACTGGTTCAGAGCTGGTTCAGTATTTTGTTGAATCGCGAATGCGTGCTTCGTTCGTTTATAATCTTCAATTGAGGGTCATCGTTATATGGACTCATTATGTGTTGAATGTCCAAGAAGACATTGGTTCCTATCGGAGCTCATTATTATATTATACATCTTCTCATCGGAAGAGTTCTTCACTACCATAATAATCAACATTGTCAATGCAAACAAACAGCCGTAACGTATCGATGTGGATAAGTCTTCAACTTGGAGTCCATGATTTATTAAACAGTTCACACACGAAGACATTTCACGTAGGTATACATTCACATACAGTTCATTAGAATTTACTTGCATATATATTCTTATCCGTCCGTGTCATATTGAATTCATGTCAGTAGAACATCATGGCTATATACATGTGCTGCTGGGATTCAGACAGCCAGAAGTGAGCGCATTAGTCTTGACGAAAATACTCAAATTACTTATCAACCATCCTTCCATAACGCAGGTTAATCACTAACCTTATGAATTCGCTTGTATATATTATTATCTGGACTGACCCTGAGTCCTGGTATCACTTTACATAAATATGGCTATTAGCAAAGCCTATCAACCTTGGAAGGAGGTAAAAACACGACTTCACGGCTTGACGGACAACGTAACAAGGGTCCAGTAACTAAGTCACGAAGCGTGACCTTATCGACGCTAACACGTCATAATTTGACCGTGTATTTCGCGTTCATTAATCCGTGAAGTACAAAAATCAATTTATATTAAGTCCATTGACCCCAAAAATGCGCACTGCCAATTCTATCAGACGATATCAATAAAACTACCGTAACAAGGACCGAGGACTAAAATGGAACCAGGCCAGGAGGAAGACAGCCGATAGGATAGTTTGGCGCTCTCTCTTCCAAACCTCTACACCTCGCGGTAGAAGGAGAACGACTAAGTAAGTAAGTAATCATCAATCATTATATAAGTACAGAACGTAACGTTATATAACTTAAGTAATCATCAATCATTATATACATGTTCTATTTAGCTATATACAACAGTTGACATGGGAATTGTCTCTGAAAGAAGAGATTTGTCAGTCCACTTTATGTCTATAATATCTGCCGTCAATGTCGGTAGTACGTAGTAACGGTCAGATAAACAGAGTTATAGTATATAGCAGGGTTATAATATATAATGTCACCAAGCATGCATTAAATAAATATCCTACAATGAAAGCGAAAGACATATGTCGCTAAGTCAGAATTTCTTCTTCGTACACTCTCAGACCAAGCTGGACTGGTCTGCGTGGGTAGGGGTCAGACAAAAGCTGGTACCCTGGTCCTCCAGGTTGGGGGTTTTAGCATAGGGCTGACATCCCTGTCTATGTAAAAAAATAATGAAGTTACGGAAACAACATCAAATGAATAAACTTTGCTGCGGGATGGACATTCGGAGTCTGTGGCTCGTATGACTGTCAGTGGTGAAAGCCGAAAGGAAGCCACTGACATGAAAACGGATGTCCTGACCGCAAAACAGGATACAAGAATAGGATTTTGGAATGTCAGGACAATGTACGAGACAGGTAAACTAAGACAGGTCACGGCAGAAATGAGAAACTATAGGTTACACATCCTGGGGATAAGTGAGAGCAGATGGACAGGGGCAGGAAAAGTTAAAACAGCAACAGGAGAAACAGTACTTTACTCTGGAAGAGAGGATGGACAGCACAGTGAAGGCGTAGCCATTATTCTACAGAAAGGGATAGAAAGGACATTACTGGAATGGAAACCCATCAACAACAGACTGATACGATTGAGATTGAGAGGGAGATTCACCAACACTACAATAATACAATGCTACGCACCAACGAATGATAGCGATGAGGAGGTCAAGGATGAATTCTATCAACAACTGCAGAAAGAAATGGAAGACACACCTAGATATGATCTGGTTATAGTAATGGGAGACCTCAATGCGAAAGTTGGTACACACAATACATATAATGAAAGAACAATGGGGAAATGCGGCAGCGGAACAGCAAACGAAAATGGGGATAAGCTAATAAGTTTCTGTAGCATTAACAACCTGGTCATTGGAGGAACACTTTTCCCACATAAGGAAATTCACAAGTTAACATGGGAATCACCAAATGGTCGGGACAGAAACCAGATAGACCACATCATGGTTAACGGTAGATGGAGACATGCATTACAAGATGTGAAGGTAAGAAGAGGTGCAGATGTGGGAAGTGATCACCATTTAGTAGTAGCAAAACTGAAAGTGAAACTAAGAAGGGCTGGGCCAACTGTAACTACACAGAAAAGGTTTGACATCAGCAAATTGAAGGACCCCCTTACCAGAAAAGCTTTTGCGGCCGACATTAAGAAACGATATAAATTTGGTTTAGTGGAGATGAGTCTAAACATCAGCATGGAGTAGGTTTTATCGTACATAAAGATAGATTGAACTCTGTCATCAGCTGCACCCCAATAAATAGCAGGCTTATCACCATTCGTATTGCAGCACATCCAAAGAACATCTCCATCATACAGGTATATGCCCCCACTACTGACTATGAGGATGAGGCAATTGATACATTTTATGACAATCTGGATGAAGCAATTAATAAAATTCCAAAGAAAGATCTTCTCATCGTTCTAGGTGATTGGAATGCTAAAATAGGGCCAGATGCATACGGTCACTGGGCTGGCACAGTGGGGAAATTTGGGACTGGAGAAACCAACGATCGAGGACTAAGGCTACTAGAATTTGCCAGCAACTATAAACTAACCCTTGCAAATACACTATTTCCTCATAAGTTATCAAGAAGAACAACGTGGCATGCCCCAAAAACGGAGATACATAACCAAATTGATTTTATTCTTGTATCCAAAAGATTCAAGTCCAGCATTAATAAAGCCAAGACTAGGACTTTTCCTGGCGCCGACATTGGTAGTGATCACGACATGGTATTGATGACGCTCAAGCTTAAACTCAAAAAGAACTATAATCAAAACAGATGTTCTCAGTTAAGATTCAATTTAGACAAATTGAAAGATCCAGAAATCGCGGGAATCTTTGAGGCAACTGTTGGAGGAAAATTCGCAGCTCTCAACTTTTTGGAGGATGATATCAACTCAATCACAGAGAACATGAAAGACGTGCTCATTGAATCAGCAACAGAAATACTTGGTAAAAGAAAGAAAATAAACAAACCATGGGTTACAGATGAAATTCTGAAGTTATGTGATACACGGCGAGAAATGAAAAAGGTTAAGAAAGAGGTTCCTGAAGCAGCGTTGCAATACAGTATGGTGAATAAAAATATTAGAAAGAAAATGAAACAGGCCAAAGAAAAATGGGTAGCTGATCAATGTGAGTCCATTAATACGGGGCTAATAAAAGGTAACAGCAAGGCAGTTTTTGACACATTAAGAAGACTATCAAAACCCCAACAGCCCAGGGTAACTGTCATAGAAGATAGCAATGGGGCTCTGTTCAATGAAAAAACAGCTGTAATGAGAAGGTGGACAGAATATTGTAAAGAATTATATAACTGTAAACTTGACACTGACTTAGGCATATTAAACAACATTAAGTGCGAAAACAGAGAACTCGGAAATGCAGCAATACTACGGGAAGAAGTGGAAGAGGCTATATGTTCGATGAAAGGAGGGAAGTCACCGGGTGTGGATAATATACCAGCAGAGCTCTTGAAATATGGAGGACCAGATATAGTAAAAATCATGACAACAATTTGCCAGAAGATATGGAGTACAAAAAAATGGCCAAAAGAATGGACGCAGTCATTAGTAATACCGCTTCCAAAGAAAGGAAATCTAAAAATGTGCAAGAACTACAGAACCATTAGCCTTATTAGTCATCCAAGTAAGGTGATGTTAAGGATACTTTTGAACAGAATAAAACAGAAATCAGAAGAAATCTTGTCAGAGGAACAGGCTGGCTTTAGACCAAAAAGAAGTACCTCAGAACAAATCTTCAATATTAGATTACTGATCGAAAAACATCTCCAGCATCAACATGATTTATACCATAACTTCATCGATTTCACAAAAGCCTTCGATCGAGTCTGGCATGAAGGTTTATGGCAAATAATGAGAAAATTCAATTTTGATACCAACATCATAGATATCATTGAAGCACTATACAAGGACGCAAGCAGTGCTGTTTTTGCAAGCAATGACATTGGAGAATTTTTCAAAACAACTGTAGGAGTTCGCCAGGGATGTATCCTGTCACCAGTGCTCTTTAACATTTATCTAGAACATATTATGCAGGAGGCTCTCTGCGATTATAAATCAACCATATCGATTGGAGGCCGACCTCTGTGTAATCTACGTTTTGCTGATGATATTGATCTGATAGCTGGAACAGAATCAGAACTTCAAGACCTTACCTCTAGACTGGAGAAAGTAACAAGAACATATGGGATGGAAATTAATATAGAAAAAAGCAAGATATTGGTGAATAGCCATAAGAAACATGTTCCGACCAACATTACGTTAAATGGGCAAACGTTAGAAGAAGTTAACACCTTTAAATATCTCGGGTCCACTATATGTAGTGATGGAAGATCAAATAAAGAAATCAAGACAAGACTTGAGATGGCCTCAGCTGCCATGACAAGGTTGAATGTGATCTGGAAAAGTAACATCAGTTTTCCTGTGAAGATCAAATTATACAAATCACTTGTATTATCTATTCTCTTGTATGGGTGTGAGGGCTGGACACTCACTGCAGATACGGAGCGAAGGATTCAGGCTTTCGAGCATAAATGTTATAGAAGAATTTTGCGCATTTGCTATAAAGAGCACAAAACAAATGTCTATGTTAGAGAGAAGATAAACACCTATGCAGGCCACCAAGAACCACTTTTGTCAATAGTGAAACGTCGAAAGCTTGCCTGGTTTGGGCATGTAACTCGTCATGACTCCCTTTCGAAAACGATCCTCCAGGGAACAGTCAAAGGTAAACGGAGAAGAGGAAGGCAAAGAAAATCCTGGGCTGATAACATCAAAGAATGGGCAGGACACGGTTTCTCCACACTTGTACGCATTGCTGAGGATTGAGAGCAGTGGAGGACCCTGTCTGCTGATGCTTCCACCATGGCACCCCTACGACCCATGACGGGTTACGGGTTGAGATGATGATGATGAGGAAAAGACATTGACTGATGATATAGACCAGAATTTCAACACCATTTCAACAATATATAAGGAAAGTAGCAAATCATGCTTAGGATTTCAGGAAAGGAAGAAGCAAGACTGGATAACACCAGAAACACTAAACACCATAAAGATGAGAAAGGAAATGAAAAGAAAGAAAACAGAAGCGAAGTCCCCCAGGTTAAAGCAACTATATAGCGAACAGTACAGCCAGCTGGACAGGGAAGTTAAACGCCAAACCCGAGCCAACAAAAGGAATTTCCTAGACGATCTTGCAAAACAGGCAGAAGAGGCAACACTGAGAAATGAACAAAGCACAGTATACAAAATAACTAAATTCATCAGCGGAAAACAAGGTGCAAACAATATTACATTAGTAAGAGATAAGCAAGGAAATCTCATCAAGACAGCAGAGGGACAGGAAACAAGATGGGCAGAGCACTTCAGAGAAACTCTGAACAAGGAAATACCAGAGACACAATTGAATGTTCCTGAGGCTGAAAACGATCTAGATGTTAATACAGACATTCCACGAAAAGAAGAAATCATCACAGCAATCAAAGGGTTAAAGAACGGTAAAGCTCCGGGCCATGATAACTTAAATGCAGAGCTATTTAAGACAGACCCTGAGCTAGCAGCAGAACTATTAGAACCACTATTTGCACAAGTGTGGAAAACGGGGACAACACCATCAGAGTGGAACAAAGGAATAATTGTCAAATTGCCCAAAAAGGGAGATCTTGCAGACTGCAATAATTGGAGAGGAATCACTCTTCTCTCAGTTCCCAGCAAAATACTAGGCAGGATAATTATATAGAGAATTTCAAAGGCAGTAGACTACAAACTGAGGAAAGAACAAGCAGGATTTAGAAAGAACAGAAGATGTGTAGACCATATATTCACTCTCAGGAACATTATAGAGCAGTGCTCAGAATGGCAAAGACAGCTTTACATAAATTTTGTTGATTTTGAAAAGGCTTTTGACAGCATACATAGGGACAGTTTATGGAAAATACTGAGGGCTTATGGAATTCCAAGCTGCATAGTGTCAATCATAAAAAGCCTCTATGCCAACTTTACGTGTAGTGTTGGGCAGAGCAACCTAACCTTCGAGGTGAAGACAGGAGTACGACAGGGATGCCCCTTATTAACCACTCTTTTTTTAACAGTCATAGACTGGGTGATGCGCCAGACAACAGAGGGCAGTCCAAGAGGAATAAGATGGACTACATTTTCTATATTGGAAGATCTGGAATATGCAGATGGCATTGCACTGCTGGCACATTCACATCAACACATCCAGGAAAAAACGGATAGACTTAATAAATTTAGCCAGCAGGTGGGCTTGAACATCAATTAAAAAAAGTATGAGGTCATGACGCTCAATGTGAGCAACCCTAAGCCCATATCAGTAAGGAATCAGCAATTGGTACAGACAGATACCTTCTCATACCTAGGAAGCATAGTAACACCAGACGGTGGGGCAGGCAAAGACATCAACATCAGAATGAATAAGGCAAGAACAGCCTTCTTTAGCCTAAATAACATCTGGAAGTCCCCCAATACAGCACAAGCACAAAATTAAGATTATACCAGAGTTGCGTGCTTTCTGTGCTTCTCTATGGTGCGGAAAGCTGGAGAGTCACAGAGAAGGAAATGTCAAAATTGTCCTCTTTTCACACAACATGCCTAAGAAAAATTCACCGCATCTTTTGGCCGAATACCATCACCAACCAAGATCTGCTTACTCGTAGCAAGCAAGAGGACATGCACACCATCATAGCTGGCAGACGCTGGAGCTGGGTTGGTCATGTCCTCAGAAGAGACCCCGATGCCATCACAAAAACAGCTATGCTTTGGACCCCTGAAAGAAAGCGAAAGAGAGGCCGACCAAAAACAACTTGGCGGAGGACTGTGGAGGCTGAGATGCAAATAATGAACCAGAGTTGGGGCACTGTACGAAGGATGGCCACCGACCGTGCAAAGTGGAATCAATTTGTTGTGCCCTACAAGACGCCACTAGGCGTGATGGCCACTGACTGCTTTGACGGTCGGTGGTTAAGGATCGAAGAAGAAGAAGAAGACACTCTCAGACGTCCACTTGAATGTTCTCAAAGAAAGCAGTAGTCAGTTTGAGGCTATTTGAATCCCCGTAAAGCTTTTCCACGAAAGGAGCTGGCGTCGGCCATATGCACTTTCTCTGTACCACATATAAGGGGCAACTTTGAAGCAGATGTTCAGCAGTCATTTTATCTGTGCCACAGTTACACTGATCGGTAGTTCCTATCTTTAGCTTGTTGAATAGATGGTATCTCAATCTGTTGTGGCCAGTGTGGAGTCTGACGATTACCACTTGTTCTCTTCTGTGGAGCTGGTAGTAAGCATCATTCTGTGTGTGCCCTGGATGATCTACATTCCATTTGTTTCTGTAACTGATTCTGATAAAACTCTTTGCTTCCTCAAAAGTTATGCTTGCATCAGGCTGAGGTAGATGGGAACCTTCTTTTGCCATTCTGTCAGCCTCTTCATTGCCGGCGATGTTACAATGAGATGGGATCCATTGGATCACAACACTTTTGAATCGTTGACAAAGTTTGTGGAGCACTACTCTGAGATCATCCAGGTCTGTATTATTTTGGCTTTTCAACGTTGCAATTACTGACTGTGCATCAGTAAAGAAAGCAACTTGTCTCTCTGCCCTTTCTTCTGTCAATATAACCTCTGCTGCAGTTTTCAAGGCCTCTGCCTCTGCTCTGAAGTTGCTGAAGAATCGTCCTGTCGCCACTGACAGCCTTTTTTCTGCACCAGTGCTTAGGTCAGAAAGACACCCCCACCTCCACTTTCTGTTTCATTTGTTGCTGATCCATCTGTGTATGCATGGGTCCAGGTGTTGCGTGGATAATGTTTCTCTATGTATTTTGTCGCTATGGATTTTCTATCTGTTGCAGTTTGGCTCTTTTTTCTTTCAATTCCAGGAATGTTTTCTATCATTTTAGGGAAACGATTTTGTTTCCAAACTGGAAGCTTGTGTGCAGTGTAGATGGGTTTAACAGTGGATATTTCATCTATGGATACTGCTCTCATTTGTGGTTTGGTTGATTCTACAAAACTACTTCGTTTGAGTCTTTGCCTTCTAAGAGCACTTATTCTATGGCACATTGGGTGGTCTGCTAGTCTTTTGAATTTTTTGGCCTGTTGCTGAGCCCTGCAGTCTCTTTTATCTGTCATTCGCTGGAGGCAAGTAATGTTTTCGAGTTCTTTTGTAGGTGCTGACTTCATGCCTCCCGTTATAATTCTCATTGCTTGATTTTGGAGTCTGCTAATTTTATCGAAGTTTGTCTTAGCTGCTGTTGCCCATGCTGCCATGCCATATTCAAGAACTGGCCTCACACGCCCTGTGTACAACGTCTTAAGCACTTTCTCATCTGCACCCCAAGTTGTTCCAGCAAGTTTTTTCATAATTGCCATTCTTTGTCTTGCTCTCATTCGATTTCTGTCAACCTGTTTTTTTCAAGTCAGACGGCGATCAAAAATAATGCCTAGGTAGTTCGGATTTTCATTTAATTGAAGATTTACTCCGTTTAGTACTAATTTGAAGCTCTGAGGTCTAGTTGAGAGGGAAAATACAGTGTACGTTGTTTTCTCTTCATTAATCTTCATGAGCCATGTTTTGGCCCACTCTTCCAGTGATATTAGTGCTTGCTGCGTCAGAATGTTTGCAGTAGTGATATGTTCTTCCGAGATCCACAACGCTAAGTCATCTGCAAAGGAAGCATTGTGTGCTATTTGTTGAATATTGTCAGTTATGTCATTTATGTATGCAAGGAACAGTGTAGGTGACAGGACTCCCCCTTGTGGGACACCCTGCTCTAATATAAACTTTTTACTAGTCTGTCCTTGCAGCTGTACTCTGGCGGTTCTATTTTTCAGGTAGTGACCAATCTATTTGTACATTCGCCCACATACACTACTTCTCTGCAGTTTGACTTTCAATCCCTCTTTCCATACTGTATCGAAAGCTTTTTCTAAATCTACCTAAACCACTAGCGTGTGTTTTTTTTTTCGTGGAAGGCATCTTCGATTTCCTTAGCTATATATGTGATTTGATCCTCAGTGGATCTGTGTTGTCTGAATCCTGCTTGTTGATGGTTTAATAGGTGTTTGCTTTCCAGGTGCCACATCAGTCTGGTATTTATCATGCGCTCCATCAGTTTTCCTACACAGCTTAGTAGGCTGATCGGTCTGTAACCATTTGGTTCTTTCGAGTCCTTGTTTTTCTTTGGTATAGGTATCAGTATAGCTTCTTTCCATGCCTGTGGGACAATTCCTCTTTTCCAACTGTAGTTAGTACTACCAGAAGCTTCTTTTTTGCCCTTTTGCCGAGACCTATTAACATTTCATTGGTTATTCCATCTTTTCCATGTGACTTCTTTTTCTTTAGTGACTTTATTGCCTCTTCCATTTCTGCCATTGTCAAATTTGTCATCATATGCTCTTCAGGTGCAATCTGTGTGTTGTCATGAATCAACTGTTCATCTGTGACGATTTTCTTCCTGTCAGCGGGGACATCAATGTGATTTGTGCTAGCAAAGTATTCTATAAATGCATTTGCAGCTTTTTTCCTATCAGCATATTGTCGCCGTGTTTCAGTGCGATTTGTTTGTAATGAGATCCTTCGTTGTTCAAGGCTCTAACCAGTTTCCGTAGCTTATTTCCGTCTTTATCTAAGTTTAGATTTTCTGTTTTTTCTTTCCAGAGTCTCTTGTTGTTTTATTTAATGTTTTTCGGTATTTTGCAGTGGTGGCTTTGAGTAATATGTTTGCTTCGGTTCTTTGTTCTCTTTCTGCTGTGTTTCTGACCTCTGTTACTTCATCTTCGAGCCTTTGAAGTTCTTCAGTCCAGAAAGGTTTGTAATTTTTTTTTTCTTGCCCCTCTGGGAATAGAATCAGTGGCTGCTTGTAGTATGGCTATGTTTAGGCTTTCGACCATCGTTTTCATATTTCCGTGCCATGTGTTAATGGTTTCACAAAACCTGTCTGACAACATTGAAAACTTGTCCCAGTCAGCTCGTTTGTAGTTCCATCGAGGAAGTAGTTTTTCTTCCTGCGGAACAAATTCCATATTTATGACCAGCTTTATTGGTTTATGGTCACTACCTGCTAGCTGATCAAGCACATGTCTGTCTATTTTACGTCTGATATTTCCTGTAGAAAAGGCTAGATCTGGAGTGGAAGTAGTGTGCCATCTTCTGGAGTAAAAACTGGGGTTGTGATGGGGACTGTTGATTAGGTGAAGATTTGTATCTATCTCCCAGTCCTCCACTTCGTCTCCTCTGTTGTCTGTATCTGGGTATACCCATCTCAGAATTTGATGTGCTCGACTGATTCTAGCCTTGGATGCACCAGTCAAATCGTTAACTGTCTGAAACTATCTACGCATCTCCAAACACCTGTATCGGGGCGATAGTGAAAGATATATGTCACTAAGTCAGAATTTGATGTGCTTGACTGATGCTAGCCTTGGATGCACCAGTCAAATCGTTAACTTTGTCTGAATCTATCTACTGTACCCCTGTATGTCAGATTTAACAAAATACCCAACATCATTGTCTAAAGTTAATGTGGACATGACCATATAAGTGCCATTATCATCATCTCCTAAGTAAGTAGTACCTATAGTACATATACTGCAAACATGTCGTATCTCTGATGTCGCTATATAACCAGCGCAATGTCAAGTAGTGACGTTCATCCTCGGTGCCATATGTGCAGCTATCTCTGAGCCAGAGAACTTCATATTTTGCTATAACTTGGCTGGGTCTGTATCGTATCTCTTCTTCTCTCTCTTCTTTTTTTTTCCTTTATTTGGTCCTGAAATTCATATATCATAAGTCAACATGCATATTATGCTTTATATGTGCTAATAACTATCAGTCTTGATCCTCTGGTGTGCTGAGTCTTGTACCTTGGAAAGAATCTTGTTTGGGCTTCATGAGATTGTATATCGTTATTTTAGTTTGCCATGACTCATGTTTCTATATGATTAGTCTAATTTGTCACCACTTTATGTTTATATAATTAATCTACTTTGTCACTCAAGTTTCTATGTGACCAGTTTAATTTGTCACCACTTTATGTTTATATAATTAATGTAATTCACTACCGATAATACTCTATGTGATTAAGTTTTGTATTCTGTATCTTTCGTCTCCAAAGCTCTACACTCTCTCTTTAAAAGGTTAGTGAATAATGTAGGTGTCTAAGTGTGCCCCGGAATATCGATAATAACTAAATTTAGCCACAGAGAGACTTAATTAAATAACTTAACGTTGGGTACTATGTTGATTAAAGTACCCTTTAAGCACTATAGCTGGGTGAGTGCTGCGAGTTGGTACTGTTGCTGGGTGAGTACTTTTACGACGATTACACTGCCTGCATGAATTTCGAAATCTCCTTTGCAAGCTCTACAGTGTAATTTCTCTACTGGAAAGGCGACTGTCGTACTGTGATGAAGTTGGTATTGACTGCTGTATCGTATTTATAGTCGCTCTGCAGGAGAATGGGGGAGAACGAATATTTGTATGTTGTTGTAAACCTGGCAGCGGTTTGTGTGCTTGACGATGATTTTAACTTAACATTAAACTCCCTTCTTTAAATATTATTACAAAAATCACCTTATGCTAATTTTCTCAACCGTAACCATGTACTCATCAAACCTACTTAAGTCTAATTCATCCTTGTTTTCACCAACCGTGACTTAGATGGTTTCCTCCATTTCTACAAAAGCATCGCCGTACAACATCTTACTTCTCTTCTACTAAAACAAATAGTCTGCCTCCCAAAGTATTCAAATTTCCTAAACCATTTTTCTACACCCTTTCGCTTCACTAAAACCCAATCACCGTTCATATGAACCTTGCCTGAAGCACAAATAATGCTTCTGGCAAACATAACGGTGACACATGATACGTCTACGGTCGAGCTCGACTCCAAGATATCTCGGGCATTCTTCGTATGCTAGCATCTCTCCACTCATCCAGACCTCTTGTTTAGACTGAACAGGCTAGGCACAGTTTTCTCTACATTGATTTCAAGTTTCCAGAACTGACAGTATGCATAGATGGTTTTTAGGTTTTTGTTCATATTTTTGGTGATGGTTTAGAGGTATTTTCTTTTTGTCCGGATGACTAGGTCATCAGTAAATAGTGCTGACCCAGATGTTTATGCTATAATTCTGGCAGGACTTGACGATCCTGGGATACTGATACACTAAATTGCCTCCCTTCGGGGATCTGAAAAATGCATCTATATCCCCCACCCGCTTTTGACATCATGTACATGTCTCAAAGACAACAGACTCTATACGAGCTCGGGTGTCGCCTCGGTTATCAAGACTCGCGCTGCTCTTCGGTACCTGGGGAGGGCAGTGAAAAGTATACTACCAGTAATACACATAACACAGACACACTATGCATCCTCCAACTCAACATATCAGAAATCCAAAACAAAAGAACTATAACTAACAAAGCTTCTACTGGACCTTAAAATCCATGTTCCAGGTATCCAAGAAGTAATGCTACCAAAAGACACCTCCTTCCATATCACAGGCTATACAGTGTACCAGTGCAAGTGTATAAAATGTCAAGGATTAGTGACACGTATCCGGAATGACATACAGGCTGAGGTTTCCGCTCTTAAAACCAATGACGAAACAGATCTACAGGAAGTGATAGTCTGGAGTGGTAGAAAGCCATTGAAAATCATTAACATTTACAACCCGCCAAAAACACACCTTGCTCCGAAGCCTTTCCAGACCACGGACTTGAGGAGAATGATCATTGCTGGTATGATCACATAGAACCACATTGTCACGTGTCAGTGCCTAATGATTATCCCTGCCGCGTGTAGTTTCCTGGGCGGTGGGAGGGTGTACCCGATGAAACAGGAAAAGATTAAGGCTACAGTCCCTTCAGGTATGTCGAAAGTTGTGATTAACATGACGTCCACATCCTCAGAAGAGACCATGACACCATCACCAGAACTACCATGCTATGGACTCCAGAAGGAAAGCGAAAACATGGCCGGCCAAAAGCCACATGGCAGAGAGCTATAGAGGCGGAGATGCTAAACATGAACCAGAGCTTTGGCACCACACGAAGGGTGGCTGTCGACCATGTAGTGAAGTGAAACTGTATGACAACACGCTCAAAATTTCACCGCTCATAAACTAGCCATCGTATTTTTAAATCTATAAATAACTACAGTATTTGAAAAATGTCTAGGAACCCAGTCAAATTTACCGCTAATATTTTATCTAGTGTAGTTTGAAGTTATCTGAGAATCAAGTCAAAAGTTACCGCCCACCAAAATTATCGAAGAGCATAGTACAAATTTAACAACCAATCATAATGCTTCTTTTTTTTTTGGTAAGGATAAAGAAACCTTTTCACGTGATAACAATGCCTATTTTGTGTTTTTGACCGAACGAAGATATTTTATTTCTTAACAACTAAAGATAGTTAAACAGTAGGAAATGTCTCAAATTATAGCGGTGGTATTGATTAACACATAAGCATAAATACTCACGCATGATAAAATTGTATTGTAGTAGAAAAATTTAGTTTAGTGATATTTTCACATCAAGGTAAGGCCAAATTTAATTACGGTACTTAAAAATTACCAAGAAAGGAATGCAAAGAAATAACTACAGGAAAACCACATAGAACGATAGAGAACAAGGGGCCGTTTAATTATCACTTTTCATAATTAAAATCGGTCCGCTAATAACTATAATATAAAATATTAAAATTTGGTCAGATTATACAGACAAGCTCAGAATCGCAAAAATTCAATAGTGACAAGTCTCAAAAATTAACTTTTTGACTTTTCCTCCGATTGGTCTGGTGTAGTTCTATAAATAACCACAGGGTCTTACGGAAACCGCCACTATTATTTGGAAATATACCGAGCTGAATGAATCTAGCAGACTGTGTCTACCCAGTCTTTTGCCGTTCTGACCTGTTAACAGAACTAGATTCCCATTGAGGCCAGTTCAGTTTGTGTGTTTTTTACCCGAGGGTAGGAGAGATACTTCTATTTGCATAGTTTGTTAAATAATTGACGTGTGTTAGCCAACTTTTGTGTTCAGTGCAAAGTGGAAAGTGAAACTGCCGGCGGGATGTGTTGTGTCACCCTAACCTAAGTAGGAATGTGTGTAGTAGTGCAGGCTTGTTCGAAATGAAAAAAAAATGTGTATGGTGTTTGCAAATTGGCAACAAATTTACGACTATAAGTGTTAGGGGTGGTTTAATTTAGTATTTTCTTCTGGAGTGACACACTGTTAAAAGATCAAGTGATAAACATATAGGGAAGGTTAGAATGAGGTAATCATTAGGTCACATGCTGTATTGTATTTATCATGATTATTGTATGGAAGCCAAGCAGGACGAGGGACACAAACATTGAATAAACACAGAGAAAGAATGATTACATGAAACTGATTGTAGGAAATGGAATTCAAGGTCTTGTGCAACTTGTTATCTCACATCTCTTACAATGGTAAGTTTTAATATTGTTTAGGGGTGAATAGATTGAGGCATGCTTCTACATGGAATGGGTTGTCCTTTTAATCCAGGTTATATCACGAATTTACCTCGTGGCTGCATTAAATTGAGAGGAAGAGCGTGTGAGAGTTGAGAGCTCCTTATAAACCTGGAGCCAGACCCCCGTCTTCTCAGCCAGGAGTCACAAAGTTGGTGATCCTGACTACTATTAAAAGAACAGCAGCAGCAACAGTCTAAATATAAGTCCTTTAAGAAGACAATGTCAGTTTGTCCAAACTCATTCGCCCAAGAAAACTTAAAAACATTGGTATGATGAAAGTATCAGACCTTCTAAAGTAATCAAAAGACCCTACAGTGTAGTACTAACAGAAGTATCAATATTATGAAGAGGAACTGTGTGTGTAATTATTACTGTGACCACTTTACAAAAATGGAACAGATTTTCCAAACTATTTATTTCACTGTGTAAATATTATTTTCTTGATTTTGAGAATTCCTGACCTAAAAGATTGATGTTCAGGATAATTAAATTGTACATAACATTTCATACAGCCTTGCTTAAATAATTTTATTAAAGTTGAAGTTCTGTTTGAAATTAATCATTAATTATATTAAATACATTCCCCTAGACCCGTAGCTAAATCACTTTGGGATCAGAAGAGGTAGCGGTTAGGGACTCAGAGTACATCATCATCATCTTCTCTGAGAACTTACATAGCTTGACCCCACTTTGATATCTATACACCCGTGCTCTTTTCAGAGAAGGGGGTATTACTTATAAGACCAGTCTCTTATCTGGCACTATCCTGGTATCATCTGATACACCTATTTGTCCAGGATAGCCCATCTTTTAATAACATCAAAACCTCTTATGACAGACCGAGAAAAGTGGAGACAGTTTGTTGCAGCCCTACAAGACGCCACAAAGCGTAATGGTTTCTGATTGCTTTGTCAGTCAGCGAACATGGACCAAAGAAGAAGGAGAATATGACGTCGCCTTACTACTGCGTTACCCCAGCGGAGATCGAATATAGCAGAACTAAATTTATATAAATAATTAATCAACATCTTGTCGTTAGGGTTGTGGAGTCGGTCACAAAAGTTTCCAACTTCGATTCCTGAAATTGTAGAAGTCCGACTCCGATTCGGAACCGACTATAGTTTTTTTACTAGTCATAGGGCAAACAAATTGGAGATGGAATCCGAACATTTGTCTTTCAACCTCGGCTCACTCTTCACTGAAAAAAAAAACCACTGACTCCACGACTCCGACAAAAACCCCGGCTCCACAGCCTTGGTTTTCTTCTTCTACTACTTCTTCGTTCACTCTCAGACATTCAACTTAAATATGTTCAAAGAGAACAGTGGTCAGCCTGAGGCTGTTGACCTCTCCGTAAAGTTTTTCCACCAATGGTAACTGGTGATGGGCATTTGCGCTTTCTTTGTTCCTCATAGTCATATGTTGGTCCCCTTCGAAGTAGATGTTCTGTAGTCACTTTGTCGGTGCCAGAGTTACAGACCTTGGCAGTTCCTGGTTTAATCTAACATCCTACATTATATCCCACAGCTAACAGTATCATGATTATGCAAAATTTCATTTTAATGTGATTTATCCTTCTTCAACTAATATACCAAAAACTTGAAACGCTTTTTTATTCTCAAAACAAGCTGATGTGGAGATGGAATGAAGTAGTACTAAAGCAACAATAAGGTTGTGCAAATACTGGCAACTTTATAATATAAAGCACATTGCAACACAAACCACTACCTTTGCTGCAGGCATCTTGCAAGGAGGCCAGATACAGTGATGGCCCATGCTTCATAAGAAGCAAACCGTAAAATGAAAGAATAAATGATTGATAATCTTTAAACACTGTCCGCCTTTATCACCATGCCCCTTTTCGATCCGACAAATTGCAAGTGCCCAAGCCTAGGCATGACTTATTCAAGAAAATCTTTGCGTACTCTGCTGCTCATCTTTGGAATTGTCTTCCACATAACCTAAGAAACAACCCCAGTCCCTATTAATACAATTGTAGACTTTTCGAATACTTTATGAGTTCTGATTACATGCGTCCCCTAATGGGATTATCTTTTCTTAAAATTTCAACTGTAGGTTCTGATGACGATGTTTGTACTTTTCAACATATGTTATGTCATGTTTATAAGTAGTTAATGTTAATATGAGTGTGCTATTTTATTTTACTTTACAACGTTGAATTCCTTGACACTGATATGTAAAATGCATGTGAGAATAAATGAATTCAGTATGAAAGGTGAGAGAAAGGAACGGCAGAATGTCAGACGGGACTGCGTGCCCTATTCTCAACCCTTTGAAAATAAAGTTCGTTCGTTCGTTCGTTCTTTTGTTTGTTCCCTACAGAGCTTGGAGCTCACTTTCATTAAGCCAGCATAAACCATAGCCAGCCCCAGGTACAACCTCATGTTAGTGGCCTTATACGACATGCTTGAGCAAGCAGTCATCTGATTCTGTCTCTGTCTCATCAAAGTCCCTACATGTGGTAGCCCTGAAGCAGTACTAACCTAGCGCATAGGTGTATTGTAGGGTTCCCATTCGTCCCGTTTTTCCCGGGACAGTCCCGTTTTTTTTATAAAATGTCCCGGTGTCCCGAATTTATTCCAAATGTCCCGCTTTTTAAGGGTCCTTCCTGAAAAAAAATCTTTGGGTAACGGATTTTATTCCGTGTTTTAGTAGTGTAATTGAAGTGAAGGATGAAGTAAACAAACTGGTGGAAAAATTAAACTACAGGAAGGCAGAAAAGTTTCTTACCACTACTGTGAGAAATCAGTTGCAAGAATTAGAAAAAGAAGGACACCTAACAGTTGAAAAGTTTCAAAGCTGTGCAGTAGATTTCTATGACACCTGCATTGAATATATTCAGGAGTGGTGTACACCATTTCTTACGCCTCTTCAGTCTATGGATTGGATCAATTTGAAGGGAAAGGAGTCTGTGACTTGGAAGAACATCCAAGAAAGTTACATATTCATGAAGACAGTGTCACCAAATTTTACTGTGAATGAAGAGGACTTATTTGATGAGTTTGCATGTGTGAAAAAATATTGTGAAAGCAAATTTAATGTGTGGGGTGAACTGAAGGATCAAAGTGTCAGTGAAAAATGGTGTGAGATGTTCGCTCATTTTACAAATCAGGATATAAATGCTGAGAACCTGAAATGCCTAGTTAGTTTTTATTTGGCACTGCCAGGATCCAATGCAGCTGTTGAACGTGTTTTTTCATTAATAAATGCGCTTTGGACAGACGAAAAAAAAACAGACTTAAAATTGAGACAGTGAAAGCTTTAACCATTATAAAGACCCATTTTAAGGATTTCTCTTGTGCTGAGTTCTATGTCCAAATATCAGAAGGAAAAAAAAACTTCTTGAACAGGCCCATAAATCTGATAAATATTCTGATGAATCTGAAATATAAACTTTACTATTGTGTATTTTTTGAAGGTGCGGTTTTCTAATTAAGTATGTTTGTAATTTAGAATTCTTTTTTAAAGTGGAAGTTGTGTTAGTTAATGTGTGTATATTTATACCAGTATCTTTTTTTAAGTGCAATATATAATATATAATAGATTTATTTGTGCTTTAACTTAATTTTTAACATGTCCCGTTTTTTTACAAAATGTCCCGGGTTTTTTAGGTAAAAATTTGGAAATGTCTCGGTTTTTAAACAAAACATTATGGGAACCCTAGTGTATTGGCACGTGTACTAAGTAACTCACAGCTGTCTACACAGCCATAACCTTGCAACCTAAGCATCGAGAACGTTCGATCATTCATTGAACTTCCCACCACGACTATTCGACAAACAGCTGTGTTGTTTCAGTGCCGTGGCAGGCATGAATATGGCAGGTTGGTTATGTACTAAATGTTCCTCTGTAATGGAAGAGTTGTCACAAGAATCTAAACTGGCATTTTTCCATCACGCGCTCTAGTGCCGGGGTTCTCAAGTTTTTGTTTGCTCATGTGTCCCCTCCCCCTTCCCCTTCTGAGTCTCATTTACCTCTGTGCCCCCTCCCCCCCCTGACAGTCACTGTTATCTGTAGAAAAAGATACTTTACCATCTTACAGTGACCCAATATGGCGTGCCTCCCCCCCCGGGAGCCATACGGTCTACGTTGAGAACCACTGCTCTAGTGTACATAACCAAGTGCTAGTACGATCTATAAAAAAGATAAAGATAGTCACATAGCTGATACTGCCGTAAGGAAGTTAAGTGTTAGAGACCTGATGATAGGAAACTCTTTACAGAGCGATACAACAGGAAGCAATCTGATCATCAGAAGCAGTCCCCCCGTTCGACAAGTTCTTCGGCCCGATATACTCCTTTACACTCTAAGGGGGCGGGCCCACTTGGGTCATGACTCCCAAGTGTCTCAGCCTCCTGTTGTCTTGACCAGTTCCCTTCCTCGTCGCCTTTTACTTCCCTAACTCAAGAGCAGAGCCAGTTATCCATTTACAGCCGGGTAGACTGGAGCGTTTGTTGCTACACTTCAAGACGCCACTAGGCGTGATAGCTGCTGGCAGCTTTGTCAGTCAGAGGCTAGGAATCCAAGAAGAAGACTGGAGCATGACGATACACGTGACTTGAACCCAATACCTTTGCCGTGAGAGACCAGCACTTTTACTACTACATCATCATCAACCTGGAAAAGATTGTAATAAAAAGGGAGAGGCACTCCTTGAATTTGCTGAACAACAACTGTCAAAATATAAGGCAGAAGAGGAGGAAAGGAAAGCTATTGCTAAGGCAGAGATGGAAGAACTTGAAAGAAAAGAGGCTGAAAGGAAAACTATTGCTAAAGCAGAGATGGAAGAACTTGAAAGAAAGGAAGCTCAAAAGAAAGCAGAATTAAGACAAGAAGAAGAAAGAAAGGTGTCAAGAGATGAAATCCTACGGATTGAAGAAGAGAATAAATTGAAACGACAAGAAATCATACTGCAGCAAGAAATGGAACTGCAACGGCTTAAATTGGAAACAGCAAAACTTAAGTCGCAGAGTGCTGCAACAAGCCAAAATGATAATGCTCAAGCTGGATCTTCATCCACCCGACTTAAGGGCAATTATTACTTTAAACTACCACCATTCAAGTTACACGTGGATGACCTTTCATCGTGGCTGGCGCGCTTTGAGGATATATGTAAGGTCAATAACCTTGACAAAACTGCATGGGCACTTAAACTTAAAGAATTTCTGGATGGCGAACCTGCAAGTGCAGCACAAAATATAGATCCAACATTATCAACAGACTATGAGGCCATTAAGACGTTGTTACTACGTCGTTTCCACTTGAACGAAGAGGCATGTAGATTACGTTTTAAAAGTTTGTTACCAGATAACAATAAAGATTTCACAGGTTTTATTGCTAACATACGCAATACTTTTAACAGATGGGTTGAACTGGCAGGTGTCAACAAATCTTACGACAAGTTAGTCGATTTGTTATTAAGGGATAAAGTATTATCTTCTGTCAGCCCACCATTCTTTGCTTATCTGCAAGAAAGAAAACCAGAATCTATTGATGAGTTAGAAAAAATTTCTTTAAATTACTGCACAGCTCATCCGAATGCTAATATTTCTGGCTCGTTGATAAGAGAACCACTTCCTGTAGCCTCCAATATGGCATATCATAATCATAACAAACCTAGAACACACAGTGTGGACAGAGGTAGGTTCAAAGGAAACTATGACATTAATTTTCATAAGGGACAGAATAACTTTAACAATAACTTTAATAGAGGAAGACAACATACCAGAAATTATTCACCTCAGTCAAGATACAACAGTAATCCACGTAACTCAAGTTATAATCGGTCATATAATTATAATAATGGTAACAAGTGGAACAATAGCGATAATTATAACTCGAGACATCGAGATAACAGTTACAATAGAGGACAACGGGATAATTCATCCAATTATTCTCGTCATCGTTCTCATTCTCGTAGATCGACAAATTATAACCATAATACAGGGGCAGCCGTTACTACTGCTACAACCCCTGGGGTTCAGAGTTCACCTACTGATAACAAAATACAGTCTTCGTCTACTTGTTTTGCAATGAATTATAACGTGGCAAATAGTTGCCCAACATGTAATCTTATATTTCAGAAAGCAAAAGAGACAGTTCTGAACTGCGGACACATTCTACCAGAAGTCAGTCTAGCAGTCAATGACGGAACAGGCTCGCTGATCTTCAACAGAGGAAAAGTTAATGGATCCATCGTCTCAGTCTTAAGAGATTCGGGATCGACCACGATCGGAATCCGTCAGACACTTGTTCATCCGAATTGTGCAACTGGAGAACATGTCAGGTGTATGACCTTTGGTGGAACCATAGAATGTTATCCAACAGCTATTATCTATATTGATACACCTTTTTTCACAGGCAATGTTAAAGCATGCATGTTAAGAAACCCAATTGCCGACCTTATGGTGGGATGCATACACGGAAGTAAAGATTGCACACCAGAAGAGATTATTGAATGGGAAAAAAATAATCTATGCATTGGAAATGCAGCAATAACCAGAGCACATACGAAACAATTAGAGACTATGGACACTGAAAACAAGGAAACAGATGATCATGAAAGTATCGAGATTCATTCTGCTATTGACCGAGTATCCTTTGCTGCAAAACAGAGGGAAGACAGGTCACTAACAAAATTTTTTACACTGGTCAACAAAGTTGACAATCTTTCTATGAACAAAAAAAATAGTCATTGGTTTATTATTAAAAATGACATTTTATTAAGATGTTTTATGGATAAAACTCAGATAAGACAACAAGTCATGGTACCTTTTGCTTTTAGGCGGTACATACTTCAACACGCACATGATTCTAAGTGTGCAGGTCACATGGGTTATACTCGTACACGTTCGCGAGTATTATCTTCTTTTTTTTGGCCGGGAGTATCACGAGATATTTCACAGTACGTACGCTCCTGTACGATATGCCAAGAAGTGAAAGCACGGGGAGCCTTTCACACGGCGCCTATTCAGGCTTGTGACATATCTGTGAGACCTTTCGACAAAATGGCCATTGATATCATTGGCCCACTTTTACCATCAGCCAGCAGAGGACATAGATTTATTCTCACTTGCATCGATTTATGCACACGATGGCCAGAAGCCATCCCATTGAAAACAACCACCACCACCACAGATGTAGCTGATGCACTACACCTGATCTTTTCTAGAGTAGGTTTTCCTAGAAAACTTTTGTCAGATCATGGTTCTCAATTTATATCTGAGACTATGACGGAGGTAATGAAGACTTGGCAAATAGATAGAAATCTCAGCAGCATTTATCACCCAATGAGTAATGGTGCTGTAGAAAGACTTAACCGCACACTCAAACAAATGTTACATAAAGTTACAGTTAACCATCCACAGGACTGGGACAGAGTTCTACCAGCGGTGTTATTCGCTTATCGAGAGGTGCCACATGAACAAACTGGCTTCTCTCCATTTCAACTAGTCTTTGGCGCTCCACCAAGAGGTCCTATGGGACTGATAAAAGATTTATTAATAGATTCTGAGATGACTCAGGACACTCAGTCATCCTATGAGTATGTAATTAATCTCCGGAATAACATTATTGATGCCTGTAAAATGGCAACAGCTTCATCTGAGGCTGCGAAAGAGAAAGCTAGAACTTTCCAAAACAGTAATAGACGATTACGTCAATTATTTCCAGGAGATCAAGCTTATGTGTTATTGCCACATAACAATAATAAACTACTAATCTCGTGGAACGGTCCTTACCAGGTTATCAATAAGATTTCTGATGTTGATTATGTCCTGGACATTAAGGGACATCACAAAATATTTCACATAAATATGCTCAAGCAATTTCATACTCGACCTGAACATCTACAAGCTATTTTTCACGAATTAGATGACACTTTCAGACCTACATGTCACTATTCTAATTTATCTGTTATCCAGGAAGAAGAATCTTCTTTTCCTGAGGTACAGTTAGCTTTACCTGTACCTGTAGTACAATCTAGCGAATCTTGGCGGGACGTAACCATCTCTTCGTCGGTTACACCGCAACAGCATCAAAAGATTGCTGATCTTTTACAATCTTACCCAGATGTGTTGACCGATGTTCCAGGTCGCACATCAGTCATTAGTCATGACATCACTCTTAATGATGATACTCCAATTCGGTTACATCCTTATTCTGTTCCTCTACACTTTCTTACTAAAACTACTAAGGAACTTGAACAGATGTTATCTTTAGGAATTATCGAAACTAGTAATTCCCCATTTTCTTCTCCATTAGTTATTGTCCGAAAGAAGGACAATAACATTAGACTATGCGTCGACTATAGAAAATTAAATGCACAAACGATAGTTGATAGCGAACCACATCCACTTCTCGATGACTTACTGCCACGTCTATCGACAGCAACTATATTCACTAAGATAGACTTAACTAAAGGTTATTGGCAGATACCACTAACCGAAAAAGCTAAATACTACACAGCGTTTTCAACTCTGCTAGGTCTATACCAGTGGAATGTGATGCCTTTTGGGCTTGTTAACGCTCCAGCTACCTTTGTTCGCATGATGCGACACATTTTTTCAGGTAGACCAGACATTATTACATATATAGACGACATATGCTTATTTAGTTCATCTTTTGAGGAACATTTTTTGGGTCTTGGATACGTTTTTGATACCTTAAGAAGGTACAAGTTAACTGCTAAACCTACAAAATTACAGGTAGCATTTCATGAGATCACTTTTTGGGGTCACATTATTGGAGCAGGATATATCCGAACACTACCCAGTACAGTATCAAAAATTTTAAACATTTCCGTTCCTCAAACGAAGAAACAAGTGAGAAGCTTGTTAGGTCTAGTCCAATATTACAGTAGATTCGTACCTAACTTGTCATCTATCACGGCTGTCTTGTCCTCATTACTAAAGAAAGACATGCCAGTGAAGGTGACATGGACTGACGAATGTGACAGAATTTTTCGGCAAATAATTTATATATTTTCAAATCCACCTATTTTGAGACTAACTGGTGCTTCTAAAAAGTTCATTCTTCGTACAGATGCGAGTAACTACGGAATTGGCGCATGTTTGCTCCAATACCATGACGATATCCTCCACCCAAACCTCTACATCTCACGGAAACTCAAACCACCCGAAGTCAAGTATTCAACTGTCGACCGCGAACTTTTGGCAGTCGTTTGGGCGATAACGAAGTTGGAAAAATTCTTACTGTGAGCCCCTTTCGTACTACAAACTGATCAGAGGGCCGTAGCATCATACAACGAGCAAATCACAAAAGTCCAAAGCTGACCAGATTCGCTATACTCCTTCAACCTTTCGAGTTCTCAATCGAGTACATCACAGGATCCGACAACGTCTTGGCAGATACCTTATCTCGAAATCCTAATGATGTCGATTCCTAATCCACGTTGTTGGTCTCAAATACAATACTATTCACAGAGAAACTTAATCAAAGGACATAGCACCATCGTTGCTTTTTGACACATGAATGAACCATTGACTCAGCTGCTTCCTAAAGACAGATTATACGCAAAGTGACTGCAATCAATTGACACTATATTCGTCTTTACGCCGGGACTTTCCTGGTTTACATTCGTCACAATACTGTTTCAAAACACTTCGGAGATAATAAATGACATTACATTCGAACTAATTCGTTATATAACTTGATTCAGAATGCTTGAACATTTTGTCTAATGGAAATTCAAAGATCAAGACTACGAATGGATCTTCATATCCAATGTTAATTACTTTTAATTTAGTCTTTAAAACTAGTCCACATTAAAATGACAAGTGAGTTGAATTTTTAAAAAAAATGAAACTTAAAAAAATGAAAGAAAGAAAAGAAAACTCACACAATTCTTTGATTATATTCTTAGAATTACATGATTATATTGCATATTTAATAATTATGTCAATACATCACATACTATTGTTTAAAGTAGTTAGATAGGTATTAATAACTTAATACTACACTTACTTGATGTTCAACACACATAACTTAGTTAAATTTATACATCATTTTTCTTCTTTCCTCTACTTTATTCTTTATTCGTTATTATGTCTTTCTTTAACATATCCTCTCATTTTTCTTACATTAGATTTTCAACAACTTATTCTTATTCCATACCTAGTATAGTTAATTAGTTTAATTTTAACACTTTAGATTAGTCTGACATGACATTTCATCACGACATATTTTATGTTAATTAATTATTTAATTAGAGATCAACATTACCATTCTCTTTTAGTTCTTATTACAATTTATATTTATGTATGATATAAATAATTAATATATTACATGACTGTTAATTAGTCGACATGACCATGACATTGGTTCTAGACAGAACGTCGTAGGCCATATGCCGCAATTTTGTTAAATTTTTTTTTTTTTGATATTGTTAACATTTTGGTATTCATTCAGATGGGTTTTTTTTTGAAAAAATCTATCTAATAGATTTTTTTCCCCCAGTGGACAGGGAATTGTTACGGTATTTTATTGGCATGGTCTGCTAGAGGTTAGCAGCATAAGATTAAGAGGTGACCACGTTTAATATAATGTAAATAATTGTTAGTTTAGTGTACGCGATACACACGATTGATTATGACGTGTGTGCGTTGGTAGTCACGCACCGTGACTAGGTTACCACACCCCTTTCTTGTATGACCGTCGAACGGATAAGACGTGTCCTTGTATTCATGCAGTGTCGGGCATGGAGTGCCACACAGATTGTATTATAATTAATGATGGACATGGGTCAGTCCAATGTTATGATTTGGAAGAAGAATGCTACAGGTTAGTAAGTGACTAAACCTAAGTCGAGATAGATTTATAATTATTGACGAACGCATAATCTCACTGTCGGTCGCTGGGATCACCAGCCACGCGTGCATACAGTTATGTCGTTCTGTCTATTTGTTATTTGACAAGGACTGAATTGAAGATAAATCATAATTCAAGGAAGGAACAGAACTTTATATATTTATGCTTCATGACAACCATTGTTTGAAATATTGTCTATAATCTTCTATGTAATAAATACATGTGGACTCATAAAGGACTTATCCCATTATTGAATATCAGAAGTTCAACCGTCAGTATAATGGATACAAAGCTTTACACCACCACTTGCGAAATTAACCATCTATCAGCACGATGCTCTATAATGATCATGATTGACTAACTCTCCCCGCAATAATATAACACCCAGCCTTGCAACGAGAAAACCGTTGGGCCCTTACGCCACAACAAGAAGAGGCGTACCGCCACAACTAGAAATAAAAACCGCTACACCCTAGTGTATTGGCACGTGTACTAAGTAACTCACAGCTGTCTACACAGCCATTACCTTGCAACCTAAGCATCGAGAACGTTCGATCATTCATTGAACTTCCCACCACGACTATTCGACAAACAGCTGTGTTGTTTCAGTGCCGTGGCCGGCATGAATATGGCAGGTTGGTTATGTACTAAATGTTCCTCTGTAATGGAAGAGTTGTCACAAGAATCTAAACTGGCATTTTTCCATCACGCGCTCTAGTGCCGGGGTTCTCAAGTTTTTGTTTGCTCGTGCCCCCCCCCCTCCCCTTCTGAGTCTCATTTACCTCTGTGCCCCCTTCCCACCCCCCCCCGCCACCCCTGACAGTCACTGTTATCTGTAGAAAAAGATACTTTACCATCTTACAGTGACCCAATATGGCGTGCCCCCCCCCCCCCCCCCGGGAGCCATACGGTCTACGTTGAGAACCACTGCTCTAGTTTACATAACCAAGTGCTAGTACGATCTATAAAAAAGATAAAGATAGTCGCATAGCTGATACTGCCGTAAGGAAGTTAAGTGTTAGAGACCTGATGATAGGAAACTCTTTACAGAGCGATACAACAGGAAGCAATCTGATCATCAGAAGCAGTCCCCCCGTTCGACAAGTTCTTCGGCCCGATATACTCCTTTACACTCTAAGGGGGCGGGCCCACTTGGGTCATGACTCCCAAGTGTCTCAGCCTCCTGTTATCTTGACCAGTTCCCTTCCTCGTCGCCTTTTACTTCCCTAACTCAAGAGCAGAGCCAGTTATCCATTTACAGCCGGGTAGACTGGAGCGTTTGTTGCTACACTTCAAGACGCCACTAGGCGTGATAGCTGCTGGCAGCTTTGTCAGTCAGAGGCTAGGAATCCAAGAAGAAGACTGGAGCATGACGATACACGTGACTTGAACCCAATACCTTTGCCGTGAGAGACCAGCACTTTTACTACTACATCATCATCAACCTGTTCACGTTTACTCTCTATAGAGCATGGAAGTACTACTACATCATCATCAACCTGTTCATGTTCACTCTCTATGGAGCATGGAAGTACTACTACATCATCATCAACCTGTTCGTGTTCACTCTCTATGGAGCATGGAAGTACTACTACATCATCATCAACCTGTTCATGCTCACTCTCTATGGAGCATGGAAGTACTACTATATCATCATCAACCTGTTCATGTTCACTCTCTATGGAGCATGGAAGCACTACTACATCATCATCAACCTGTTCATGTTCACTCTCTATGGAGCATGGAAGTACTACTACATCATCATCAACCTGTTCATGTTCACTCTCTATGGAGCATGGAAGTACTACTACATCATCCTCAACCTGTTCATGTTCACTCTCTATGGAGCATGGAAGTACTACTACATCATCATCAACCTGTTCATGTTCACTCTCTATGGAGCATGGAAGTACAACTACATCATCCTCAACCTGTTCATGTTCACTCTGTATGGAGCATGGAAGTACTACTACATCATCATCAACCTGTTCATGTTCACTCTGTATGGAGCATGGAAGTACTACTACATCATCATCAACCTGTTCATGTTCACTCTGTATGGAGCATGGAAGTACAACTACATCATCCTCAACCTGTTCATGTTCACTCTGTATGGAGCATGGAAGTACTACTACATCATCATCAACCTGTTCATGTTCACTCTCTATGGAGCATGGAAGTACTACTACATCATCATCAACCTGTTCATGTTCACTCTCTATGGAGCATGGAAGTACTACTACATCATCATCAACCTGTTCATGTTCACTCTGTATGGAGCATGGAAGTACTACTACATCATCATCAACCTGTTCATGTTCACTCTCTATGGAGCATGGAAGTACTACTACAGCTCCCCCCCCCCCTTTTTGCAGGAAGTCTGCACCAAGAATTTAAATGTTCTTGTAGCGGTGCTTTCAGTGTGTCACGGGATGCCTCCCCTTGGCTCTGCAGTAGTGGTCCAACAGTGGCCAAAACCTCGAGTATCTAATGTAGGTCTTCAATGTTGTCTACCTTCGCACAGGGTCATTCTTGACAGAGTGGTAGATAGAAGGATAATTATGCTTCTACCTCGAAGGCATGTTCACAAGATATTCAGAAAGCAAGAACAATGCTGAATGAGTCCCAGCAATTTTAACTTTAGTATCTGCCGTGAACTTTAGTAAGGGATTGTCTTATAATTAGTTAGCTCGTTCAAGCCCCCAACTGAATTACTCAGTGAAATTCTTATTATTTTATAGATCTGGTTAAGTATACTTTAGAAATTGACTGAGACACACGGGTGCATTACATTCAAAATGATGAAATCAACGTTAAATTTATATATACATATACACGGATGACAAATTTAATAATCAATTATGGTTAACAGTTTAAAATGAATATTTCTTTTTAAGAAAATAATCATCAAGAGTGATGTTATGGTTTTCGAAAAATGGACAGTTCCACTTGGCAGCTTTTAAGTTTGTACTTAGCTGTCAATAGTTTGATGGTTTCTGCTCCCACTGATTTTGGTTCTTTGCAAATAGATGACTGGTTCACTCTCGTCCCTGGTCAAGTCTGAAAGTTGTGAAACATTCCAAGAAGTATCAGGGAGTAATCACAAAGCTGGTCTAGCGTCTCTAAGACCCGTCTGATGACGGTGTCTAGCGTCGACTTCTGGCCTACACGCGGGATTCAAGAGATTATATTGTTAGATCTGTGCCCTAGTGAGTGTGTAGACATGAAAAATACCTATGGAAGAAGCAAGACCTTACAAGGCTATGGAATTTGAAAATTACACTTAAAGCGAAATATCTTATGTTGTCATGCAGTAATGTTCTACAAAAGAGGATTACAGTGGGGGTATAGACCTCTACCAAAATCAGACACTTATATGCAGTTGGTTTGACATTTGAGATGCTAAGATAGACTGCTCCTGATTGGACTTTTCCTCAAACTAGTAACCATGGTGTGTAGACGAAACATTTTGCTTATATTCAACAGTGTTGACTACTTGATTGACTTCAAATTTCGTCGAGAAGAAATCATAGACAGCCAGGAACACGGAATATTAGGACCCAAATATAGGACAGGTCATAGAACTGGACGAGAATTATAAGAAGCGAAGAGAGTAACCCAGGAGACATCACTTTGCACCTTAAGTTCTAGGATCCAAGTTCAAGTGTACTCACGTAGCTCACCTGAAAGGAACGGCATCTTAAACAGTTGCCCGAATATATCCGGACGTTTCCTGTAAAAAAAAAAAAATATGTGTTCGCCCGAAAAACTAAGGTTTGTGGTTCAAGTTACCAGCAGTCAATGCTAGACACCAACATCATACGGGTCTTGTAGACGCTTGACAACCCTTGTAGTTACCTCAGCCTTGATGCATGAGACGTGCTACAGCCACCAGACTTGACTACTGCAGAGAGATTGTAGTCCAGTGCACCAGTGGGAATCAACAGCGGCTGAAGCAGACGCCAACCGACCCCATACAGCGAAACCAATTGAATTTCCAAATTGTTCATAAGTTCCATCACAGTTTAAATCATCCGATGATAATAAATATCATCACTTCTTTTTTATGAACAACTTTATTTATTTTATATTGTTAAACTAACAGTGATTATTAAACCTGTTTATCTGTAAATGTTTAGCTATAGTTGGTTTAATTACTACTGAGTGAATTGTATGTCTGCACCCGTATAAATCATACGGTTTAATGTATATAGAGAGAGCTAGAAAATTCATAATTGCTGAATCACCTTCTGCTGTGGGCTCAGAAAATACGAGCGAAAATATATTACCTCCCATAAGGGGCGGGAGAATAATTAGTTCATCCCATCTTAGACTATCTCAGTTGTTATGCTTGCTTTTCTTTAAATTCCTGTGAGGCTCTCTAAATTAGAAGGCTCTTTCTTCTATTTTTATCTCTGCCAAGCTTAATCTAGCGCGAAGGTTGATACCTTTGAATACCCTAACCATTATACTCTAACTTTGGCTATTGTTTGACCACTACTGTGAAGCAGGGAAGACAATACTGTCATACACCTAGAGACAGTTCTGTCCAGTGTCTGCTTCTCATCTCTTTTTCCCCTAGCCCTTATCTGGTTCTTGTCATCAGTTCGTAACTGGTGTTCTTGGCATACTATGTCAATCCGTCTTTTCTACGCAAGCACCCATTTATGAAAGTCTGTGAGTTTTTGATCAAGCAAAGCAAACCTAATGCAACAGAATGTTCAGATTTCAGAACAATCAGCCTGATGAGTCACACAATTAACATACTGCTCAAAATCATACATGAAAGAATAAAAAGTAAGGTAGACAGCTAATTCCAAGAAGAACAGTTTGGTTTTAGACGAAACAGTGGAACAAGAGAGGCAATATTTGCCTAAGAATATTAGCAGAGAAATATACAGAGGTCCAAAAAAGTATGTACATGTGCTTTATTAACTATAAGAAGGCTTTTGACAGAGTCCATCATGAGAATGCCTGGAATACACAGGTATTTATGGAAAGGATATAAGAATACTCAGTAACATTTATTGGGAGCAAACTGCCACAGTAAGATCTGGAAGGAATTATTCACCATACATAGACATAAAAAGAGGTGTCAGACAAGGTTATTAGTAGTATATAATGTGCAACTTAGTTATCATTCAGGAGGAGTGCAGGAGGAGCGCATGACTTTTATATAAGGAAAATGTGGTGGCGCGCGGTGGTGGCGCATGACTTTTATAAAAGGAAAATCAGGAGGAGCGGCAGGAGGAGTGGTAGGAGGAGCGGCAGGAGGAGCATGACTTTTATATAGAGATATATTAGTTCGATAATGGTGTTGTTTATTTAGATAACAAGAAGACGATATATTGAGGCAACAAGAAGACGATGTATTTAGATAATAGGAAGGCGATATATTTAGACATAAATTTAGACAATAGGAAGACGATATTTATTGAGACATACAATAGGAAGACGTTATTTATATTACAATAATTAGACGCTATATTTACATATATTTTGTTATACTATATATATTTACAACAGGTAGACGATGCTTAGTTATACATATATTTAGATATATATTTAGTTAGACATATATATTAAGACTGACTTTTATATAATAATATATTAGTTCGATAATGGCGCGTTGTTTGTTTTTACAGATAATATTTAGATAACAGTTATACATATATTACAATATTTATATCACAACATTTAGTTATACATATATGTATATATATATATTTAGACATATATTTAGTTAGACATATATTTAGACTGATTTTTATATAGTAATATATTAGTTCGATAATGTGCGGGTGTTGATATGTGTGGTTTATTACAATATTTAGTTATACATATATTTACATAAATTTAGTTAGATTATATAGTTATATATACATATATTTATACATATATTCATACAATATATATAAAATATAAAAAATCGATAATGACGGAAAATATAAAAAAGCAATAATGATGGATTCGGTTATAAAGAGGGTTTTTTGAAGCGAGGGTAGTCTTTTTGTGCTGGGGGTGATGAGTCATGGGTGTAATGTACCGTGCGGGGTTACATTACCGGGATTTTTGTGTGATGTTGGGTGTGATTGTTTAGACATATATACATACATATATACATACTATATATATATATATAAAAGATCGATAATGACGGAAAATATAAAAAAATAGATAATTAGTAGGTTACTAGGGGTATTTGAAGCGAGTGGAGTCTTTTTTGTACCGCGGACGTGTCATTGTGAGCTGGTAGTGTGGTAGTTGTGAGTAGTTGGTGGGGCTGCTGACTCGTGGAGGGTGTTGGGGTGTGGCTTTTTTGTGGGGTGTTGTATTGTGCCCGTATTGTATTTGTTTAAGACGGGTGTGCCAACAGTGAGAGGTGGGAGTGAAGTGTTAGATACTTACTTATTTGAGTGTGCGTGTGTGTTTGTGTGTGTGTGCGCCTGTGTGTGTGGGTGTGTGTGTGGGGGTGTGTGTGGGCACTCGCGTGCGAGGTTATGTGCCTGTGTGTGGGTATTGTGGGTATGGGCGGGTGTGTGTATGTGTGTGTGTGTTGGGTTGTAGCAGTCGGGTGTTTAGACAGATATTAATATGTATACACACGATATTTATACATACCATATTTTAGGCAGCATAGATAACAAAGATTCTTTAAGTGTAATAAATATATATAATTCTTTTAAAAGAAGACAAAATGTCAAGCTAAAACACTAGTCTCAAGCGCCTTGTAGGTCTCTTGAAACATTTCCAGCCTTGTTTGCACGCTAACAACAACTTGCTTAATGGAAAAACTAATCGATAGTTGATGCGTTGTGAAAATTCCTAATGTCCTATCCCTTGTGAGTATATGACTCATGATAAATACACGCCCGGTTCTGCATTTATTCTAATAGCAACAGTTGTATTATTCTTTGTTAGGTCTTTGTATCTTGTCTTTTTGAGCGCCAGAAATATTTAATTTACTCGTTCATACATTTTTTCTAAGATACATTTTAGCTGTCGCTGTCATGAAATCTTATACTAACTGTTTCGCCTCTTAAATTTACAAGCTTATTTTCTTTGTGAGAGAGTGAAGTGTTAGAGACTTACCTATACTACGTCTAGCGTGAAGAGGTGGAGTGAAGTGTTAGAGACTTGACTGTACTAGGGTTAGCATGAAAAGGTGGGGGTGAAGTGTTAGAGACTTACCTATTTGAGTGCGCGTGTGTTTGTTTGTGTGTGTGCATATGTGTGTGTGTGGGCGCTCGCGTGCGTTGTTGTGTGTCTCTGTGTGTGTGGGGGTGTGCGCGTGTGCGGGTGTGGTTGTGCCGGTTGGTGTGATTGTGTGTGTATGTGTTGAGTTGTACCAGGCGGGTATGCCAGCATCGAGAAGTGGGAGCGAAGTGTTAGAGACTTGACTATACCAGGACCATCATGAAGAGGTGGGAGTAAAGTCGCTTCTTTGCCGTTTCGGTGGTAGATTAGAGACAGCGGTCGGGTGGTTGTCTGTGGTGGGAGCTGACGTACAAGGGGTGGTGTTGGGACACCAACTCGGTTCTGGGGATATTGGTTGATAACAACTGGAGTTGATGTAGTCGTCAAACGTGTTACTGATACAAACAGTAGGACAGGTATCCGTGTTTGGTAACTGTAATCGGTCAAATTCGGCGAGGATTTCACCTTGTAAACCCAACAAATGTTCAAATTCAGATCGAGTTAACGTAATGTCGGACTTTCATACGTGTCCAGACTTGCGCTAGCCAGGGTTTGATTAGCGGAAAAATTAAGCGCTAGTTGATGCGTTGTCGATGTGAAAATTTGTGTGTACATGTGTGTGTGTGTGCGGGTGTGCGGGTGTGGTTTTGTGTATGTGTGTGTGTGTGTCTTGGGTTGTAACAGGTGGGTGTACCAGCGTCGAGAGGTGGGAGTGAAGTGTTAGAGACTATACTAGGTCTAGCATGAAGAGCTGGGTATGTAGTGTTAGAGACTTGACTGTACTAGGGTTAGCATGAAAAGGTGGGAGTGAAGTGTTAGAGACGTCGCTATAGCAGGGCCAGCAGGAAGAGGTGGGGGTGAAGTGTTAGAGACTTGTCTATACAATTTTTGTGTAGATATGTTTGTGTGTTGTTGTATTGTGTATGACTCGGCATTGTGTTGTTTTTTTATACAACATATATTAATACGTATACACAAGACATTTATACATACCATATTTAGACAGCATAAATAACATGTCATCACTTCTTTTGATGTACATCCAGTTGGTGGGAACAGGGGAAGCCATCGTAAGTGAGGTGTAAGTATCTGTATTTATCACACCACGGCTTCAGTAAAGTATGAACGTGAGTGTCTGGGCCTTGGTCTTCCAACTGTCTAGTTATATCAAGGAATATCAGTTTAATCTGGTTTATGAAACGTGTTCAGACTTGTACTAGTCAGGGCAAGATTATTGGAAAAACTAAGCGATACTTGACGCGTTGCCGATGTTTTTTTTGCATCACAACACTCACACTTTAATTTCATAATTTGTGTATAACAGTTTTCATATTTCTTACTTTTGGTATCACAGTTTTCCTATGTCCATGTCTTACTTTTGGTATCATAGCTTCGTATTTCCATTTCTTAATTTTGGTAGCACAACTTTCGTATTTCCATTTCTTAAGTTTGGTCTCACAATTTTCATATTTCTATTTCTTAATTTTGGTATCACCGTTTTCATGTTTCATAATTTTTTTTTGCATCACAACACTCACACTTTCATTTCATATTTCTTACTTTTGGTATCACAATTTTCGTATTTCCATGTCTTAACTTTGGTCTCACAATATTCATATTTCCATATCTTAATTTTTGTATCACAATTTTCGTATTTCCATGTCTTAACTTTGGTCTCACAATTTTCATATTTCCATATCTTAATTCTGGTATCACAGTTTTCATATTTCATCATTTTTGCATCACAACACGCTCACTTTCATTTCATAATTTTTGTATCACAGTTTTTCATATTTCTTAATTTTGGTATCACAGTTTTCATGTTTCATAATTTTTTTGTTGCATTACAACCATCACACTTTCATTTCATAATTTGTGTATCACAGTTTTCATATTTCTTACTTTTGGTATCACAATTTTCGTATTTCCATGTCTTAATTTTGGCCTCACAATTTTCATATTTCCATATCTTAATTTTGGTATCACAGTTTTCATATTTCGTAATTTTTGCATCACAACACTCACACTTTCATTTCATAATTTATGTATCACAGTTTTCATATTTCTTACTTTTGGTATCACAATTTTCGTATTTCCATGTCTTAACTTTGGTCTCACAATTTTCATATTTCCATATCTTAATTTTGGTATCACAGTTTTCATATTTCGTAATTTTTGCATCACAAAACTCACACTTTCATTTCATAATTTGTGTATCACAGTTTGCATATTTCTTACTTTTGGTATCACAATTTTCGTATTTCCATGTCTTAACTTTGGTCTCACAATTTTCATATTTCCATATCTTAATTTTGGTATCACAGTTTTCATATTTCATAATTTTTCCATCACAACACTCACACTTTCATTTCATAATTTTTGTATCACAGTTTTTTCATATTTCTTACTTTTGGTATCACAGTTTTTATATTTCCATTTCTTAATTTTGGTCTCACAATTTTCGTATTTCCATTTCTTAAGTTTGGTCACACAATTTTCATATTTCTATCTCTTAAATTTGGTATCACAGTTTTCATATTTCATAATTTTTGCATCACAACACTCACACATTCATTTCATAATTTTATGATTTATTCAACAGTTATTATTACAATATATATATTTTTAAAAATGTTATAACATCTAGAGGTGGAAGTGAAGTGTTGGATACAGGTCCACCATCGAGATGTGGGAGTGAAGTGTTAGAGACGTTACTATACTAGGGTCACCAACTAGATGTGGAAGGGAACTGTTAGAAACTATACAAGGTCTAGCATCGAGAGGTGGTAGTGAAGTGTTAGAGACATGACCAGAGCCAGCAGCGAGAAGTGGGAGGGAAGTGTTAGAGACTTGACTAGGTCTAGCATCGAGTAATAAAATCTACCCACCCCAATGTCCATCTAGTGTTATGTAAATGATCCGTACACGGTCGATGTTTCCAGCATAAAAAATAATATCAAAGGCTAGGTTGGACAAACCCAACTAGACAGTTTTATTGAACACAACCGTAGAGATATATGTCACAGGCAGACCACGCACGTGCTTTTTACCACTCGTTGTTAAACTCGATCGATGGTCTGCGCTCGCGAGGAAAACATTATCAATTGTAATCGATGAAAGAGTCATTCTATTTGTAGTCGGTTACGGTGGGTGACGTCAGCGCTAAATATAGACTATCGGAAACAAGTTTATATATAATAAAATAATACTACAAGATCAAAAGAACATAAACTTGTTTCCGATAGTCTATGCTTTGGACCCCTGAAGGAAAACGAAAGAGAGGCCAACCAAAAACAACCTGGAGGAGGACTGTGGAGGCTGAGATGCAAAGAATGAACCAGAGTTGGGGCACTGTACGAAGGATGGCCACCGACCGAGCAAAGTGGAATCAATTTGTCGTTGCCCTTTTTTTTTACGCCACTAGGCTGATGGCCACTGACTGCTTTTTTATGTCGGCGGCTAAGGATTTTTTTAGAAGAAGAAGAAAAAGTTATGTAAATTTTTTTTTTTTAACTTTTTAATATAAATTTCGTCTTCCTAATTATTCCCTTTTATTTAAAAATATATATATATATTTATATATTTATATATATATATTTTTTTTATTTATTTATTTATATTATATTTTTATTTTTATATTTTTTATTTTTTATTTTTTATTTATTTTAATATTATTTATTATTTTATAAATTTTATTTTATATATTATATTTTATAACTAAATATTTTTTTTTTACATTACAACATAACAACAACACACCATTATCGAACTAATATATTACTATATAACAGTCAGTAATAATATATATTCTAAAATATATGTCTATATGTCTATATATAATATAATATATATATATATATATATATATATATATGTATATATATTTATTATATATATATTTTATATATATAATATATATATATATATATATTTCTTATATATATATATATATATATATATATATATAATTATATATATATATATATATATATATATATATATATATATATATATATATTATCTGTAAAAACAAACAATGCGCCATTATCGAACTAATATATTACTATATAAAAGTCAGTCTTAATATATATGTCTAACTAAATATATATCTAAATATATGTATAACTAAACATCGTCTACCTCTTGTAAATATATATAGTACAACTAAATATATGTAAATATAGCGTCTAACTGTTGTAATATAAATATTGTCTTCCTATTGTATGTCTCAATAAATATATGTCAATATATACATGATGAGAGAGAGAGGAAGGGCAGAATGTCAGACGGGCCTGCGTGCCCAATTCTTAACCCTTTGAAAATAAAGTTCGTTCGTTCGTTCGTTCGTTTGTTACCCTATTGTCTAAATATATGTCTAAATATATCGCCTTCCTATTGTCTAAATATATCGTCTTCTTGTTGTCTCAATATATCGTCTTCTTGTTGTCTAAATAAACAACACCATTATCGAACTAATATATCTCTATATAAAAGTCATGCTCCTCCTGCCGCTCCTCCTGATTTTCATTATATAAAAGTCATGCGCCACCACCGCGCGCCACCACATTTTCCTTGTATAAAAGTCATGCACTTCTCCTGCGCTCCTCCTGAATGATAACTAAGTTGCACATTATATACTACTGTTATTTGCTGTCCCCCTGCCTATTTAATCTATACACAGAAAAAATTTTCAAACAGATACAGGAAATACCAGGACTGAACATCAGTGGAAGGTCAATAAACAACCTTAGATCTGCAGATGATACCATGTTGTTAGCTGAAAGCGAACAGGAGTTACAAGAACTAGGGAACCAAGTGAACAGTATACGTCAAGAATATGGACTCGACATTAATTTTGAGAAAACAAAAACTATGATAAATAGCAAAATAGACGATAAACCCACATTAAAGATAAGCGTAAATGGGAAAATCCTGGAACAAGTCAAGAGCTATGTATATCTTGGTCATATAATAACAGAAGATGGCAGATGTGAAACAGAAATCAAGAAGAGAATAGGAATGGCCAAAGCTATATTCATCAACATGAAACATATACTGACATCTAAACAGTTATCTCACAAATTAAAACTGAGAATCATAAAGTGTTATATATATTCTGCATTTCTGTATGGCGCAGAAACATGGACGATGAATAAGCATTTAGAAGAAAGAATTGAGGCTCTTGAAATGTGGATATATAGAAGAATGGGGCGTATCTCGTGGCAAGAGATGAAAACAAATAAGGAGGTCCTAGGTATGGAAAGAGAACTAATGAGGGAGATCAAAGTTCGGCAGCTAAAATACTTTGGTCACATCAAAAGGCATAACACTCTGCAGAAGACCATAATAGAAGAGAGAGGTGAAGGCAAACGTGCAAGAGGAAGACACGCTATAAGTGGGGAGTTAACATCAAGAGATGGACAGGAAAGAGTCTTTCAGAGTGCACCACCAAGACAAGAGACAGAAGACGTTGGAGGTCCATTACAGCCAACCTTCACTGTGGAGATGGCAGCTGTTGATGATGATGTATTAAATCCATTTCCAGATGTTTTCGGAGGTTTGCGTTAGTGGTGTGAACGAATCAAGCATCGTCTTTGTCGCTTTCAGTATAAACAGCTAGAAATGCCAAGTTAGCCTATAAACATTGATAACGCATGGAAAAACTGCAAATTGCAAAATGTGTAAAAAAGAAATATATTTGACCAGCATGGGAGAAAGTGCAGTTAAGTACCATGCTACTTGGAAAAAAACCCACCAAGAACTTGTCTCTGCGCATTCAAGTTTTATGCTTATTAAATCGTTCACTACAACTGAGGTAAAAAGCCAAATGAATTCATTTATCTCATTTATAAAACATATTTAAATAAGTCCAGTTTATAGATAGGCCTGCTGTACTTTCGTTTGTAATTTACAGTTTTATTTTCAACCATGGCCAAAATTATAGTGTTTGAATGACATTTCTTGATTTATAACTGCTTACGGGAACATGTTTGACTCAATTTAAGATGGTCAGGAATAGAAATTGATGGCGATTCCATATCCTATAGCCTACCCTGTTATCAGACCTATGTCCCACTGTTCATTTCACCACATTTTTTGGAAATAAATAAATTTTTAATGTTTTTTTTATGTTTTATTTATGATTTTTTTTTTTTTTTCGTACGCCCGCTAATACTCGAGGCGAAATCTCAGGTTATTATTTTATGTCTAGCCTGACATTGATTTTACGTGAGTATCCCTTTATTTCTTGTACAGAGACAGGTGTTCCTCGCCGATTTCGGAGGTACCCATTACAGCTGGGTCGGCTCAGGAGCCGCCAGTCCCTAGTCGACGACACTTCTTCAAATGTTCTCGCCAGGTCTCGAGTTAATCCAGTCCAAATCCCGGTCGACGAAAAATCCTCAAATGCCGTCGCCCGGGTTTGATCCTGTATCACCCGGTCGCCAGAGCGGTGTTGTAACCACCACGCTAGCACGGCTCCCTTATTTATGATGAAGAGACATATCCCGTTCAACCTCTGAAGGGTTATAATTAGGATAGGCCTTGCCTACATGTTTTCAATTCCAGATAACACGAATAACCGCGGGTACATGAAAGTGGCATCACACCTGTCAAATCACTAATTAGGATAAATGAAAATTACCAATTTTGTGCATCTTCTTCTTTGATCCTTAGCCGCCGACTGTCAAAGCAGTCAGTGGCCATCACGCCTGGTAGCATCTTGTAGGGCAACAACACATTGATTCCACTTTGCTCGGTCGGTGGCCATCCTTCGGACAGTGCCCCAACTCTGGTTCATTCTTTGCATCTCAGCCTCCGCATTAGGCTACTCTACCAAGTTATTTTTGTTTGGCCTCTCTTTTGTTTTCCTTCAGAGGTCCATTTTGTGTATAGGCCTATGTTATTTTAAAATAAATAGATTAAAAAAATAAAAATCTAAACAAACAAATGAGATAAAACAAAACCTAAGAACATAAACCAAACAGAAATAGTATCATAAGTATTATAAGAATTTTATTATACCTTCACCCTCCCAGTTACTATATATTAGCTTTTGTTCTAATGAAACATTGTTTGACTATATTATGTATGCGTTTAGAACTTTGACTTGGTAAATATACATAGCTTAGAAGACCTACAGATGTGACATCATCTGTGACCAAGGAAGAAACTCTCAGAGCTGAGGTTATTTGGACTCTGTTTTCTGCCAAAAGTCACCATCGTTTTAATTCAAATACAGGAATTAATAAAATACAAAAACAAGAGGAGTTTTCATTGCATTGGGAAACATATGGAGAACAAGAGTAAGTAAGTCCAACACGAAAATAAGAATCTTCAACTCAAATGTCGTCAGTCCTATTGTATGGCTCTCAAACATGGAGAACAACAGAAACGACAACCAAAAAACTACAGACTTTCGCAAATGGGTGCTTGCATAGAATATGTCGCATGTTACGTAATTGCCTAGTTAAATGTTTGAAGACCGGAAAGTGGGACACATGTATTCTGGCCTGAACAAAGGAATGCAGGGGTATTTTCCTGTGTGTATCTAGGGCAGCCAATCAGAAAAGGTGTTTCCCATGGACAGAAAGAACTACTTCGGCGATTGTATAGGAAAAATAAATCGTCCGAAACATGGTTAGAATTAGAGATCGGTAAGGAGAACGGAATGACAGACAAGGATGAGAATGGTTTCCTTTTGACGGGAATATCTTCATTTATGCGTTCGTACAAGGAAATCCGAAGGGAGTAAGTAGTTGTGAAGAATTTTGCAAGAATAAGTGTCCGTGCATTGAGAAATCCTGTGTTTTTCCTATTTATAATTCAAGATAAAATCGTTAACACGACAGATATAGGAAAACAACATATGGATATAAAGGTCAACTCACGGAAAATGGAAATATATAACTCCAAAGGCTTGAACTGGGAAAGGTGAAATGCACGAGACCAAGGTTTGAAACACCTCTAGCACAAACCCCTCGAAGTTACAACTATTGTGGGAAGTTTGCTGGAGTTGCGAGCCTTGTTTCCTGTACGTCCGGAAGTTCCATTTCTGTTTCTGATAGCTAATACTGATGATAGGGAATCTGTGAGAATGGTTACTTTTTTTGGTTGATTTTCTGCAGCTATTTCTAAAGCTTTTAGGATTGCCACTAATTCTGCTGTAAAGGTGGATGTATTACCTGTTACTTTGTATCCTTTATAAATTTTTAATTTTGGTATTGCTATTCCTGCTCCTAATTGTCCTTCTTCATCTTTTGACCCATCTGTATATATAGTTAGGCTATTATTTATGTACCGTTCTATGTACTCTAGTGTTTTATTTTTTGCTGAGATTATGTCGTTAGATTTATTTATGATCTTTGTTAAGTGGGAGTCAGTTTCTGGCACTTTTAATTCCCATGGTGGGATCTTTGCTTTATACAGAACAACGGCTGGAGAGAGAGAAACGTGTCAAGGCCAATATCTTGTTATTTGCAGCCAGGCAGTTCTGTTACTCTACAAAAGCCAATCTTTACTGATCTTAATTAGATCCTGCGAGGGTATGTAAAGTTACTATGTAAAATAATACAGCAATTACAACTTTATTTCAGGATTTGTTTAATCTATATGTTAAGAAAGTATCAAGTATATTAATTGATTACTTGGTATGATTGTTGAAGATTGGAACCCGAAATATAACCACCGTGACTGAGTCCGTATCAGGGCTAGCACAGTCCTTTTCAGGACTAATAACAATTCTTTTCAGGACTACCAACAATCATTATCAGGGCTTATTCAATCGGTCTTCAAGTTACTGCACTTTACAGAGCTAACGTGTCAGGCAGTGGGATACTATAACCTCATACTATATATGTGTGTACATATTATTTTGTATTATTTGATTTTATAAAATGTTCCACAGTAGACACCTGTCTTGTCACTGATCCATAATCATGCATTTTCACGCATACATCTGAAAACAAATTCATCTCACCTACAATAGGAATGTGGTAATTATTATCCACAAATAGCCACATATCCTACAATTATCTGCAGCTTCATACTTGTCAATCCAAAGTCAGAGGTCAAGGATCAAGAATTGCTCGATGATCAATGCTAATCGCCCCAGCAGTGTCTGGATTGGTAGAAACACGACCTACTGAAGCTGTACATCTCATATGAACAATGATTATCATAACAGATGAGTGATATTTGTGACAATCGTGCACCCAAGAAGTGATAACTGTCAAGCAGAGTTTTATGATGACAATTTGCGTGATAAACTAGTGAAAGTTATAAAGTGAATAAGACAGTGAAGAAGTCTATTACCCAACCAATTGGAAGAGTCTAAAGAAATGACATTTTAGTTTAACTTGTAAAAACTGTAATTGATTTCGCCAATTTGGTTTTTGTATAAATATAAATTTTGTATCAACAGTCACACACAATCACCACAATTAGATAGATGTAAATAAAGAGGATATAAATTGTATTCACCAGCTTTATTCATTCAATATAGGTGATATTGAGTTTGGTTGAATTGTTATTAATATCACAGGTGGTCACATAGCGGAGGTGGTGCAGTAAGGTTTGACTGTTCTCTGAATATTTTCAGTCCAGATACTTTCACAGCTGTGACTATCGAGTGATACCAGTGTACTTCTCTATCACTGGGACCTCACACATTCTGGAGAGAATACCATTTCTACTCTAGCACTATCATCTCAGCTATATAAAACCTTCCGCTACAGAATAGAAGGACCAAAATGATACGACAAAGTGACAAATATGTGGAACTAATGACTGTTAAAGGGGCATGCGGTGATTGTTGAAAAGTGAAAAGGTGGCTTCATATTGTTTTTCTGCATGCATTTTCCTCTTTTCAATAGACTTGTTCTTCATTGAGCAATCGTGATAATATTTGTTAGCTGCGAATGGCGAACAAAGTACTTTCAATTAAAGTGGATGACGTTGACAACATTGTATAGCTTCAGAGTTCACATAGGTACATATTTATTACGGATACAAATTCATCATTTCATGGCATCAATCATTTATACATACAATTCGTGCAGTCCTATTTTAACTCCTCTATCGTCAAAAGTGTCAACGTGTATACACGCAATGTCGTCTGGCGAACATCCGGCAATGATCGTTGTCGTTTTGACAATATTATAAAATCAGTAATTATGATTCAAATACTCCCTGCGTTACTTCTTGAAAAGAAGTTTATACATCAAAATGGGATGACTCAATACTGCGTCCATACATAATAGAAGCCTAACCCTCTGGCTTGTAATTCAGGAGAAACTCTGCACAATTCATATACATCAAGAGCGATGAAGAACACGACTGTCTTGGACAAAGTCAGGCTCTAGAAGGATGTATATAGATCGTTGTCATGCGGTAGCATAACAACGTACCGCGTCATATCTAACCCTAGAAAACTATACAAATTCGCATTCAATAAAATATCTTCAAGCGCGAAACATCTTATATTTATGGCATACCAATACCTTAACGCGTAAATTTAAAATGCTCACAATTGTAGTGGCCAACATCATTAAATGTGTCATAACAATGACAAGAACCAGACAAGTGCCAGCGGAACAAGAGTTGAGAAGAAGACGCTGGCGATAGATCAAGGCAGTCCTTGTTGTGGAATCCACAGAGAAAGAGAGGCAGAGGTAGACCAAAAAACACATGGAGATGGGTACAGAGATAAAAATGATGAGGAAAACATGGAAAGAACTTGAGCGGATGCCACGTGACAAAGAGTTGGCATGTGTTTGTTAAAGGCCTATGCTCCTTTAGGAGCTAAAAAAATTGCCATTTTAAATCTTTCTATTATATGAAACTTACATTCTAGCTATCAAATAGGAAAAGTTACATTTTTCAAACATGATCTTACACACACTTAGTATGCATTTGAAAATCTCTGAAAAAAATTAATATGGCACAAACTGTTTAAAATACAATCACAGACATACTATCATCAAACATGTATAACACCCTTTATTAATTTGATAAATCTGTTCCTTTATGGCTGTTAATTGTCATAGTTGATGTTTTTTTGCTAATACATGTTGATAACTCTCAGGTCCTTGTGATGAATTTACCATGATACAACGTTAAAATATCTCCAATTATAAAGATAACGGGTAAGATAACATGTAGGGATAAAATAATGCGTAAGATACTAGGATACATGCTCGCCTATGCCAGCGTTTCCTACCGCCATTGAAAACTAACTAGTTAGACATGCAGACGAAACGGTACCCTTTTAGACGGGAGGGAAACGGAGATAAAATTCATTATGGCGGTCTGAACACGTGTTTGAATCTAAAAAGGCAAAAAGACGCAATTTGTAGTTTAAAGGAAAAAATTACGCCACTAGTTGACACAATGTAAGGAAATGGACAGAAAAGACCTTAGCTCTTGTTAGAAACAGTCGTATCTTAGACGTTTTACCGTACTTGGTTGTTTTGTTCGAATATAGCGGCAAATGCCATACCCAAAGGTTCAAAACAAATTTCAAAAACTAACCTTGAGAAAAGTAGGTTTTTCTTTAATAATGAAGTTATTTATTTTTTTTTTTTTTCGTACGCCCGCTAATACTCGAGGCGAAATCTCAGGTTATTATTTATGTCTAACCTGACATTGATTTTACGTGAGTATCCCTTTATTTCTTGTACAGAGACAGGTGTCCCTCGCCATTCAGGCAAATACTCGCCGATTTCATGGGTACCCATTGCAGCTGGGTCGGCTCAGGAGCCGCCAGTCCCTGGTCGACGACACTCCTTCAAATGTCCATGCCAGGTTTCGAGTTAATCCAGTCCAAATCCCGGTCGACGAAAAATCCTCAAATGCCGTCTCCCGGGTTTGATCCTGTATCACCCGGTCGCCAGAGCGGTGTTGTAACCACTACGCTAGCGCGGCTCCCTAATAAAGTTATGAAAATAAAACCTAGTTAGTTTGATAGCCCATCTTAAGCTGACAAATAATATACTTTTAATTATACAGACGGACAGATAACAAGGAAGATATTGACAAAAGACCGTATTGTTCCTATCAGACTAGCGAACAGTATTGTTGTGCATACTTTCACTAAAGTCACATTTTTGCGTCCTTGAGACAGAAAAATGCAAAATTCAAACTGTAATGAATTAGCGGGGCAAAGTCGGGAGATAGTGGCTAAAAATAACTTAGGAAGCAGGTTTGTGCCGTTTTTACATGTAGTTAGTCCAAAACAACAGTGAATTTGGGGAAAAGCCAAAATGTGACCCACGTACATTTGAGAAATTGAGATGTACTTTTGACTTTATTTTCAAAATTTAAATTGAAAAGCTTAGTCTTCCGATCTGATTGGCCAACGCATTTTTATATTAGCGAGATAGAGACGCACATTTGTGCCATTCGATAGAAGTCTGTCCTGTAACACAGTTCTTAACTGCTAGTGGTGTTTTCCAGGAAATAATACATAAAATTCAGTGGGACGCCATACTCTAGCCAGCAGCTCAGCTGCGTTTTGCTAGTATTAAGTAACTTTGTTCTCATTTCTGAATTGTGAAGTTTCTGTTTTGGCACTAAAGTGGTGCCAAATGCTTTTGTAAAAGTACACAAGCGTGTGCCTGTGCAGTCTACCATTTTACTCCAGCTACGGAGAGGAGTGGGCCACAAGAATCCTGTACCAGATCGTCACAGGCGAGATAAGTGAAAACCTGGTCTGCTGGAGATTCACAACTATTTCACCATCAAATAAAGAAATAACTATTGAGAAATATAACATTTAACTTCAGTCTATAAGTCAATGGACAATGATTGTTGTAGTCACAGATTGGGAGTGATGACGCCACCCCAACTAAACATCCAGTGCTAGTTCTTCCCAAGACATTATAGATATTAGTAATATTAACCATTCTAATAATAATATACCTATGTACACAAATTACATTTGATTATGCCATATATATATATATATATATATATATATATATATATATATATATATATATATATATATATATATATATATATATATATATATATATATATATATATATATATATATATATATATATATATATATGCATTTCATTGATAAATCCATATCATTTCATATGTTCTGACCAAAATAAAAATTGGTTCAGAACTAATAAATTTAAAAGATTTTAAAACTTAAACTATAACAACCAGAGTTAGTTCAGTGTATTGTAAAGTTTATTATTATTATTAGACTTATTGATTACATGTGTGTGTCTGCATATTATATTAACTACACATTACATTTCAGTACCCTAGACTTTTAACGTAGCTAACATTCATTATAGTAAAACAAGTCTGTTTGAGGTCGTAAGTGGTAGCAGAAAGGCCTCCTGTAATTCACATAGACTTTTATCTCAGGAGCCTTCACAGCTGACCTCATACAGTACACTAGGTAGCATAACAACCATACAATAACATCAAAAACCACTACAAATATTGGGGTCTTGTCCGGGGATTAAGTTTATTAAAGATAGTAGGATCTTCTGGTGTGGGAATTAAACTAGTGGGGACAGAGTTGTATAAATTTAAAAGGGTCCCTTAAAATAAAAAGTGGAAAATAAAAGTTGATGAATCTTCACAGCCAGTGGTAATTAGTTGATTAATTAATTAATATATTACCTTTGTAATTATATACTTAGAATTACCTTAGTCCTTATATACTTGAAATTACCTTAGTCATTGTTAATGTGTATGTTAAAGTATGGCAGATCTAGCAAAATTTAGATCGGCTGCTGTGCTGACGGTAACTGCAGAAGTGAGTCCATGCTCCTGAAAATGGTGCCAGTCCCTTTACCTCCGATGCTACAGCTAGTCAAGGAGCCTCAACCTCAGCTATGGGGTTTCATTTAGACCATTTTGTTGAGAAAGACGATGACATCGAGGGGTACCTCAGTAGATTCGAATTATTAGCTACTACGTATGGGTTAGAGAGAGAGAGGTGGAGTCTTAAGTTATCACAAGGACTTAGAGGTACTTCTTATGAAGTCTTTGCTAAGATGAATAGAGACGACCAAGACAATTATGACATGCTAAAGCAGGCTTTGTTATTGAGATATGAAAAGAATGGTGAATTCTATCGTAAGAAGTTTAGAAATGCCAAACTGTTGTCTGGGGAGACATACCACCAATTCTCTGCCAGACTGGAAACCTATTTGGAGAAATGGACTGCTCTGGGGAAGACCCAAGATCTTAAAGAGATGATCATGATAGAGCAATTAAGAGAGTCCATGGCTCCAGACCTGAGAAAATTTCTCATGGAACAAGGTGCAGAGAGGTTGGGGGAGGTTTTAAATGTCGCTGAGAGGTATCAGGCAGCCCAGGCAGAGGTAAGTGGCACTAAAAAGAAGCACATAGAAAATTGTAAAGCTCCACAGCAGTTTAGTAAATTTGATACCAGAGAACAAGGTAATAAAGGCAGGACAAACTTTGATAGGCCACGAAATGATTATCGCGACAGAAACTCACAGTTCAATGACCAAAAATCCAATGAAAGAAAACCGTTTAACCAAGGAGAGAGATGGTGTAAATGGTGTAAGAAAGACAACCATAACACCGAATTTTGTAAAAGGAAACCTTCAATAATTGCTGCAATGAAGTCGGGGACTCAAAGATTAAAGGTTAATCCTAATGGACAGCAGGAACCTTATCACCCCCCAGTTTGTGAGGATGTTATTTGTAATGGGGTCACCACAAGGTGCCTATATGATACAGGTTTGGATTATGATTCAGTTGTGAAGTCTAGCCTAGTGGACCCAAGTCAGTATACCACAGAAACAGTGGAAATACAAGGGGCGACTAAGGACATACCATTTATGACACTTCCCATCGCAAGGATAACGGTGAAAACTCGCTATGTGGAAGGAGAAATCAGAGCAGCAGTGATAGATGAACCAATCTACCCTCTGATATTGGGGTATAGGTACGTCTTCTTGGGGAATCCCGAGAGACCTGTGATCATGGCGACAGTGCAGACCAGGTCACAGAAAAAGGAGGAAGAAGGTGAACCTATAAATGCTCATCCAGAGGAGATGAGGAAGGCGCAGGCTGAGGATAGGACACTCAAGCCATGTTTTAAAAAATTGCCCAAATGCCACACACCTCCAAGCAAGGGAGAGTACTTTATGAAGAACAAATTATTATACAGGAATGCCGGAACTGGAACAAATGGTCACCACCAGCTGGTTCTTCCCACTTCATATAGGGATAAAGTGATGGAACTCGGGCATGCGATTCCCTTCAGTGGTCACATGGGGATCAGCGCCACAGGACAGCGTATAGCTTGTCATTACTTCTGGCCAAGGATAACGGAAGATATAAAAAGATATGTCAAATCCTGTCCAGAATGTCAAAGGGTAGCTCCAAAGCATTGGACTGCTCCTGCAACTCTAGGGGAAATGCCCATAGTGGGAACACCTTTTGAGAGGGTTGCAGTGGATATTGTGGGACCTCTCACTCGGACCAAGAGGAGGAACAGTTACATCCTTACTCTGGTGGACACTTGTTCTATGTGGGGAGAGGCGGTAGCCCTGCCATCAATTGATTCAAAACATGTAGCAGAGGCACTACTTACAATATTCACAAGATTAGGATTCCCGCATCAAATCTTGACTGATATTGGCTCACAGTTCAAGGGGAAACTAATGGAAGAAGTTTTTAAGCTATTTCAAGCCAGGCACTTTCATTGTAGTCCGTACCATCCACAAGGGAACGGCCCGGTAGAGAGGTTCAATGGGACTCTCATTTCTATCCTGAGGAAGCTGGCACACGAAAAACCGGATATGTGGGATCAATTTCTGCCCGCCGCGTTGTTTGCGTATCGGGAGGTACCACATAGTTCAACCGGGATGGCTCCCGCAACTCTGCTATTTGGGAGGCCAATAAAAGGTCCACTAGAAGCATTATTAAGGACCTGGACGGATGAGAAAGCAGAAGAGACTGTTACCTCATCGTATCAATATGTGAACGAGCTGACCACTCGTCTGAAAGCTGGATGGAAACTGGCAAATGATAATTTGAGACAAGTCAGGAAGAAACATGCAGCGTATTTTAATAGGAAGGCAAAGGACAGAGAACTAGCTGTGGGAGAGAAGGTGCTTCTTCTACTACCCGGCAGCCAGAATAAATTACAAATTGGATGGCAAGGTCCATATACGGTTCTAGAGAAGGTGTCTAGAACAAACTATAAAATTGACAAAAAGGGGAAGGAGAAGGTATATCATGTAAAACTTTTAAAGAAGTATCTGGACAGACCACTCCAGGAAAGCACCCCCTTACTGACCTTGGCTATCGCCACTAAAATGAAAAAGGAACTACTCACCTCACATGAATACCCATTACATCCCTGTGAGACAGCCGCACAAGTAAAAGTCAGTAAGCACCTGACTAAAAATCAGAGGGAGAGAGTTCAACAGGTTCTGGAGGAACATACAGATGTATTAACAGATAAACCAGGACATACAAATTTGCTACAGTATGACATGAAGCTGGTAGACTCAAACCCAATCTGTATGAGAGCCTATTCTGTTCCGTTCGCGAAGGAGAAGGCATTGAAAGAAGAAATAGATTATTTGTTGAAGGAGGGGATTATTTCACACAGTGAATCTTCTTTTAGCTCCAGTGTAGTTTTGTTGAGGAAACCGTCTGGGGAACATAGACTGTGCATAGATTACAGGAAACTGAATGCTGTCACAGAAGGACAAGCGGATCCATTCATCATCATCTCAACCCATAACCCGTCATGGGTCGTAGGGGTGCCATGGTGGAAGCATCAGCAGACAGGGTCCTCCACTGCTCTCTATTCTCAGCAATGCGTACAAGTGTGGAAAAACCGTGTCCTGCCCATTCTTTGATGTTATCAGCCCAGGATTTTCTTTGCCTTCCTCTTCTCCGTTTACCTTGGACTGTTCCCTGGAGGATCGTGTTCAAAAGGGAGTCATGACGAGTTACATGCCCAAACCAGGCAAGCTTTCGACGTTTCACTATTGACAAAAGTAATCCATTACCAGACACAAAACAGTTATTTGCCAGATTGAACAAGGCAAAATACTTTTCGAAGGTGGATCTTAGTAAAGGCTATTACCAGATTCCAGTGAAGCCTGAAGTTAGACCTTATTTAGCTTTTAGCACCTCGGAAGGACATTATGAATTCAACATGCTACCATTCGGATTGAAAAAATGCTCCGAGTGTATTTTCAAGGATGATGCGCAAATTGTTGGATCCCCTGAATAATCCATGTATCACGAATTTCATGTATGATATTCTCGTCGCCACAGAGACATTTGAAGAACACATTAACTCTCTGAAAATGTTATTTGATAGGCTTAGGGAGGCGAACTTAACTGCTAGACCAACAAAATGTTGTATTGGATGCAAAGAGTTGGAATTCTTTGGACACACTGTATATCAGGGTAACATGACCCCTGACCCCAAGAACTTGGAAAAACTGCAGAGAGCACCTAGACCACAAACAAAAAAAGACGTGCGATCATTCGTGTCGTTATGTGGGTTTTACCAAAAATATATCAAAAATTTTAACTCTATATGTGCTCCTCTGACTGATCTGACTCGCAAAGGAAATCCAGATAAAATTGTTTGGACTGCGCAATGTGAATTGGCATTCCAAGAGTTAAAGGAAAAACTCACTAGCAAGCCTATTCTCAAATTGCCTGATTTGACACAGGACTTTGTGGTGAGAACAGATGCAAGTAATGTAGGCCTGGGGGCGGCTCTGTTGCAAAGGTCATCTTCACCCAATGGGGAACTGAACCCAGTCGCTTATGCAAGCCGCAAATTGAATAAAGCGGAGCAAGGATATTCCACAAGCGAAAAAGAATGTTTAACGTTAATCTGGGCAATAAAAAAGTTCCAAATCTATCTGTATGGTAGGACTTTTGTGGTCCAGACGGATCATCAGCCCCTAGTGTTCTTATCTCAGGCCAAGCATGAAAATGCAAGATTGTTAAGATGGTCTTTATTGTTGCAACCTTATCAGTTTATTATCGAATATATCCCGGGGTCATTGAATGTCGCTGCAGATTTCCTCAGTAGGCACCCCTGTGATCAAAATTAGAGTAGTTGGCAGGCGTGATAGTAATTTTATCTATGAGTATCACTGGTTTTGGAACTTGCAGTAGTGCATGTTCTCAAGTGGGGAGATGTGTGATGAATTTACCGTGATACAACGTTAAAATATCTCCAATTATAAAGATAACGGGTAAGATAACATGTAGGGATAAAATAATGCGTAAGATACTAGGATACATGCTCGCCTATGCCAGCGTTTCCTACCGCCATTGAAAACTAACTAGTTAGACATGCAGACGAAACGGTACCCTTTTAGACGGGAGGGAAACGGAGATAAAAATCATTATGACGGTCTGAACATGTGTTTGAATCTAAAAAGGCAAAAAGACGCAATTTGTAGTTTAAAGGAAAAAATTACGCCACTAGCTGACACAATGTAAGGAAATGGACAGAAAAGACCTTAGCTCTTGTTAGAAACAGTCGTATCTTAGACGTTTTACTGTACTTGGTTGTTTTGTTCGAATATAGCGGCAAATGCCATACCCAAAGGTTCAAAACAAATTTCAAAAACTAACCTTGAGAAAAGTAGGTTTTTCTTTAATAATAAAGTTATGAAAATAAAACCTAGTTAGTTTGATAGCCCATCTTAAGCTGACAAATAATATACTTTTAATTATACAGACGGACAGATAACAAGGAAGATATTGACAAAAGACCGTATTGTTCCTATCAGACTAGCAAACAGTATTGTTGTGCATACTTTCACTAAAGTCACATTTTTGCGTCCTTGAGACAGAAAAATGCAAAATTCAAACTGTAATGAACTAGCGGGGCAAAGTCGGGAGATAGTGGCTAAAAATAACTTAGGAAGGAGGTTTGTGCCGTTTTTACATGTAGTTAGTCCAAAACAACAAGTGAAATTGGGGAAAAGCCAAAATGTGACCGACGTACATTTGAGAAATTGAGATGTACTTTTGACTTTATTTTCAAAATTTAAATTGAAAAGCTTAGTCTTCCGATCTGATTGGCCAACGCATTTTTATATTAGCGAGATAGAGACGCACATTTGTGCCATTCGATAGAAGTCTGTCCTGTAACACAGTTCTTAACTGCTAGTGGTGTTTTCCAGGAAATAATACATAAAATTCAGTGGGACGCCATACTCTAGCCAGCAGCTCAGCTGAGTTTTGCTAGTATTAAGTAACTCTGTTCTCAATTCTGAATTGTGAAGTTTTTGTTTTGGCACTAATGTGGTGCCAAATGCTTTTGTAAAAGTACACAAGCGTGTGCCTGTGCAGTCTATCATTTTACTCCAGCTACGGAGAGGAGTGGACCACAAGAATCCTGTACCAGATCGTCACAGGCGAGATAAGTGAAAACCTGGTCTGCTGGAGATTCACAACTATTTCACCATAAAATAAAGAAATAACTATTGAGAAATATAACATTTAACTTCAGTCTATAAGTCAATGGACAATGATTGTTGTAGTCACAGATTGAGAGTGATGACGCCACCCCAACTAAACATCCAGTGCTAGTTCTTCCCAAGACATTATAGATATTAGTAATATTAACCATTCTAATAATAATATACCTATGTACACAAATTACATTTGATTATGCCATATATATATATATATATGCATTTCATTGATAAATCCATATCCAATAACATCAAAAACCACTACAGTCCTTACAATCAATGTTGATGCATTCTTGCATTTCATAATTTTCTCATGTATTTTCTACATCTCAAATGCTTTAGTGTAGTGCATAAAGCTCATGTATAAATAAATACATTATAGATATAAGTTATTTTTTTTTTTTAAATGATCATATACACATTTTGCATGCACTTGACAGCTCTGACTCATTCAGAAGAAAGTCAGTATAGCAAACACTATTGAATGTGACATTGGACATTCTACCATTAAACATGTATCACTCTTCCTTACATTTTCAAGTTGTAATATTTTTTTCACCATTATTTAAAAAAAAAAAAAAAAATTTAAGTGAAATTTCTTGTAAAATCAGTATCTTCAATAACCAGCTTGTCACTCTTCTTTAACGTTATCATCACACAGCATCGCCATACATCATTATTTTCCATTTTTAATTAAAATTTATTGTCGTTTGGTCACACACCACCATCCCAGCGCTCGACCTGCCAAAACATGAGTGTCGCGAACAAAAGTTACCAGGCACTGAAAAAATCTCGATCGCTCGAAGACAAAGAAAGAGTCGCTAGCACAGCGTCATTCGAGATAAAGCCATCAAGTGACACGTTGTACGTACACTCCCGACAGCTATTTTAAACTGTGAATTTATTATCACTAGTGTTTAGTTTGCTGCGTGCAAAATTCCATTGCAGAAGGTTAGTGGGACCATTTTATTTACTGCATATAATATGTAGCCTAGGGCCTACATAATATTTGAGTAATCGTTTTATTTAAATTTATTTAGGCCTACGGAAAGTTACTTCCCTTTGCGCATTAAATCCATTTCCAGAAGTTTTCGGCGCTTTGCGTTAACGACGTAAACGCAGATTTATTTTTAACACTCGTCGTAAGTAATAAATTCGTTTATCTCATTTATAAAACCTATTTAAATAAGTCCAGTTTATTATATTTATGATGAAAAGACTTATCCCGTTCTACCTCTGAATGGTTATAGGCTAATTAGGATAGGCCTAGGCCTACATGTTTTCAATTTCAGATAACATGAATAATCGCCGATACACGAAAGTGGCATCACATCTGTCAAATCGCGGTAATTAGGATAAATGAAAATCAGCAATTTTGTGGATAGGCCTATGTTATTTAAAATTTTAAAAAAAGATTTAATTAAATTTTAAATAAAAATCTAAACAAACAAACGAAACAAAACCCAACAAAAATAGTAAAGATAATGGGGGGGGGGGGGGGAAAAGGTCTCCAGTTAGATATTTAATAGATTTTCACTTATCATAAGTATTACCCTCCCAATTACTATATATATTACCTTTTGTTCTAGTTAAATATTGTTTGACTGTATTATGTATGCGTTTAGAATTTTGAATTGGTAAATTTACTTAGTTTGGGGTTACTCATAAGTTATTTGTGTTCCTTTTTTTTTTTTTTTTTTTTTTTTTTAAACTAACAACACTAGGAGCCCTACAGATGTGAAATTTTTTTTGACCAAGGAAAAAAAATCTTGAGAGCTGAGATTATTTGGACTCTTTTTTTTTTCCAGTGAAAAGTCACCATAGTTTTAATTCAAATTTCATATGCAACAAGGGACATATTCTCTTCTGTGATAGTTTTGATTCAGCCTTCAGCTTTATTTCAAGACCTGAAATTCAGATTGGTGCATTTGGAACAGTAGCGGAAAATAGGAAGCATTTTCCTGTAGCACTGAAGAAAAAACAACTCAAATTGAAAAAGACAAATTCTGTGTTTTGTGCGACAGAAGATAAGGCATGCCGACAGTCACCTGGCATGATACGAAAAGATTTAACCTTATATCCACTGTTCACTCCAATGATAATATAAAACAAGACAGTTAGAAAGACAAATTCTTTAGGGCAGTAACAATTCAGAAGCCAGTGATTGCAGAAAAATACAGCAAAAGTATGGGAGGTGTGGAAACTTCAGCCAACTAGGTGCAAGCTACCCCTACCCAATCAGATCCTATTTTTATATTATTTCTTAGTTGAAAACTGCCCTGGTCAATGGGCATATAAAACCTACAACACTGCCAACACTACAAAAAAAGATCAAAGCGAAGATCAGGATGTCAGTATGACTCTTATTGAAACCTGCTAGGAGCCGCGCTAGCGTAGTGGTTACCACACCGCTCTGGTGACCAGGTGATCCAGGATCAAACCCAGTCGATGGCATTTGAGGATTTTCTCGTCGACCGGGATGCTGGACTGGATTAACTCGAGACCTGGCGGAGAACATTTTGAAGGTGTGTCGTCGACCAGGGATTGGCGGCTCCTGAGCCGACCCAGCTCTAATGGGTACCTCCGAAACTGGCGAGTATCTGCCTGAATGGCGAGGGACACCTGTCTCTTTACAAGAAAAAAAGGGATACTCACGTAAAATCAATGTCAGGTTAGACATTAATACTAACCTGAGATTTCGCCTCGAGTATTAGCGGGCGTACGAAAAAAAAAAATTGAACCTGCTATTCTTCGACGCAATGTGACACCTTCAAAACAACATGACTTACTGAGCACCACTTCATTGATAAAAAAAGTTAAGGGCAAGGTTTACAAACCAGACTGTAAAGTGTGTAAGGCTGCAGGGAACAGAAGCCAGACTTGCATGTACTGCCCAGATTGCAATGTACCTCTATGCCTGATACCCTGCTTCAAGTTATACCACACAGTCATCAAGGATTATCAATGTGGATCGTTTGACAAAGGACTCTTGCAGAGGCCTACAGCTACAACTTCAACCCCAGTTAATGAAAAAAGCAGCTCTGACTCCAACTAGAGGTACTTAACTACTCAAACATTTACAACGCTCATTGTCAGATGCCACAGACACAGAATACATTCAAAAAGACAAATCACGAAAAATACAGTTTTTTTTTAAACATTTTTATTCCCAATTTTATTAGCCTTTTATGTTGTATACGTGGTTATTCGTTAAATTCAATACGTCAATCAAGCTTATTTTATTCATTACCATCCATGTCACTAACATTTTATTGCGCTGACGTTGAACAAATTCACTAAAAAATTCTTGGAAAAAATGTCTGTTTTTCAATCTTTTAGGAATTAAAAAAAAAAAGTTCTTTTTAAAGAAATCTGCAAAACACCCTTGGGTAATGGGAGACGGTATAATGCTCCGGATTGCTGATCAGCAAAGTGATAATTATATATCTGAGAAAATTAGATTGAGGAAATATATTGTAATGGATCTCCAACGTCTTCTGTCTCTTGTCTTGGTGGTACACTCTGATAGACTCTTTCCCGTCCATCTCTTGATGTTATCTTCCCACTTATAGCGCTGTCTTCCCCTTGCACGTTTGCCTTCAACTCTCCCTTCTGTTATGGTCTTCTGCAAGGTGTTATGCCTTTTTATGTGGCCAAAGTATTTTAGCTGCCGAACTTTGACCTCTCTCATTAGTTCTCTTTTCATACCTAGATTTTCTAGGACCTCCTTATTTGTTTTCATCTCTTTCCATGAGATACGCCCCATTCTTCTATATATCCACATTTCAAGAGCCTCAATTCTTTCTTCCAAATGCTTATTCATCGTCCATGTTTCTGCACCATACAGAAATGCAGAATATATATAACACTTTATGATTCTCAGTTTTAATTTATGAGATAACTGTTTGGATGTCAGTATATGTTTCATGTTGTTGAATGTAGCTTTGGCCATTCCTATTCTCTTCTTGATTTCTGTTTCACATCTGCCATCTTCTGTTATTATATGACCAAGATATACGTAGCTCTTGACTTGTTCCAGGATTTTCCCATTTACGCTTATCTTTAATGTGGGTTTATCATCTGTTTTGCTAATTATCATAGTTTTAGTTTTCTCAATATTAATGTCGAGTCCATATTCATGACTTATACTGTTCACTTGCTTCACTAGTTCTTGTAACTCCTGTTCGCTTTCAGCTAACAACACGGTATCATCTGCATATCTAAGGTTGTTTATTGATCTTCCACTGATGTTCAGTCCTGGTATTTCCTGTATCTGTTTGAAAATTTTTTCGGTGTATAAATTAAATAGGCAGGGGGACAGCACACAACCTTGTCTGACACCTCTTTTTATGTCTATGTATGGTGAATAATTCCTTCCCGATCTTACTGTGGCAGTTTGCTCCCAATAAAGGTTACTGAGTATTCTTATATCTTTTCCATCAATACCTATGTCTTTGAGGCATTCAATTATTTTCTCATGATGGATTCTGTCAAAAGCCTTCTTATAGTCAATGAAGCACATATACATACTTTTTTGGACCTCTGTATATTTTTCTGCTAATCTTCTTAGGCAAAATATTGCCTCTCTTGTTCCACTGTTCCGTCTAAAACCAAATTGTTCTTCTTGGATTTCGCTGTCTACTTTACTTTTTATTCTTTCCTGTATGATTTTGAGCAGTAGGCCCTATCTTAATTGCATGACTCATCAGGCTGATTGTTCTGAAGTCTGAACATTCTGTTGCATTTGGTTTTTTGGGCAATGTTATAAAAACTGATGTCTTCATGTCGTGTGGTAAATATCCTGTATTGTATATATCATTGCATATTTCTGTGATTGTATCTATACCAAAGCTCTCCAGAGCTTCTATAATTTCAATTTTTATGTTATCCATGCCTGCTGATCTTCCTTTTTGTATCATATGAATGGCATTCTCTACTTCTGATCTGAGAATGTTTGGGCCTTCATTAGAATCTGGTGATGGTTTTTTACCTCTGTTGTCCTCGAATAGTTCTTTTACGTATTCTGCCCATCTGTTTGATATGTCTTTCTCATCAAGTAATATTACACCATTTTTGTTCTTGATAAGCTTCCTCCTTGTGCAAACCGCGACCGATTTGATAATTTCTTTATTTCTTCATGCATATCTCTTGTCATGTGCTTTGCTTCCAAGTCTTCTATTTCCTTGCATTTTGTTTCTATCCACCGTTCTTTTGCTTCTCTACACATAGTACGTATGTCATTGTCTATTGTTTTATATTCTGGAGTGTTTTTTGCTTTCTTTCTTTCTGCCATTTTATTCAAGATGTCATCTGTCATCCAAATTTGATTTTTCTTAGACTCCTTTTTAGGTAAATTTGCATTTGCTGATTGTATGCTTGTTTTTAAGCATTCCCATTTTGCGGTTGCTTTTTCTTCTGGGTTTTCTCTTCTATACTGCTCCATGCATTCAGTCAATAACTGTTGGTATTTATTTTTGATGTCGATTAAATATTTCTGTTTTATATCTGGTTGTTTCAGCGCTGATATTTCTATCTGGGGTTCCTCCTGTCTTCTGTTTCCTGCTCTTTTCAGCTTTATATTTACTTTGATGACAACTGGATTGTGATCTGAATTTATGTCGGCGCCAGGATGTGTCTTTGCACTTGTGACACTGTTCTTAAATCTATGTTTTATCATGATATAGTCGATTTGATTACGTGTTACATCTCCTGGGCTTTTCCATGTGTATAATTTCCTTGGGTGGTGTTCAAAAAAAGGTGTTACATATGACCAGCCGGTTTTCTTCACAGAACTGGATAAGTCTGTCTCCTCTATCATTTCTTGTCCCTAATCCATACTGTCCTACTATTTTCTTGTATTTTCCTTTTCCTACTTTTGCATTCATATCACCCATTACTATCAACACATCTGTAGATTTGACTGGTTTAAGTGTGTGTTGTAGCTCTTCATAGTATTCTTCTATTTCTTCCTCGCTGTGATCTTTAGTTGGTGCATAAGTTTGTAAGATTGATATGTCGAATGGCTTTGCTCTCATCTTTAGTAACATCATTCTGTCATTGTGTGTCCAGTATCCACATACGTATTTTTCTAACTCCTTCTTTATCAACATTCCTACCCCTCTTTCGTGTTTTTCTCCTCCTGAGTGTATAAGCGTGTACTGGTCTCTTGTTATGTAGCCTGTATCCAAAAGTCTTGCCTCTGCAACTCCCAGTATATCGAGTTTCATGTCGGTTGCCTCTAATATAAGATTGTCCAGCTTTCCTTCTCCGTTTAGAGTTCTAACATTTCATGTTCCCATTTTTAGGCTTCTACTAGTTTTTAGGTGGTCTTTCTCAGAATGCTCCCTTTCAACAGAATTTAAGGAACACTCGTCATTATGTACTTCCTTACTCATTAGAGGAGTTGCCTCTTCCCTGTTAATTTGTACAGTAGATTCTTCCCCAGAATTTTACATTTCATTAAATGACCCATGTGGTTTTAAACCATCTTTACTACCATCAGTACTCTGCCGTTTACAACACTGTCCGGAATTTTTCATTTAATGACATGTTGGCAACACTATCAGCCCAGAAGGTATAGATTAATGTGCGTTGATGCAGCAATCCTATGTGCGAATGAAAGGTGGATGGCTGGTAGAAGAAAGCGTGCTATAGTCCGTTCGGAAATTCGTGCCCACAGAAAGTGTCAATTTTCTCCAAAACTGTTTGTTGTATTTACATGAATTTTTGCATGCAGTCTTAGATTTTCCATGCAGTTATTAATAGCCTATATTTTTTGCCCTTACAAAACTCATGTCATGTTCGAATTTTCTTCTTTACGTTATATAAAAAACTCTTACCGCTGTCTGGGTTAATTTTTCTTTGTTTTACAGGAAAGTTACAACATCCGTTCAAAAATATTACCTATAGAATGAGTGGGAAATTTATCATCATGTGACGTATTCTTTCCAGAACGTTGTCTTCATTACAGCTGCTCTGAACGCATCACGATTCTGGGCAAGTCGACCTGCATCAGCCAAAGACAAGTTCAGACTCTGTGATGTCCTGGGTCCACCGTCGTCTTGGTCGACCCCTTCCTCTTTTTCCAGGTACCATGCCTTCCATCACTTTTTTTCCCAGACTATTATGTCTTTTTATATGACCGAAAAATTTCAGCTTCCTTATTGCGATGGTATTTAGGAGCCAATGTTCCTGTACGTTTAGTGAGTGCAGTAAGCCTACTTCTCTGTTGGTCTTTTTTTCTGTCCAGGGTATTCTCAACATCCTTCTGTAGCATTTCATTTCGAATGATGTAATTTTTTTTGCAACTGTTTTATTGAGTGTCCAAGTCTCGCAGCCGTATGTTGCTACTGGGAATATACATGCTCTGATCAGTTGTAACTTTGCTGTTTCTTTGCTTGTGCCTTGCCATAGGTTTTTTATCTGCATTAGTTTATGTGAAGCAATCGCAAGTCTTCTTTTTAATTTCTACTGCACAGTCGTCAGAGCTGTTGATGATTGATCCTAAGTATTCAAATTCATTAACACTTTCCAGTTCTTCATTATCAATTTCAAATTCTGGTTTGGTCTTTACTTTGTCTGTTGTCAATACTTTGGTCTTCTTGGTGTTTAATTATAGATTTTGGGCCTCACTGTGTTTTTTGGTGGACAGAATTAATTGTTCAAGTCCTTCTGGGTTGGTCGATAGGAGGACTGTGTCATCAGCATATCTGATTTCCGGGATCTGGTACCCGCCAATGTTAAATGAGTCAAACTCTGTGCGTTCTTGGTCAATTTATAGTGTTTTTTATTACAATACTTATGAGGCCGCTCTATATGTCTTCAGACCCTGAGCAAGGTAGAGCTTCATCTCCTGATCTAGGCACTTGTCTGAAACTTCAGTCAACAGGATCTGGTACTTGGCCATCTACTGAAGTGCTTATTAGAGTGATGTCCCAACCTGGTGGTGACAGTACAGGGTATATAGTCAAATTCTGGAAGTCATCGTGACGGCATTGATACATCATAACGGTGACCAACAATCCTGTACGGTAACATAAATACTTACAATGGTATCCCTCAGTGGATACATACACATTTCTCCTCAGCACCTGGGTAGATCTACATATCACACCAATGCCACACTCAAGTCTGATAATATATGTGGAGCTGTTTCAGCTTGTAACATTGTACCAGTAAATGGAAGAATAGGACACTGGTCATCACATTACATGGAATTCCAACCAGCACGCAACCGAGCTCCTAACATTTATCAGAAGGAACACTAGACACACACATTAATTTAGTTAGTTAAGAGTGGGCCTATTCTGGAACTTAGTTAAGTATTATATCATCACTATTTGTTTATGTGCTTTGTATTATTCTTCTAATACCTGTTCTCCTTTACTAAATTGTTGTACAATAAAGGGAAGCATTTAGTGTCATATACTTACTGCTCTCATGGTCAAGTTTGTCACATGCTGTCGTTGTTGTACGTCTATTAACAATTCTTCCTATATAGTTAGAGAGTGGGAGCTATCTTTAATAATCTTTATCAAGATACAGAGAAGAAACTGTCGCTAGGGAACCTGGGTACATTCTCAGAATTTCTTCCGAGTTCAGCGCTCGGACTGTTCTTTGATCCTTAGCCGCCGACCGTTTTAAGCTCGGACTGTGGGTGCTCAAAATCCCTACTCTTCTTCACTATCTTAAGTAGGTTCTCATTCAACGAGCCATTTTCTTTGAGAGCCTAATTCTTTATCACCAAACTTCATCTTTTACACTCAACCTCACCAGAGCTGCGACAATACATAATTCATTTTTCTTCTCAGATTGCAAAAAAATATGGAACAGAAGATCCCATTCCTGGATCAAAAAATAAAACAGGACATCAGTACAGATTTTAAAGTGAGTTTTCTTTTTAATTCTTGATAACAAATTTTTATACAGCCTAAGGCAGTTAAACTGAGAAATCTGTTAAAATATTGTCCATTTTAACATTTTATTACTTATTGCTAGGTTCTTTTATTTTTTTTTTCTTTTACAATAAAGCGTATGTCAATGTAATGTATAATCTTCATCAGGAACAGTGGCTGAGAAAAGAAATAAATTTAATTAAATACATAAAAATGTATCATGTAGTTGTCAAACTGGGGCAATATTTTAATTATTTAAGACTCATGATTTGTTTCAAACGTGAATATGTTCAATATTTTGTTTTCAGGGACACACAGAGAAGATAGAAAGTGAAGGTGAGGAAGATGGTCATGTTCCTGCAGGGAAAGAGAGTACGAGGACCAGTTACACATCTGTATATCCTGCTGGGGACAATTTACTTAGTAATGCTTTACATTTTTTTTAACATAAATGTAACCTGTGCTCAATATGTTACAACTATCAATGAATATGTATGTCAAAAGGAAAGTTTAAAGGACTATATAAAGCACTGTCGTGACTTTTAAATTCTTCTGAGAGCACCAGGATGAATCATTGGGAAAATATGAAATTTAAGAATTAGTTAAACACAAGAAAAGAAATAAACCACTCTTTGTAATAAGCTTTTTATTAACAGCATAAACTGTACACTAAGTGATTCGTCTTACGAGGACAAAAGACAAAGAAAATAGCCAACATTGCGGCCACAAGGCCTTCATCAGTGAAAGGAAAGAAAGTGAAGGATAGATATAAAAATAAAACCTGGGTTACTTCCCTAAAGGCAGCTTGGTCCTAACACGCCACCGAACAGACGTGCGTACCCGTATGTTTGATTCTACGTCTTGTGCTGTTTCTTCAAGAGCAGTATTTTTATCATTTCCTGAATTTATTCTTGTTATTGTTTTCTCCCTGTGTATTTTCAGACCAACTTGTTGTCACTTCTCATTAAGTATTTTCATTCTGTCGTACATGTGATTAAAGTTTTTGGACAGGAGAGCCAGTTCATCTGTAAAATCTAGATCATGAAGCTGTTTAATCATAGTTTAATAGGTTTCTATTGGTTGAAGTTGATGTTTTCACAACCCAATCTGGGGAGCCGCGCTAGCGTAGTGGTTACCACACCGCTCTGGCGACCGGGTGATCCAGGATCAAACCTGGGTGATGGCATTTGAGGATTTTTCATCAACCGGGATTTGGACTGGATTAACTCGAGACCTGGCGAGAACATTTGAAGGAGTGTCGTCAACCAGGGACTGGCGGCTCGTGAGCAGACCCAGCTGTAATGGGTACCTCCGAAATCGGCAAGTATCTGCCTGAATGGCGAGGGACACCTGTCTCTGTACATGAAAAAAAGGGATACTCACGTAAAATCAATGTCAGGTTAGACATTAATAATAACCTGAGATTTCGCCTCAAGTATTAGCGGGCGTACGAAAAAAAAAATGAATTCTGTAGTTTTCATTTGTGAAAAATGTAAAGTCTTCGTGTGTTTTCTTCATTAAGTTAATATACAGTTTTGACCTGCTGCCAACAGTCTTATGCACACACCCCCCCACCCCAGAGCAATTTGAATTTGTTGGATACTGTGACCGCAAATTTGTTTCTTGATCTCCCAGATGTACCACATTAAATTGCTGTCTATAATTTTGCATTGTTGCATATCTCTTGAGTTTCATTTTTACCCTGGCTATCAGAAGGTGGTGATCCAATGCCACATCCGCTCCTCCACATACCTTCACATCCTGCAATGATGATCTAAACTTCTTGTCTATGCATACATGATCAATCTGATCCTCTGTTCCACGATCTGGCGACATCCATGTTGCCCTGTGCACTTTCCCATGCGGAAACACGCCCCCTCCTATAGCCAGTCGATCCAAAGCACAGAAGTTTGAGAATAGTTCCCCATTTTCATTCATTATTTCCAGCCCATGTCTTCCCATGACTTCTTCGAATCCGGTGTTGACCGTACTTATCTTTGCATTCATGTCACCCATCAATATTGTGATGTCTCTTCTCTTTACTTTATCCATAATTTCCTGTAGTCTAGTATAAAACGTCTCCCTCACAGACTCTTCCCTGTCATCAGTTGGTGCACAGCATTGGATAACATTTACATGTATTTTCTTTTTAGCTGTTTTAAAAGTAGCTGTTACTATTCTGGGTCCAACAGCTTCCCATTCAATGAGTGCTTTCTGTGCTTCTTTAGATAACGTAAGAGCTACCCCTTCACTGTGGTGTGAACTTTCGTCTTCATGTCCTGAGGACAGCACCAATTCACCTGTGATGAGTTTCTTCCTGTCTAACCCCCTCCACTTTGTTTCACACAGTCCCAGAACCTCGATTCTATATTCCGCCACCTTCACTTGTTTGCCCAATGTCCGAACATTCCAGGTGCCAAATCTGGAAGTTCTCCTAGAAGAAAGAAGGTTAGTCAGCAACACAGACTCCTTTCGGCTTTCTCTGTGTTGCATCATACGCATCCCTGCGAGAGGACCTTCCCCTGTCTTGGATTGCTGTGTTTTATTTTCCTTAATTGACTTGTCCATATTGAAGTTTCTTGTGGTTTAAATTTTTTACAGGATAGGGTAACCAGCCCCATGCCCAACCCTCCTTAATCGCTTTCTACGACATGCATGGCAGGGAACAGTGTTACTATTCTTTGCTCCCCTTTCGGGCCCCAGTAACACATGGGTGAAATACTTCTAATACTAAGGAAACTTAGGAAATGTAAAAATGAAACTTTAATATTTTGATATTCGTGAAAATGAATTTTTATTTCAGTTAATGACTACTGCTAAAAGTGACTATCCTTGCGCCTTGTTTACTGTAATTGTAAATGCAGGCGGCACAGTATACTGTTATTTGGTTATTCCTTATGGTTCCACCAGAAGAGTGATTTCATTTAGCTTCTGAGTTTTTGCAAGAAGCTAATTAATAAGGCATATTTCTCGTTCAATCTGGTGCACCAAGAAAGAATAGTCCACCATTCCCTTGTTTAAATGTGTTTACTATTTATCTTTGCAGCATGTCCTCATTCAAACAGATACATTGTTTCATGAACCAAGACAGTTATTATTTTCTTCCTTGATTGTTTATATTCTATTTGCTGCACTGTAATATTCCTCTAGATGATTTATTTATGTTCTAGTTGTTATTCAATTTGTTTTATTGTTCTGAAGGTCTGTTTATACTTGTATGTGTTTAACCTTTAGCACGCTGCATTCTTTGGCGAAAATTTTTGCCTGCAGCTGCATTCTTTTTCACAGCGTCCCGTTTCTATAGTGGGTGACCCTTAATGTCTATAGTTTTTGTGTTTCTTGGTCAATTGCTATCATTTTTGGAATTTATATAAATAAATGAATGGTAAATCTGATGATATAAATTTTGTTTGTGTACATGTTAGATGTGATAGGAAGAGAGGAAAGGAAAGATGAAAAAAACGAAAAAAAAATTTAAAATAATAAAAAAAAAATTTTTAATTTTAAAATTTAAAAAAAAATTAAAAAAAATAACCAGCAAACGAAGGGTCCATATCCCTTGCATCTCAATGAAAGTCATTTGACCAATAGACCAATACAAATCAAATGACGATCTTTTCGTTTACAGCCCTTTCACACCCATCATCAGTAGCAAAGGAATTAAAACGCTCTCGTCAGCAGTGACATTTCGGCCGTTAATCCTAAATCTTTCCTATAAATTCCTAATCCTAACCCCTAACATTTTACATACTAGAAAAAACCATTTCTACTTTCGTTTCCATCTCAGCCATCAAAAACATATTCTGAGAAAAACCGATATCAGCGCTTATAGAGACAAAAATCTCATCCCATAGTCACCGCAATGGCGTCAGAATCCAATAAAAATTAGAACGAAAAATGGCCGCGTGTTTCGATGTCACGATTCATTTCGATTAAAAAAATTCACAGAAAATAAACGCGGATGCACCCAATTACTAAAGGAGATCGGAAACGGAAGCTAAACCTCTTTCACAGAAGAGTCAATTTTGACATCCGGGGTTAAGATCACGTGCACACACATTATAAATCATTTATCCGACAATATCCGCAGTCAACATATGTCGACAACAGCGGTTAGAGCATAGGTTACCTTCGTCGACATATGTCGACGGCAGCGTGCTAAAGGTTAATAATGGTTGCAGGTTTATTTATGCCAGTCTATATGTTTCTTGGCAAGTCTGCTACTGTAGAGCTATTGGAAAGGCAAGCAAGTGATTCTATAAAGTTTCATTATTTTTTTAAGTTTTCATCATTTTGTCATGGCACACTTTGTTTACCCAAGACACAATTTTCGTCCGTTATATTAGCACGCGTAACAAAATTAAAATACTCCTAATGTATAAGACTGAGTAAATGTGTTGAGCTGGATTCCTCACAAAAGACTCTTATTTCTAATGATAGAACCACAAAAGCAATTTTATTCTGTTTCCGAGTTTTAGCAAGAAGCAAATTAATAAACCACATTTTCCTTTTCCGATATGATGCACCAAGAAATAATAGTCCAACTCATCCTTGTTTAGTGTGTTTAATACTGTTTTTTGTAGCACATTCTTTTTTAGTGTGTTTAATACTGTTTTTTGTAGCACATTCTTTTCAAGTCTGCATATATACATTGTTGCTTGTAAAAAAATAAAGAAAACATGTTTATTTATTTTCTGTGATACATTACTTCTTATGTAAAAAAATACATTGATTGTATGGAGCTGATTTTTAAAAACAAAAGTTTTATATTTTTCGGTACATGACCCAACCCATTCAACCTTGACACACGGATGACGTTGGTTATATTAGGACACATGTCCAAATAAAGTTTATCTGATAGTTTATTCAGCTATTAATTTAATATTGTTTTTTTCAAACATTATTTTACTTTATAATAGCCATAAGGCTGCTTATCAAAATTGCATTAAAGAATTGGTCAGAATATATGTAATAATTTAAAATAATATTCTGTTTTCTTAATCAAAATCCAGGTTATTAGAATGTAAGCAGAAGTTAATGGAGGCTTCCAAAGTCATGATGCTTGCTGAGGTGGGATTTGCATATGCACCATTGTTTAGACAAACTATATTAAACAGTTAATTAACATTATATGTTGTATGTACTATTGTTTAGACAAACTATATTAGACAGTTAATTAACATTGTATGTTGTATGTACCATTGTTTAGACAAACTATATTAGACAGTTAATTAACCTTGTATGTTGTATGTACCATTGTTTAGACAAACTATATTAGACAGTTAATTAACATTGTATGTTGTATGTACCATTGTTTAGACAAACTATATTAGACAGTTAATTAACCTTGTATGTTGTATGTACCATTGTTTAGACAAACTATATCAGATAGTTCACCCGTGTGTTACCGGAGCCCAAAAGGGGAGCACAGAATAGTAACACTGTTCCCTGCCATGCATGTCGTAGAAAGCGATTAAGGAGGGTTGGGCATGGGGCTGGTTACCCCATCCTGTAAAAAATTTGGAATGTTCGGACATAAACAAACAAGGGAAAGTGGCACAAGTAGCAGCAGAAATGAGGGAATATAAAATCAAGGTTATGGGAATCTGTGAAACAAAGTGGAAGGGGGTAGACAAGAAGAAACTCATCACAGGTGAATTGGTGCTGTCCTCAGGACATGAATACTAAAGTTCACACCACAGTGAAGTCGTAGCTCTTACGTTATCTAAAGAAGCACAGTAAGCACTCATTGAATGAGAAGCTGTTGGACCCAGAATAATAATAGCTACTTTTAAAACATCTAAATGTAAATGTCATCCAATGTTATGCACCAACTAATGACAAAGAAGAGTCTGTGGAAGACTACAGAAAATTATGGAAAAAGTAAAAAGAAGAGACATCACAATTTTGATGGGTGACATGAATGCAAAGATAGGTACAGTCAACACCAGATTTGAAGAAAACATGGGCTAGGAATAATGAATGATCAGCCTTATAAAAGTGCCTTGTACAACATCCTGAGGGAGCAATATTCCCACTCTTTCTTTGTCTGATCAGAGACCCCAGACTCTACAAGGGCCTTATTAGACATGCTTGTTTGTTCTTTGTCACATCAGAGACACCAGACTCTACTAGATGCCTTATTAGACTGCTTGTTTGTTCTTTCAGTGTTTTATATATTTACTTATTTTGTACACAAACAATACAAATTTTTTTTTTGTGTTTGAAAGTTCACTGTGACTTTAAAGGGTCTTATTTCATGAGCATTTGTCTGTGCATGTATACATATATGCAGAAAAATGTATCTCTGCATTTTAATTTTGTGTATTACAAGTGTGATAAACACAAAGAGAAATCAAGTTAACACAAAAATCTCAATCTTCAACTCCAGTGTCAAGGCCGCTCAAGTTTATAGCGCTCTCTCTTCCAAACCTCTACACCTCACGGTAGAAGGGGAACGACTAAGTAAGTAAGTAAGAAATGCCCAGAGTAAAAGAGTTTTTTGGAGATTAAAAAACACACACAGTAGAGAACTGGATACAATAGTCAAAGATATGAGTCATTCTTGGAGACACCTTGACCTGATAGTATATGACAAGAGGAGTTGACATACATCATGGAGACACCTTGACCTGATAGTATATGACAAGAGGAGTTGGCAGACATCATGAAGACACCTTGACCTGATAGTATATGGCGAGGAATTGGCAGACTTCATGGAGACACTTTGACCTGATAGTATATGACAAGAGGAGTTGGCAGACATTTGCTGAAGGCCTAAGCTCTTGAGGGAGCTACAAGTGATAATGATGATGTGTCATAAATGCCAGGATTGATCCAAATTTGTTTCAGGCTGATTGTGATAACAGCTGCACTAAAACTGAGATACAGTATACTAACTTCTTGGACATGCCAGAAAGTCAACAACAGTTATGCTTATTTGGAGATGATAAAGGTGTGTATAATAGATATGTTATTGTTTTAAATTCGTATTTTGGCTGCACAAGTTGACATGATTTCAATATCTGTACAGTCTGACATTTGGTTTGGTTTGGCTGGACAAGTTGACATGATTTCAATATCTGTACAGTCTGACATTTAGTTTGGTTTGGCTGCACAAGTTGACATGATTTCTATATCTGTACAGTCTGACATTTGGTTTGGTTTGGCTGCACAATTTGACATGATTTCAATATCTGTACAGTCTAACATTTGGTTTGGTTTGGCTGCACAAGTTGACATGATTTCAATATCTGTACAGTCTGACATTTGGTTTAAGGACTATCTTCATTACACATGGTCAACGACATCAGTGCTCCGATCTCCTCCCTTAGATCACACAAGGAGGATCTTAGCACAGTGCACAAACTCTGTAGCACTGGCAAGAATCCCAATGTTTTTACATAATGTATAGTAATGAATAAAAAGTAAAGTAGACAGCAAAATCCAAGAAGAACAGTTTGGTTTTAGACGGAACAGTGGAACAAGAGAGGCAATATTTTGCCTAAGAAGATTAGCAGAAAAATATACAGAGGTCCAAAAAAGTATGTATATGTGCTTCATTGACTATAAGAAGGCTTTTGACAGAATCCATCATGAGAAAATAATTGAATGCCTCAAAGACATAGGTATTGATGGAAAAGATATAAGAATACTCAGTAACCTTTATTGGGAGCAAACTGCCACAGTAAGATCTGGAAGGAATTATTCACCATGTGGAAGGTCAATAAACAACCTTAGATATGTTGGGTGAACTGGGGCAAGTATTGGCAGCACACAAGTCGGTGATAACTTTACATAGATTTTATTCACCAGGACACGAAGTGGACAAGACTGACATCGTCACAGGCACAAAGATCACATGACAACATATTGATTATTACTTTTAAAGTTCCTGAAGATTCTCTACCAGTAAAGTCCTCTGACAATGGACTAAGGATTACAAGACTGTTACCATATAATGTTCTTCTCATACAAGTCCGTTGACCTTCTTTCAAGGACGTCTAACATGGTAAACGTGTTCAATACTCCAGGATAAAAATCTTCCATATTACATTTGTTAAATTCCCAGAAGTTCTTCATACATAGAGTAATGTAGCATATAATTTCACACAAAGTCATATACGATAATCCTAACAGGTTAGAGATTCCAGTTGGCTACCCTCTCCCATTCTATGCCACGATTCTGGCACTGTTGTAACAACATATTAACTCTTTCAGTCCCAAG